>JAOYRS010000079.1:600000-1082500 GCA_032432895.1 Dryadula phaetusa
ATAAACATATATTATGGTTTTCTCTATATTTTATGGGCAATTTATTCTCTCTTCGTTCTCCACTTTCCATCCAAATACAGGTTAAGGCAGTGAAATTTAGTTCTTTTTTTATTTAAGTAAAGGAATCTTATCTAAGATTATTCCATTAGTTATTTAATTATCATCCATTAGTTATTTAATTAGTTATTTAATTATCATGGCAAGGGACATATTTTCTTTTCATAATTCTACAATATATACAGATATTACTTAAATTTAAATCTGATAGTTCTCTTGATTTATACGGTATGGTTGTTCAAATCCTGCAACATTACTTATATTTTTAATCAAAATTCAAAATATTTAAATCAAAATGTATTATTATTCTGTAAATTTAAATTGGCTATTAATTACAGGTTTTTTGTATTGTCAGTTAACATAAATATATATAAGTATTTTAAATGGATTAATCGCGTATAACTTGGAAACACATTTTTGGAAACCTTACGTTTCGAACACTTGACAGTAATCCATGGTCACAGGTAGAGTCTACCTCCTTCGATGTCAGATGTTTCCAAAAATATATTTATCAATACCAAAATATACGCGATTAATCGCTTAAAATAGTTTAAAAAATTTGTAAAAAAAAATCGATAATCTTTTTATACGTATTGTTAGTCTTACAGAAATTACTGGCTCGGTAACCAAATCTGCTGTGAAGAGCCGGCGAGACTCAAGAGTCGCTTTTTTAAAACAGAATTTGTTATATTAAAATAGCCTTTGTGAGAAAATAATTTTGGTTTCAATTTTGAACAGTTAACTCAATCAATAGTTAAAGCAATCTAAATCTAGTACAAGTCACTCTTTTTGGCGGCCATTACCAGAATTGGAGACAGAATGTATATAAGTGGCGGAACTGAACTACGCGCTTTGTCTTATTCTCCTATTGGAGAAAGTGTCTAACTGTACAGCATATCTAATAATTATAAATAGGTTGCCACATTTTCAAAGACATTATAAAATCGATTAATATACATAAATAGGTATCATCAATATTTTCTTATCACAAAATTTGCATATCTTAAATAATTATTACCGAATCGATATTTAAATGTAAAAGAGATACTGCTATTATATTAATACACATAATCATTTCGTTTCATAATGTTGTAATAATTCATATAGCGAAAGTTTAAACAAACAAACAGATGGTCAAGAATAAGCGATTTTTATTTTTTTAATACTTTTTTTTAATTTTTATAGTTTTCCCGCCCGACCGTCGTTCTATCCGTCTATCTCTAAATGTAACATTGTTCAACTATATGCGTGACATCCGATTTTTTTAAAAATAAACTCGTCCGGGTTCAATGATTCAACCTTCTAAGGAGAAAATCATTGTAATTTACGATTTTGTGTAATGTGACAAAGTGTATGCGTAATCTTTGTATTAGATTATTTTGAGTCAATCGCTGCCCCACTGCGCCAGGATAGTCGCTAGATAGTATTATTATAATATAATTATTGACTATTGTACCTTTGATTCCATATAAATTAATAGAGTTTTATTCATAATAGAGTTCTATTCCATATAAATTAATAGAGTCTAGTAGGGTTTGATTGCGTGATTTGTTTTAAGAGGTTTTCGCTTTCTTCTGCCAATTTAAGCAAATTTAAAAAAAAAACTCATCCCCGTACTTGCTCTAGTCAGTCCGAATCCGTTATTACTATTATTATATTATTAGTAGAAGTTATATCCGTCCTTGAAATATCATTTACAAAAAGGCTTTTTGAAATAAGTATTTTAATATTTTGTCCATAAAAAAAACCTGAACATATCACGTATTTAAACCCAACTAGCTAACTAATATGTAAATATTTAACAAATTTCATCGTATTTGGAAATCGTTCATACAACAGTAAAAACTAAAACAAATCGCAAAATTTTATAAACACATTCGTCGTTATACTTGAGTAATAATTAACTTTACGTTTACGCCAATTATAACATTTATTAGAAATCGTTGGTATGGGACATATGTATGGAACATTTTTTACTTACGGAATTTTTAAATGTATTTAGCTACCCGTTTTATCCCACATGGCAGGATAAGTAAGTAGAATTTTGTGTCAAGACACTCTGTTCTCCGTTCCGTTGTATTTATAGGATATGATTTTTATATAACTATCGCGGCGCAGTGGGACAGCGTCTGACTGTTCATTCGAACGGTTGTGGGCTCGACCTCCACTCGGTGGAGTAATTGTATTTAAATTATTTCCACTTCCTCGCTCTGATAAGAAAAGTGCGGCGATGAGTTCCACCATTCACCACGCAACATGTCGAATTCGGTGGAAATAATAAGAAGTACGCAGTGTCTTGACACTAAGTACTTACTGTCTACCCTGCTATGCGGGATAAAAAAAAATAGTACGTTAGTGGTAGTTAACTTTGTCGACGTAATGATATGCCATCGTACCGCATTTAGGTAACGTGAAAACTAAAAACGAGAACAGTATTGTAACGGATTCTGCTATTTTTTATTTATATTTTAAAATTAATATTCCTAATTTTCCAAAGTCCTTAGATAAATCACGGCGTTGAGTTCCGCTGCTCAATATATCTATTTTGAATATATTTTTCAAGATAATGTGATGTTAGACAAAGCGAGACGCTGGGTTCCGTTACTCAACATGTATAAAATTATCAAAATAGTGAACGGTATTGATGTAACACTAAGTTCTTTATCTTCTTAACGACTTATTAGCGGAAAAGCGTTAAAATCTTTTAAGAATCTAGCAACTGTTTTTATTTTTATTTTGTAGTTTAATTTTGGTAGAAATCTATATAAGGAAATCCTTTTTAACTTTACGTTTGCTTTTGTATTCGTGTTTTATTAAAACATCAATAAAATAAAACAGTAAATTTTCAGTTTTAAATTTCATGTTTTAAGAAAAATCATAAAATATATAAGTTAATTCTACTTTATTTATTGGCTGAAACTTACGTAGTTTAAGTCTTTTGGTATTGAATTTTATTTAAAACACGTAGCACGGTCAATGTTTATTTTTTTAGTGAAAAATTGCATTTTACTTAAAAGCCTATTTTTTACTTCGATAAGTTCAATTTATATACATTTTAGTGACAAACTAATTTAAATTTATAAAGGATACATCTTTTTTTATAGTTGACACCCATTTTATAATGTTTAATTTTTTTTATTATAAATATTTACGTTCAGTTTGTCAGGCGTCTTATTGTGTTAACTTTTAACCGCGCTTTAGCCTAGAAGCCTTATTAGTAATAGGAAAGTTTTAAAAATATATTTCGCGATAATTATCAAAAGATACTATTTTCATGGAAAATGAATTATTCATTTATCTCTACCCATATAGAGATATTATTTCAAATCTCTAGAAAAAATAATTCCAAGCGCAAAAAACCGATTAGACCTATCTAAGCATATTCTTATTAGAAAACGTCCATACTAGTTTAGTTTGAAAAACATGATTACCTCCAGCCTTATAGTCTGCATTCCCGCTACATTTGTATTTTTATTTTCGCATGCGTATAGCTACAAAACCGATCATGCCATTGTTTTACATCACCACCACAGTTTCATCCAAACCGTACCGGCATTCACTTCACTTACCCGAAAAATCTACAGCATAACTCGAAATTAACACAGACACTAGTACACTCCACTATTTTGAAATGTAATACGTATTAAATTAAAGCTTTTGAGGATCCGGTTTACGATAATAGGCGATTTAAAAAAAAATATCCTCGGCAAACAATTGGACGCGCAACAAAACAGCGCTCCGTAGCTATCCGAAGCTGTACTGAAATTCTAAACCCCGCTTTCGGTGTCTGTGTCCAGCACCCCCCATTACTAAATTTCTAAACGAAACTAAAACATCATAAACGTCACATATCACAGTACAAAATTGAATCCTAACAAAACTGCTTAAAGCTCCAAATGCTGCAACAAGTATCGTCGATTCAGGCATTCATCAAAACACCCAGCAGGCTACAAGGCTATGAGAACGTATAATTTAAAGACGGAGCTATTATACTGAGAGAGAAAATCCGGTTGTCTCTTTCGCTCCCATTAAAAAGCACATCTTTTGGCCTGATATTGTTGTATTGCTCATTTTTTGCTATTCTATATTGAATTACGTATTATTTTGTGAATTAGATTGTGCGGTGTCATATTTTTGCTCAGTACCTACTTACCTGGTGTTTTTAGGATAAGGCAGGTTGATGCTCTCGTTCTATGGAATTTTAAAAGAGAAAATGTTGATATTCATTTATTTTGTAAAAATAATAATAAAAAGAACTAAGTAATTTAATACAGTTATTTTAAATATTTTTTTGAATTACATTTATTTCTTTTTTCCTTCGGAACGGTAAAACATTGAACTTTAAAGTGATCGCACATTTGTCGGATCTGTAAAAAAAATAAAATATTATTTTTTACAAGTTCCTTTATTAATGCTTTAAATCTTATACTTTCTTAACAACACAAATTTAACATTCGTACATATACAATTCAAAAAGAACTTATTTAAATTTCAAAATAAAAAAAAATATATGCGGAAAAAAAATAACAAAAAGCAATACTCACGACATTCACTCCATAATGGACATGTTCACATATTACAATAGCCAAAAAAGTATATAAAACGGCAATTTCTAATTGCGGCTGATACAAAGATATTGCTACAGCGGCTATTAATTGTAAATTAATCCATCCGATAGTATCGCAACGTTGTTCGCTCATTTCTGCAACGATGAGACGGCTCTGCGAAGTAAATAAACTTTTTAATTAAAGAAAAACAAAATGCTTTGATAATAATAGGATGACATTTTTGGACGAGGTACTGCATCAGATTTGCCGTCGGTTTTCGACAACGTTCAGGACGCGCCATAGTTTGATTTCGTTTCCATTTCAAGTAAAATTTTATAATAATAATAAATATAATTACATTTATTATTATTTTAAAATTTCTCATTTTCTTATTATATCAGTCTAATTATAATTATATTGCGGATTAATTTTTATTACATTACACAATAAAATCATATCACAATATTATTATTTGGTACATGTGGTGGAAAGCTGTTCTTTTTTTTGAAAGTGTTATTAAAAAAGTGCTTAGAAAATAAACTTGGTATATTTTTTAATAGAAGCAACTAAGTCGCACATGATAGTAGTGTATAAAGCGCAGAGTAGGTTAGACAGAAAGAACCTACTGTTAAGTTAGTCCGTTCTCTATTCGGACATTGCGTGTTGAGTGGCGAACTCAACACCGCGCTTTGTCTTACTAGAGCAGAGAAATAAAAATAAATGCTAACTATAATCATTCATCAAGTGGTAAACGAATTCAAAACCAGATGATCTAGTCGAACACGGACAGTCAGTGGGAAACTGCCACTGCACCGCGATGATCTTCATAAAAATATATATAGTATAATATAAATAGGTGCATATGAAAATATTTTCTTAAAGGCTAATAACAAGTAAGTGTAATTACAATAACTTTCTATAAAATGGGATCGTATTAATTGCAATCTTGTAATTTTTGTCAGTCATCTTAAGTATAACTTCAGATCAGCGTTTCTCTTTTAGGCGCCGGGTTCTCAACTTTCAGTCATAATACGATTTGTGTGTTCAACATGATATGTCAAAACTGAACGTATCAAATTATTTTTATCTGAATTTCTAAGTAGTGAGTGATTGTGTTAGTACGGAGGTGTATGCTTATATATATGTATATTAAATTTATAGCTACAAGGTTTTTTCTGCATGGCAAGATAAGCAGAGAGCACCTAGTGTCGAAGTATTTATTAATGCTAAAATTAAATTTCTATTCACCTAGAACCGATAATAGTCAATTAAAATGACTATTATCGGTTCTTTACAAAACTAACATCAATTTATATTTTTAAATGAAACTATTATAAACGGATTAATCGCGTATATTTTGGTATTTGAATATACATTTTTGGAAACCTGACGTTTCGAACACTTTACAGTAGTCCGTGGTCACAGGTAAACCTAGAAGTCTACCTGTGATCACGGACTACATATTTACATTGTATATAGAAATTGTATATAGAAAATATACATAATACATAAAACTAGCCAACGGGTCGTAGAGTACTAACCGTTGCCGCGGAATATAGGATATACACGTTACCTTAGCAACCACTATGTCTTTTTATACTATATAGTGTAATGAAGATATTTTTTTGCACTTTGTTTAATAATTCTAATGAAATATATTTATTTTGCTGTGTTCAGAGTATAAATTTTAACGGAATTTTATAGGTACTTTTCCATCCGCATAAGTCTTATAAAAACGGTCTCACGTTTTCCTTTAAAATCAGTATTCATATAGTTAATAGAAAACATACAATAATAACAAATATACTTACAGCAATATTACTAAATAAAGTTCCAAACACCAGCAAGAATATTCTAGGAATACTCTCCAGTACATGATTTGGTGATTTCAGCGCCCATACAGTCATAGTAACAGTCATGATCAACATCGGCCATATCGGTCTTAACGCTTCCAATATTGGATACATTTTGCCACTTTTATTCTGATATGATCTATAGGATTAAAGTCAATAAAAATAATGTTTTATACAGTTATTATATTTTTATCGTGAAATACTTGCTTTAAGTTCTAAATGCTACTTTTAAGGATAAATTATTAATTTATTATTATACATAGTTGTTTTATTTGATTTGATCTATCCTAAATAGTATATTAATAAATATAATAGGAAAATAAAACATCATTGTAACTTTTACTAAAGTATATTACAACAAATTACCAGTATATGTTACAGATTCACGCTTTTTCCATGGAGGAAAGCGGAGACTGGTCACAGTAGGTTCTTTCTGCCTGCCTGGCTCCTGGGCCCAGGTCTGGTCAGGCAAGCCTGAATTCGGGCTATGCATGTTGAGTTGAGTTAAAGAAACTCAACACTGCGTTTTGTCTTAGCAGATCGAGGAAATAGTAATTTAAACATAATCCTAACCTTGCGTGGGGACAGAACCCACTACAAAGACACTACCGCTTTGTGATACGATATCTTCACTACAACGCTATTACGTATTTTCTATTGCGCTAGAGAAAATGGAGCACTAAATGGTAAATTTTCTTTCATCATCATATTTTAGGTTATGTACCTATTATAAACTTTTTTAATGCTGAATTAACAGAACTCGATAATAAACATCCTATTATTATTTATAATTATTTATCTACATTTTGAAATTCGGTTCAATATGAAAATTACGGCAAAAGCTTATATTTATACGTATGTATACATAAATACATACATACTCGGAAAATGTAGTATTCCAGAGTAAGTTACTATAGTCGCAAACAATATTGCGGGTCATAAGTAATATAGTAATAAATTAGCAAGTATTTTCTATAGATATCTAAAAACATCATAACTTACAAATACACGTTGTATATCGCAACCGGCAGGGTAGTAAAGAGCCCGGTAGAATGAATAGCCACTTCTAAGGCTTGAACGAAAGTGATGTTTCCGAACACATATGTTTTGTATACGGCTAGACCGTATAAACCGGGTATTAGGAAGAGGATTGTTGCTACCTGGGAATTAAAGTTATATACAAGTTACTATACCTTATACCTATTTTTATTTAGCTTCACGCGTTTATCCCGCACAGTAGGATAGACAGAAAGTATCTGGTGTTAGGACACTCCGTACTCCACTATCCGTTTAATTCGAGCCACTGCTTATTTAAAGCTATACTTCTAAGATATTTTGTTTTGTAAAAGTAATGCAAAGGGTACTTAATTATTTTTGTCTTTATAAATCATATAATAAATTCTACATTTTTTTAAAATTGTAATGATCTTAATAATGTTATTTTGCTTTCTTTGGATATGATGTATATAGCTATAAAATATTAATTTTGACTATTTCAAAGCTATGTAATTAATCTTTAAAATTCAGCGTAGCCTGAAGTAGACTCTAGAGTGGGGTTCACTCATCTCACAATATGTATAATAATAATAATATTTTATTGCATACAAAATTTAAAATTAGAAAGTTATACATATTTAACTATATATAAGAGAAGGTGCAGAGAGGTGCATTAAGTTATTAAATAAATTATTATTGAATTTATAATAATTTAGTAAATAAATATATATATTTTTTTCTTTTATCCAGCATAGCAGGGTAGACAGAAAGCACCTGGTGTCAAAACACTCCGTACTTCGCTTTTCACTGAATTCGAAACAATGCGTGTTGAGTGGTAGAACTTAACACCGCACTTTATCTTACCAGAATGAAAAGAAGAGAAAAGTGAGAATAGTTTAAACATAATCACTCTCCCGAGTGGGAATCGAGCCCACAATCGACTGCGTCACCGCGCGACAGTCGGACGCTGACCCACTACGCCATGACTGACCACGATATATATAAATATACATACATACATATTTTTTTTTTCAAAATTTAATATTGCGAATATATCAAAGCGATGTAACATAAGCTCTTTTGAGATGAATAAATGTTTGTAAGTATATGAAACGAACTAACCCACATACTAAGGTCGTATCCCCACGGCAGGTACAAGGTGCCCGTATTATATTTCTCCCAGTGGCTCACATAGAAGTTTAGTACAACACTCATAGTTATTAAATATCCTCTGAAATAATATTATGCAAAAACATAATTTTTTAAATACATATTTATGACAGGTTATATAATTTCTATGTTGACACAAAATCATTATTACAGTTTTTTTAGCTTAGCCCTGTTATCCCTCATAGCAGAGTAGGTAGGAAGTTCTTATTGTGAAGACATTCCGTACTTTTCTTCCCGCCAAATCAAGACCTTTGATCTTAAGTTGCGGAACTCTACTCTGCGCTTTTGTCTTAGCAAACCGAGGAAATGAACGTAATTTAAATAAAATCATTGGAATATTGTGAAATATGTTGATTTTCCTCCTCCAGTGGGAATCGCGTTTACAGTCAGATGAAAGATATAATTGAATAAATATATGAAATAATTAAATCACTCACCTGAATACAGGAATGGACCACTCGTCTCTACCGAAAACTGAGAATAAGCAATATGGGATTAAGAAAACGATATAGGAATCTAAGCCATGGTCGAACATTTCTCCTATAGGACCGGACACTCCGATACGCCGAGCTTGCTTACCATCAATACCGTCTGCAACATATAAGATAATTAGATAGAATAAATAGAAAGTACAAGGTAATAATTTTTTTATTATACTTTAAAATCATATTCTCTGGTTTTTGGGAAAAAAAAATTGAAAAAAATAATTATACATTAATAATAATATTATTTTTTTTCGACCGGATATTGACAGATCGATGTGAGCAAAAATTACTGTGAAGTTTTCGTATAGTCAATTTATCTAAAATGTATTTTCGTATATCAAAATATACACGAATGATTTGATTAAAATGAAATTATTTGAATTCTAAAAAAAATGCCAGAATTAAAGAGGCCATTGTGGCGCAATGAAATAAAGTCTGACTATAAACACAATAGATTGTGAGTTCGATTCCCACTGGGAGAATTGATTATATTTAAAAAAAATCATTTCTCCATTCCAGTTAGACCAAGTGCGGTGCTGAATTCACGCAATGTCTTGATTTCGAGCGGAAAGGAGTCAACAGTGTGGCTACCCTGCTATGTCTGGCTACCCTGCTATGCGGGATAGAGCCTGATACTTTAAAACAAATACTACATATACTTAATGATAGCTTTAGAATTATACTTTATAATAAATCTGCCTGAACATGACAGTTTTTGGTTCAAATCCCATTAATGGTACACAATTATATGTACCTATTAATCAATCGCCTATAACTTCGTTTACGTGAACTTTATTTAATTTGATTTATATTATCATATAAGAAATTAGCGCAATTCATTTCACTTGTGGGTTTGTTACTTCTGTATGTTTTTCTATATAAAGTAACTAATTAGCATAAATAATTTCAGCTTTCTGATTTTGATGTGCAGTAGTTTTGACTAAGTATATGTTATCTGTAAGTTGTTTGACGAGTAATGAAAGAGTTTCATTTTTACATATATTTATAGCTAAATTATAATACGAATTATCGTTTATCAATAATTGTATTATTGATAAATGTAGTAATTTACGGATCTGGATGGACCAAGTGGGGCAGGAGGCTATTTTTTACTGTCTCTCTAAAGTATTTAACAATCAAATATATGAAAATTCATGTAAACGCGGCACGAGAAAAGCAAAAAAAAACACACTCAATTTATCAGTTAAGAACAAAAAAAGCAAATCCTTTGTAATTAAGTTTATATCAGAGTCTCAGGAAATTTTTATTGAAAAAATATCAATAATAATAACTCAAAAAATAAGACACTAACATGAAATAAATCTGCGGCAATCACAACAAATACTCAATAAAAATGAAAATTAATAGTCCTAGCAATGAATTGATTATTAAATCACTTACTTTTCTTTAATTCTTGTTTATAACATATAATTGTAATTTAATACAATACTATTGATTACTATATATTCCATGTTGATTCATTCAAATCTTAACCGCAACCTTGATGAGTTACAATGTAGCAAATGCTACCGCAAATAGTTTTACAATTATCTATATACTTCAACAAAATATTATTTTTAAATTATTAAACATAATTTAATAAGTCAAACAGAAAAATGATATTCACACACAAAAATTAATTGGGAATAATGGTGCCTGTTTTTTTTAGCCTCACGGTTTACTCCCGTATACCTGGGTAGACAGAAGGTACATAGTGTCAAGACACTCCGTACTTTGTTTTTTGTTGACGTATAAAAATTCGAAAGTTACATTATCATTTATAAGATGCAAAACTCATTATTAAGTATAAAAAACTTAAGAAACCTTTAAAAAATACTCACCTAAGTTGTATGCAAAGAATAATAGCACAGCGCATGTAGTGAAAACCCAATTAGGTATGTCATAGCTTTCAATTTCCTTTATACCGGGACGCCCACCGGCGGTACAGTCGAAGTCGAAAATGAGCAACAATAATACGCATATTACCATACAAACGAATCCGGCGAATGTGAGCAAATTTGGTGCTATCCATTTGGGGATGAACTGAAAGGGTAAATAAGCTTTTCTATTTTCTTCTTAAAATTACTTACGGTATATTGTTCTATTATTTTTTTTGTATTTTTTTACCTCCAAGCTTTTATTGCGATAATTATTATAATATAACAGTCCTGCTTTTAATTAGAAACTCGTATTCTTTTTGTCCTTTTGTTAAAGACTAACCAACCAAATTAATAAGTACATATTGGAAGCTCAAGAAATATTAAGCCCAGTACCACACGGCTGTACTTTTTCTATACCAAAGCAAAGAAAAACTTATCTAATAATATGATATATGATTTTTCTCTCAATTGCAACTTATAATAGTTTAAGAACATTTATGTATAAGAAAAATAAATGTATATTACCTTAACTGTAAAGTTCCACGTGGGATGCATAACATACCGGCTAAGGGGGCTCGTATCTATTGCACTGTACTGTAACAAAATGATATCTTTATGTGTGTAGCAAAAATGTTGCACCTCTTTTTGCGAAAATTAGAATGCGTATGAAATTTAGCACTTCTAGAAATTTGTATAACAAAGAAATATAACGATATGCATGAGGTATTTTTTAACTTCACGCTTTTATCGCGCATAGCAGGGTAGACATAAAGTATCTACTATCATGACGTATTCCGCTTTCCACCGAATTCGAAACATGACGTGTTGAGTGGCGGAATCTAATACCGCGCTTTGTCTTACCAGAGCCAAGAAATAAAAATAATTGAAATATAATCATTCTCCAGACTGAAAATCGAACTCACAACCTACCACGTTGACAGTCAGACGCTGTCCCACTGTGACGACACGACTTCAAATTGGCTTGAGACTGACTTTTGAATAATGCATAAAAATATATATAAAATTAATAAAATAAATGTAACAGACTCTGCCATGTGTTTTACATACACGTTACCAAGGCAACGTGTTGTTTACGTGTCATTTAGTATCTATAAAACGGGACGTCTATATCAATAAAAATACAATCAAACTACAATACCAGATTTTAAGGTAATTATTAATACGTGTAACACTATATAGCTATTTATTGGGAATAAAATTTAAATCGTAAGTTTATTACAATAATTAATTTAGAAGAAACTACATTTTTAAATATGAACGTATCAAATGACAATATTAACTGTTGAAATAATAGAAATAAAATAGATGGTAAAAATCGGTAATTCTCAGTAAAGTATCGGATTTTATATTTAAAATGACATTAAAAGATTCAATAGTTTATATATATAAAATAATGTTTAATGGATTTGAACCTACCAAGTTTTTAACCTGACACGTATGTATAAATATTTATATGAAAAATAATTTTTGAATTTTATATATTATCTACAATACTTCACCGGAGAGATTGTGGAGCACAACCTCAAGATAGCCATTTAGGAGCGCGATAATACAGTGGATGCATAGGGTGGTTTTTTGTGGAAAAGACATTAGAAAAATTAAAGTTTTTGTATTATGTAGTAGTAGCACATGGTTAACCTATAAGTATAAAACATAAAAAAATATAATTAGAAATACTCAGAGTAATGCATGATATTATAATGATAAGGTATAATATAATAATTATAGATGTAACACTAACTCTAGTGATGATAATGTATGTTAATAAAAAAATGTAATTCTAATAATTTATTAATAAAAAAAATAGAAAAAAAATTTATATGACGATTTATTTATATGATAAAAAATTATGACGGTCAGAACTTTTTAGCCTTAGTTTTAAAGACTTAATTAAAAATAGGCCACCGTCTTGAATGTAATGTAATAAAAAGGCACTTTAATATATATTATATAAAGGCACTTTAATATATATTATATATAATTATAAAAAGGCACAAGCACTGATAACGTGGGCAGAGGTTTATTACAAAAAAAAACTTTTTTCGCGTTTATTGCAAGTAAAATTACTGTTAAGCTACACCTTGATCCGTCCGATTTCAAGACATTGCGTGTTGAACGATCAAACTCTGGACTTATAATTTCATATAAATATTATCATAGTTCAATTAAATGTACTATTAGACTAATTTCGCTTGCATATAGAAATAATTATTAGTGCATTAATTAATTTGAAAACAAAACTACATTTTTAAATGTGAATGTGTCAAAAGACGATATTAAATGTTAATTAAAATATATAATAATTATTAATTAATAATCATCAAGGAGGACGATAGACTCGATTGAAACCTTACCTGAATAATAAAATATAAAAATTTTAAATTTCTGGTCGACAACATACATATGCTAAATTCGAAATGTTAAATATTTTGTTAAATTCTAATAATGCTGACAGACAACTCGCAATCATATTTTCTCTAGCACAACTTGTCGCCTAAAGCCGTCTAGAGGTCGTTAATGCCGATTCTCGTAATCAGTATCATTGTTGTTTTATACATTATCTATTGAATGTATCCTTGTCAGTAATGACACAGTGCCCTATGTGAGTTACGTAATGTAAGCAAAATCAAATATGTATTAAAATATAAGCTGGTCGCTAGTTGTAGAAATAAAATAGACATTAAAAAACTATAAAAAATCGTACGGATCGAGTATTTATAACATCGGATTATATATTTAAAATACAATTTTGTTTCAAGTTACCCCAAGGTTTTAATTAATGTTAGAAAAATATCTGAATATAGTCTGATACTTATACAGATTACCCATTTTTAACAGATCATACAGTGATGATACATTGCACGATGAATTGATAGTAGGTATATTATTTTTTATCTCCCAGTTTTCCTCGCATTGCTATTAATTATAAAATGCAAGAAAACATCTCTGATCCATATAACATAAAAGAAATATGCAAAAATAATAAAACAATAAAATCTGTCAACACATTTATAGCAAATATAATTAATAACTTAAAAGAATTCAATAAAAATATTACATAAAAATAGATTTTGATAAAAAAAATAACTTGTAACAATTTTAAATCAAATCAAAGTAACAAAAACGTGATCAAAAAAAAATGTTAACTGATCATCTTTATCGCCCGCATAAAAAAATATAATACGTTTTCATATATAAGAAAAAATATTAAAATATTTTTTAATTAATGGAATAAAATAAGTACTGCTTATTATATTCTATCAATTAAAATATAGCACTTAATCCGTTATTGTTAGGTAACTGGCAAAGAAGCGGTTTACACCAACTGTCATTTTTTTAGTATATTATGATGTTTTTTTTCTTTAATGTATGTTTTTTTAATTTTTTTTTATTGCTGTGTTTGGCGTTAAGTTCGCCATGCTTTCGCCATGGTCATAGCACGACTATAGCTTTAGTCAAGATTACCTACGACATAAGACAAGGTAAGGATGATAGGAAGATTACGGTGCTCATTTTACTAGACTTTAGTAATGCTTTCAACACTGTTGATATTGACATCCTTTTGCCATATTGACTTCTTTTAATATATCTCCTGAAGTGGTTGATTGGTTTCATTGTTACTTGTACGGATGCCGACAGCGAACTCAAATAGAGGATTCCTTTTCGGAATGGTCCTTAATCAATGCTGGCGTCCCACAAGGTGGCTGGCTGTCTCTTCTTTTATTTTCAATTTTCATTAACTCCATTTGTCTTATGATATCTTCTCTCTACCACCTGCATGCTAAAGATTTACACATATATACACAAAGTAATCTCAACGAACTATCTTTTTCCATTGAAGAATTGAATAATGACCTAAAGCAATTTTCTGTTTGGAGCAAATGTTTTATATTGTCCGTAAGTCCTTTAAAAAGTCAAGCAATCTTAGTTGGTAGCCCAAGATTAGTGGCAAAAATTGGTAGGTTGCATATTTCTGCTATAACAATTGATGGATCTATTATTTCATATAGTAAATCCGTAAAACCCTTGGTTTAATTATTGACAAATATTTATTTTGGGAACCACAGGTAAGAGAGTTAAGCAGAAGGATTTATCGTGCTTTTGTATCTCTTAGAAGACAGCGCAATTTCCTACCAATACCTACCAAAATTGCTCTGGCAAACTCGCTCCTATTATCAATTCTGCATTATGCTGATGTTTGTTATCTTGATATTAAAGAGAAGCTACTAAATAAACTGGAGCGTCTCCAAAATATTTGTATTAAATTCATATTTGGTATTCGTAAATATGATCACACTTCTACCGAGTTTCGTAATAAGCTCAAGTGCCTCCCTATTCGCAGGAGTACTCATATACTTTATCTTCCCTATTCTGTATTATTCAATTCTTCTTCCTTTCCCTATTTGAAGAAACATTTCTTCACGAAGTCCACGCACGTTCCTAACGCTCCGACAAAAATCTTCTCCTTGAAATTCCTATTCATTGTTCTAGCTTTTTCTTTAATTCTTTTACAATAAAAGCTGCCCATTAATGGAATTCTATACCAATAAAAATCAGAAGTTCAAAAAATGTACATATATTTAAAAACTTTACTTTAAAACTATTATTTGACTAATGAATTTTAAACTGCTTGTTTTTAACATTAAAATGTCAATTCTGGTTTATTTGTATTTATATATGTACTTATGTATGTGTATATTTAGCTATGTATGTAATTATGTAAGTATGTATTTCTGTATGTATAAATGTAATTATTAATGTTATTGTTATCGATTATGTCTGTTTTTATCTTTATTTATTAATTTTTATTTTTTCTTTTGTAAACTATTTATATAAACATATGTATATATTATTCAATGCACACCTTCCTTCACTTTATTCAAGTGCAACATCCTGAAGTTGCCTGGGAGAGATCGCTTTAAGCGATAAGGCCGTCTTAATGTTCGCTTTTTAAATTATTTCTTGTTTTTAATTATTTCGGGAGGAAAGCAGTCAAGGGAGTGTTTTGACACTAGCCTGTCTCTACTTCTACTACTGACTGTTTCCTTTCGTGTTATTTATATATTATTAGTTTATATTTTTTCCAAATAAAAATAAAATAAAATATTTTAGGCTCCTGAGAATGTACATCAGGAGTAGCGTGACGTATAGTATAATTAAGTTACTCTCACGAATTTCGCCTAGTGTGACATATTTAATTCCTTTAAAAGAATGTACGTCCATTACAAGCTAGATGTTCCATTGACGCGTTGACAAGGCGTTACCTAAGCAATGTGTATGTCACTGTATATAAACATGTATACAACCATATAGAAGTGTGTGTTACATTTTTTTTATTAATTTAATATATTTTATTATATTATTTATACAAAATATCATTCTATACTCCTTCTCTATATAAACTATAATTGTGTCAAGTTTTATACACCTGTAATTAAGATTTTGCTTCACATATTAATATATAGATATTACTTTATTAGACTTTGAACCTACAAAATCCATGCTTAGTGTTGTAAACTCTCACGTGACGTCACACAATATTTATAATATCGTAGCACGCGAATGATACTAATGAAAATATATACAAACACATATAAAATAATATAATATATTATTTATTTTCATCATAATTAACAAAACTTAAGTTTGATTATGTAATACAAACGTTAGTTAAGTAATAACTGACCTTATAGTTATCAAATCCTTTTAAATGAGCCCGCGTTAAATATTTGTATCCGAACATTTTGACTGGCTTCACTAAACTGGCGATAACTTCCGCGTTTTATTTACAAATAGCATATAAAATGTAATCGAAAAAATATTTTAAGCCTTATACCAAGAGCACATGATTTAAATTTATAATTAATGTTGTTTTCTAAATTAAAAACAAGTTTCAAGATTGTAGCGATTCACTTCCAGCGACAACGTGTGACTACTCAGTTGGCATCGTCTTTTTGCTCACTGATAAGGTATAGTCAATGACAGATAAACAAAAAACATGTGTGTATTATATTTTATAGGTTATTTAATATACTGTTCTCAGTTTGGTTTGGTTTGGCCTAATTTACTTTAGTGTATGTAAATATAGATGCAATCTAAGCAAGTGACTGGTATGTGTGACTGGCTTAGAAGTTGTGATAACTTAGTACATGTAATACGGCATTAATGAAAATAAAATAGAATAAAAAAAATAAGAGGGTGGTCGTAACGCAGTGGGACAGCATCTGACTGTAAACGCGACCGGTGGTGAGTCCGATTCACACTTGGGGGACTAATTATTTTCACTTCCTAAGTCTGGTAAGTCTAAGTGCGGCGTTGAGTTCCAAGACTCAACATGCAATGTCTAAAATTCGGTAGAAAGTGAAGTACGGTGTTTCTTGACACTAGGTACTTTCTGTCTACCCTGCTATGCGGGATAAATAGCGTGAAGCTAAAAACAATTTTTTTTTTCAAATTACATCCATATAATGTTAGTGTACTAGTGACAATATTTTCTTGTATATAATTTTTTTGGTAATAAAAGTCTGTCCACGGGCTCACCTGTGCCCGTGTCTTTAGATACTACCTTTTATTTTGTATTTACATAATATTCAAGACGGTGGTCTATTTATAATTAAGTCTTAAAAACTAAGGGTAAAAGTCCTCATCGATTTGACTTTCTTTTAGGAAGAATCTCTATGTTATATAAGTTATGGTTAGTAAATATAAATTATCTTATTTGGCCCGTTAAAACAATCTGGACGAACCATGATTATCTTCAGAATAATGTCACTTTTCCTCATTCAATACAATTCTAAAAAGTGTAAAATGTATTGTCATATCCTCAGTAATAAAATTGATTATTGTTCATCAATTATAAATACGTAGCCATATTTAAAATTGTCAGTTTTACACATTTCAGGTCCTCGCATAGCAAGGTAACAACCTAGTTTCAAGACACTCCGTTCACTGCTTTCTGCCAGAATTCGAGACTTGTGCTGCATTTTATCTTATCAAATTTGAAGTTAAGGATTAAAAATCAGTCAAAACGTACAGTTCTCCGTCAGTCGTGGATGATTTATGATAGGCGTGGGTTCGATTCTCGCTAGATTTGAACATTTTACACATTTTATACATTTTATATATATATATTTAAGTGTTATTGTAATACGTATTGTATAGAATCCATATTTGTAAAATATATTGTATTATCAAAGAACTTTATCAAATAATGATATGTTTTTAAAGTAATTACCTATCACATAGATTATTTAATAGGTCATCTTATCGTAAGACAAGGAAATATTGAATACTTTGAAATATGCACAATTTAAATATTTAAAATTGCCATTTTTTTGAAAGCATTTCCATACATTGAAACGTAGCGTATAATGCTTTTCCCTGCAAATAGTCCACAGGGTTTTTTACTTTTACCCTGTGTATCCCTGACTAAGTGGCATAGATGGCATTCGTTCAAATTACCTCAGCTTGTGTTTTTGAGGTTGACAATATCTTAGTATATTTTTGGAAACTTGACATTTCAAACACTTTACTTTGATTATATTTATAATATAAGAAATACGCAAGTATATGGTATTCTCATACCAGGCAAGGTATTAAACAGTTTAATACTAAAATAATTTTAGTATAAAACTTAACGCATTTACAGCGTCCCTACTGGTATGGTAGGGGAATCTGATAGAACATGTTATTCAGGTCTATTCTCTATTTTCTAAACATTTTCTAGATTTAAAAATTTTAAAAACATGCATTAGTTTTTATTATTGATTTTAAGCTTCACGTATTTATCTCGCTTAGCAGCGTAGACAGGAAGTAGGTACCTGTTGTCGAGACACTATACGCCGAATTCTAGACATTAAGTAACTAAGTGATGTTTATTCATTATTAAGATAGGAGTTTAAATACAGAAAATATTTATAAAAAGTACAGTATATTTAAAATGAATGTTCATCATCTTAATATAAATAGAAAATAAACAGCGAGAAAATTATTAATTTGATCTGATATTCAAAGTATGAAAAATGCATATATAACATTTATTATAGCTTTATTAATGTAAATTTAATTTTATTGATATAAAGTGAATGCTAGCTGAACTATTTATGTCACTTCCACATGGCATGGCAGGAAGAGCGTCCTGGTGTTAGGTTTCCTAGTGTTCAGGGTTAAAAGCTGTCTAAGCTGCAAATACAACAGTGTAATTATAACGTTTAAATATTGAGTTATTTTCATATATGTATTTTTATTACTCCTATACATTTGGTGAATTTTAGTATGAAGTGTGACCGGCCACAGTGTGTTCCGTTGATTTATATAAATTGAAAAAAAATGCTAGGTAGTAGTCTTAGTATTTGCAAAACATTATGTCTATAAACATCGTAAAAGTAGGGAAATGGTAAACTCTTATAATAGAATAATTTTATATGGCTTAACTTCTGCTTTATCACATTTTGTTAGACAAAGAGATGAATGTTTAAAACCACTTTGGCATTTCCGTTGCAGATTAGTGCTATTTTAATCACGTCCAGCTGCATTATGGAAAAAGGTTATTTTTTATCTTAATATACATTCTACATCCAGAGGAATCAGAGCGAAGCCAGTTAACAATGCTTGCGTACTGCGATCTTAAGGCCTAAACGCCGCGTTTTGCCTTTGTCGTTTGCCCCAAAAAAATTAACGAAACAAAATAAACATATATATATATATATATATATATATATATATATATATATAATATATGAATATTAATTCCAATATTCTTATTTCATATAATAAAATATGAAGATTGGAATTAAATAAGCTTAATAGTAATAATTGTCTTAGTCATACGAGAAGCTTAAATATTTTAAGCTCAAATATTTCATGAGGCAATCGAATCCACACCCACTAATTACGCATACTTTGAGAAACTTGATGTCATCATAATTTGGTTACTAAGCGGCAGAAACCAAATTACATATTAAGTGTAAAAAAATAAATTTATAAAGCATTTAATTGCTATAAAAAAATAAATATAATCATCTGAAATATCCAATCACTTAAAATGACGAGTACAATAAGCTATATACTTTTTAAATGAAACTATTTCAAACGGATTAATCACGTAACGGCTTTTAAAAGAAATCTATTTCGTACATGAAATAGAAATCAACCAATTTTCCTGTAATAATAAAAAATATTAAATTTATAAAGAAAAACTCAGATTTAAATAATGATCATAAAAATCCATAAAACAATTCGGTTGCAGTAAAACGCACTAGCCGTAATTGAGCGCAGTGGTGCAATTAAGCGCGTTAATTGTGTCCCGTGCGAGTGTGACAAACGAGCAGACCGACAGATGTTCATTTGATGAGATGTGTGTATGTTACATATAGAATAATTTGCTCTTATTAAGTATTATGCAAAAAAAAACACATTTTTAACTGGGTGAATTACATTTTTTTTATTGCAAACATCTGAAAATGGAAATATTATGACTATATTATTATATCTAAATATATTTATAAATCACCATAGACCATCGGTGTACTGCATCGCATTGGATCATATGATTTCCCTCATATAGGTATAATCATAATTTTATCTTTTAAATTATTATGATTGAAATCTCTTTATATTAAGCTTTCCATGAGTATCTAACCTGTTAAGTGGGGAAAAAAAAATCAAATTGAAGCTGCAAGTCACGCATTTCCCAAATGTTTCCATTAGACACACAAGACTGGAACCGAATGACAGATAAACTATGTAGTCTATGGTAAAAAACGCAATATTTTTCTAGACGAGGCGCATATTCTAAATATCTCTTTTGCTAAGATCAGTCCTCTTACAATTTAATAAGGGTATTCTAAACCATACTTGCTATTATTGTGATATAGCCAAATAAATAATTTTAAAATTAAAAAGATAGTAGTAGAAAGAAAAAGCTTTTCGCATTATTCTTCATGTCAGGGTAGTCAGAGACCTAGCGGCAAGATGTCACGTTGACTGTTTTTAAAATTGCAGGTAAGAAACAGTCAAATCTATTAGATTTTTAAAATAACTATATACATATATTAAATGAAACTATTTTAAACAGATTAATCACGTATGTGGTCACGGGCTGTTGTAAAGTGTTCGAAACGTCAAACGTTCCCAAAAACGTATTTTCGAATACCAAAATAGACGCTATTAATCTGTATAAAATAGTTTCATTTAAAATATGTAAAAATCACGAAAATCAAAGATCTTATGAACTATATACATATTTTCAAGCTATGCAAAGTCAAATGTTGGAAACTTATATTAGGAAAAAATATTACTTACTTTTTCCTTGTTTAATAAGTTTAAATAAAGCTATTCTAATAACTAAATAAATATTTTATTAATTATTTCAATTTTAGACTAAAAGGATCTGGTATGAAGTTACTCTGTACGAGGGAGCTGCATTATTGCTCAATTGAAATGCCTGTTTGCATGTAGGTGAAATATAACATATTGGTACATAAATTAATGAATATTATTTTACAAGTGCGTCTCTATGCTCTCGGGGACCGTTGTACAAAATGAGCATCATTATTTTCGTCCCGTTTCAATTTAGTGATTTATTATGAGGGGCTTTTACTGTATATATATATATATATATATATATATATATATATATATATATATATATATATATATATATATATAATCAACCAAATGTTATATATATATATATAACATGTTTTTTACAAAATTACTAATAAATATTATTAATAACACTGACTGTAGACGCGATCAGTTCGTTTCCCACTGGGAGTTATTATTGATTTATTCAAATTATTTCCATCTCCTTACTCTGGTAAGTTGAGTTAGTATCGCTACTAAAAACGCAATGTTTCTAATTCGGTGGAAAGCGGAGCGTGGATGTCTTTACTTAGAAGCGTGAAACAAAAAAATATAATAATTAATAAATAAAAAATCACATTAAACTGATATTTTGTATACAATTATACTTAAAAAATAAGTTATAACTTATGCAGTAGGTACTCTTTTACTTTTGAGTCGACTATAACAAAAATAACTAACCAGTAATCAACAGACTATAAAATCAGGCAACTCATTAAAACTTTAAACAATACTCAAAATCAACTAAGCTAATTAAATATGTGCAAGGTATGGCAACATTAAAGGGATAACGTATAATTTGGGGTTCAACTGGTAACACAGACATTATCGAGGTTCGAATTTCAAATTACGCGCTGGTGTCGAATAGCGCCCTCCGTCGCGTGGCAACACAGGTGGATCGATCCAACTGAATATTGTGAGGGTACTTTGCTATTTATAGAACGAGTTTGTGTCGATTATTATTTTGTAATAGTTGTGTAATTCAATTATTGATAAAATTATGCGTATTGTTTTCATTTATATACAAATTTTTTAACAGATTTATTCATATGTTAACAACGATGTCTTACAACCTTGGTATACTACATGATTGTGGGTTCGATCTTCGCTCAGAAAAATAATTATCTCATAATATAAAATTACTCATCACCAATGTTAAAGCTAAAGTTAAATATTTTTAAATTTAGCTTAATTTTAAATATTTAATCACACCTAAAGTTGCACCTCTTTCATTTACACTATGAATATGAACCTGAGATATTGTGAGGCGATTAGTAAAGCCCACTGTGGGCCGTTATCTTACCAGTACACAAAAATCGTTTTTAATAAATATATTGATATTCCCATAAGGATTAGTAAGGTTGATATCTATACCATCGTGTTAAACACAAACAAGACCACTGTGCCTGAGGGCCGAAAAAATTGCGTTACTTAATAATTGTATTATTGAAATGATGTCAAACAATTTCCAATCGAATAATAAGGTGTTTTTTTAACTTTTAGTTCTTATTGTTGTATTATTGTTTAATCCTCAAATGTTGCTGTACTAGTTATCTGGCGTAAGTGAAGATGAGCTGGAAATTAAATCGATTCTCTAGTTATATCAACTTCCCTAAGCAGAGAGTTTGGGAATCCTATCCTTAAAATACGTATTAATAAACTAAAATTTGAATTATGGGGCCTTAAAAAAGCATAAAATATGATTTTGGCAAGTTCACAATCCCTATAATAGAAGCGAAACATGGAATAACTTTTACAATTATTGTATTTTTTATTATTTTTTAGCTTCACGCTTTTATCCCGCATAGCAGGGTAGACAGAAAGTACCAAGTGTCAAGACACCCCGTAATTCACTTTCCGCCAAATTCGAGATATTGCTTGTTGAGTAGTGGAGCTCAATGCTGAACTTTGTCTTACCAATGCGGGGAAATGAAAACAATTTAAATATAATTACTCCCTCGAGTGGGAATCTAACCCCAAACGTATATAGTTTTCTATAACATTTACGTATAGGCTTATAACATAAAGATCTAGGAACTTTATTAAGACAGCACGATCTCCACTGTTTATCTAATTTAGAGACAATACATGTTGATTAGTGGACTTACCGCCGCATTTTGTCTTACAAAATCGAAGAAGTAAATATAATTTAAGGAAGTAAATAAACTTATATCCTCCGATTGGGGACTGAATTTACAAACAATAAGAAAAGTCATTCTACTACGATGGCGTTTTATTTTATTGTTAACTATCATTTTGTCTCGTGAAATTCTAAACATATCTATGTTTCTTTTTAAAGTTTCATTCAGTTTTAAACTGGCAGTTACTTTCTTCGCTTTCAATCTAGTTTCGGATTCATACAGTACGTGTTGTGTTGTGTAACACAACTCAGTGCTTTGACTTTCCAGTGTAAAAAATATTAAGAAAAGAACAAGGTAGCTTAAAGATAATCTCATTTCCCAGTCGGTTTACTTCTCCGTTCTAAGCGGCTTTAAGTTGAACGGTGGAAAGCGGCGATCGGAATGTCTCAACACTAGTTTTCATTAATGATAAACCTTTTTATACCTAAGGAAAAAGTGGCAACATTATTTTATCATATGTAATTAAGAAATACAGATAACAATAATTTATCAATTTTATAATTGATAAGCTAACTGCTAATGTATATCTAATGGTACTAGGACACCAGACAGACATAAGAGGAAGCGTAAATAGGTGTGAGACTGAGACCATCCGGCTCGACGCACTAATGATAAGCAAATGGCATAATATATAAGCGACTTTCTATTTCAAACTAAATATTAATAACACTTAAATGCAGTTTTATACAAATATATAAGTATTTTATATCTTCTTACTTTTTTTATGTCACTTGTCTAGTCACAAATATGTATTAACTTATGATTTTTTACTAAGTTTTTCTTTACTAGATGTCATATAGAAAGATAAATTGTGAAAAATCTTAAATTATTCTGTTTAGAATAGAGCATATTTAAGCATTTTTGAAATGTTATTAAATATCATAATCTTAATATTTAGATCCACTTCAAGCGGGCATCGATTCGACAATAGGCGGGAATTTAGTTTCAAATATTCACAACTTTATAGTATTCTTTGATGTACATAAGCAAATTAACATATTAGTGTCAACAAGAGGAACTGGCAAAAGCTAAAGTGTTGAAGAGTGCAATATCAAAACGCTTCCGTTTACAACTTGCGTTACTTAATAAACTACCTAATAATTTACTCAGTCGCGGCAATTGTACTTCTGGACCATAATATAAAGGATTGAGAGATTGACATTTGAAGTAAATTACCATTCGCGAATTAAAAATGAAAAATATTTATTATAAGTAAATATATATCATATTATTATAGCAAAATAATTTAATTATTTATAATAAACGTTATAGTAGTACATCCATATTGCCTTTTCTGTCATTACTTTAGTAACCAATTCTATATATAAAACGGACAGCCCATTGAAAGCTTTGACTGTTACTTATTCCTTGAAACCCTATCAAAAATTGACAACATTAACAAAGTGAAGTAAAATAATATATAATTAAAATGTAATCAAAAATTAAATCGTTTAAGCTTATAAATTAGCCTACGCTGTACGAATTAATCGCTCTCAGCGATGATGAAGCGGCTAGACGACGTGACAGACGGTCACGTGTGATGCAAATGAAAACGGCCTTTGCTGTTTTAATTTAAACTAATGCTCTCGTTAGTTTACTCTTAACTGCGTTTTATATAAATGTCGCTTGGTTTTAGTCGTATATTGTACTAACACTGTGTATTGACTTTTCCTACCTTCGTACGCTTCTCGTGTAAATTGAATTTTAAAAAAAAGCAGCTTCACGCCTTATTTTGAATAGCAGGGTAGTTAGAGACAATTTAGTATCAAGACACTTTGTTGACTCCTTTCCGCTTGAAATAGAGAGTGAGAGAGTAGCCTTACCTGAGCCGAGAAATGAAAATAGGTTAATAGTAGTTTAAATTTTGTGGTAAAATGCACTTCACTTTCTGCCTACTTAAAGATATTGGGTAGCGATGTCTAACACTAATCTGCAGTTAATTACAAAATAAAAAACAACAAAAATTATTATATTTGGGTTTAAAATAGACAGGATAAATTATCATATTATATGTTACAGACACCTTGGAAACCTTATTATTATACCGAAAAATAAACATGAAAAAAACTTATAATATTCTCAAGTGAATATAGTTTATATCGCCAAATAATGTTAGAATAATAAATGCATTAAAATTCATAATAAGCACAAAGAATATGCCACTGGTAATACTATCCTATTTACGTAAACTTATGTGGTTGATTTTATTATTTTTTAAAATTACAAAAGATACGTTTAAACTATTGTATTTAATTCATATAAGATATTTAGATTCACCGAGAAATTAAGTGTAGATATATAATTCTTAATTCAATTATAATAGACGATTAAGAATAAAAAAATAAGTGCTATAATAACTGAAGGAATATTATTTGAATTAATATTATAAAAAAAAATATTATGATATAATTTTAAAGAAATTTCTTAAACCAAGAGGTTTTATTTTAAAAGACCGTAAGTTTATAATATTCTAAACCATTTTCATGAACCACTGAAAAAGCCTATTTTTTGCGCAAGCCAACAGGCTTAATAAGAAAATAGTCTCAAAACACTCCATTTTCGCCTTATCGTCTACTGACAGTGGACTAGAGATATTGCGTCTTGAGTGGCGGTACTCAACAGCGCAGTTTGTTTTACCAGAGCGAGAAAATTAAAAGAATTTAAATATAATATTTTCCCGAGCGTGGGTTCGATTCCTATTCGGCAAAATAATAATATTTTAATTAATTTCATTTATTTTCTCCGATAGGCAAAACACTGCATTAAATTCCACCACATGCAATATTTCGAATACAACGCTTTATATGTAGGACTTAATTAATTAATTTATTTTTGGTACTAATATTCAAGTTCACCAATACTTGCCCTGAGATGTCAATTAAAATAAATAAAAATGAAATCTTTAATTTCATACCGATTAGTATGACATTGGTGAGTACTGTTTTAATGCCACTTAGTTTCTAATTACAGCTGTTGGCGTGGACTTTAACCTTCATAATACTTCTATTATTTTTATATATTATTTTTTTTTTACTCATTCTCTTGATCTCTTTGCATTATACTTAGATTCACGCCTTATCCCGCATAGCCGGATAGAAGCTAGTGTCAAGACACTCGGTTCGCTGATTATAATTCCTCCTAATTTGAAACGTTGCTTCGTTAAGCTATTCACCAGTGGCGTAACTTAGCGCCGCGTTTTGTTTTATTTCAGTAAGGAAATGAAAATAATTTATACATAATTATTTCCCGAGTGGGAATTGAGCCCACAACTAATCGCATTTACTGTCAGACGCTGTGAAATTGCAAGACAGCTTTTAATTTAATATTTTTTTACGCTAAAATATTGCTTTTTTTATTAATTACTATCTTTAATTGGTAAATATTATATTTTACCACAATATATTTTCAAAATAAATTTTACCAAACAACTATTTGCCAATTTTGATTAACACATAACTGTAAGTAGATTGATAAATTTATATTCAAGAGAACGCTATATTGTGTCTGAGTTTGGACTAAAAATATCATATGTACCTATTTAACGAGCCGATAACACGTACAGTACAGGGCTATCTATAACTTAAAAGTAATTTATAAATTTCATTTTATTTCTTTGACCAAGTAATATGTCTTTTAATTATCATTCAAGTAGCTACTTTTAAGGTTTAATTTTTAATGTAAGCTTTGTAATAACATTTTATAAAGACATGAAGATGTCTAAATGAACAGTAGTAATGTCATAATTCTACAATTATCTTTTATATATTATATTATATAATTATTACTGGGGCCGGTCGTAGCGCAGTGGGACATTATTTTTATTATTTTTAAAATTATTGTCATTCCTCCGTTCTGGTAAGATAAAGCGCGGCGTTGTTTTCCGCCACTCAACACGCAATGTTTCGAATTCGGCGGAAAGCATACTACAGAGCGTCTTGACATTAGGACTTTCTATCTACCCTTTTCTATGCGAATATATATATATATATATATATATATATATATATATATATATATATATATATATATATATATATATATATATATTTATTTATTTATTTACCTTCACCAAGCCTAGAGCTGGAGTTTTTAGCAGTAAGTACCTAGTGTCGAGACACTTTGTTCGCATATTATACATAGTACATCCATTACAACTAAGAGGTACCTGAGAACATCTCTACGATATTTCAGATCGGGAATATAAAATTAAATCATTTATATTTGGCCATATTCAGTTTAATTTTTCTATAAAGTCTGTATTGCTATACTTTTATAAATTTTCTTATTATGCTTATTCTAACCAGTAGCTTACGCCATTGTACGCCATTGTGGCGCAGTGGAACATTGTGTAACACGATGGGTGAATTCTATTCTCACTTGGAGAAATGTGAAAAAATATATTTTTTTTTTAATTATTTCTTCGCTCTGGTAAGTTAAAAAGCGGCGTTGAGTCGCCACGCAATGTCTGGATTTCGAACAGAAGGCAATCAACGTAGTGTCTCGACACTACATTGTCTCTGAATATCCTGCTGAAAATTTGTTTTAGTGTAGATTCTTTGTGTGGCATACGATCGTTTTTAAAGAAGCGTCTATCCTGAGAAAATTTATTGCGTTATTTTCTGCGTTTTAGCAGAATTGTTGAGATAAATATTTTAAATTAATAAATAAATATAATTAAAATAAAAAAATGATATACCTGGCCAACCCTAAGTTACATTGTCGAACAATTACTCGCTAAGCTAACAAATTAGCTTTCAATAACAAAACAGTTTGTCTTTTTGCTTTCAAACTCAGTAATTATTTAGCGGAAACCGTGATTGTTTTCGATTCGTCTAAATTTAACGGCCGTTGTTTATTGTTTTAATTTTTACTAATTAAAGCTTTATTGGAAGTAACGGGATATCCTCGCTTAGTAATGTAGGAAAGTTAAGCGTTTCATTGCGTATTGAAATGTTGTGCCTACTATAAATGGACTGACGAAATATTTTGTCTGTTATGGAATATGTTTGTATCTACTGGCGCTTTATATAGCTCTGTGCTGTTATCTCGTATAGCAGGGTAAACAGGAAGTACCTAATGTCAAGACACTCCGTACTCTGCTTTCCGCCCATTTCCGTGTATGGTGTGGGTCAGCCGTATGTAAACGAGCTGTATTGTGGGTTCGCCTCCTACTCAGGACAATGATTATATTTAAATAATTTTCGCTCCCTCGCTCTAATAAGACAAATCGTCGCGTTGAGTTCCGCCACTCAACATGCAACGTCTCGAATTCAGCGCTTATAAGTGGATATTAATTTTATATTATATTTTTTTGTCTTAATACTAAATTTAATTAATACGTGTACTGAGATGTCAATTAGATTTAATCTCTAATTTTTTACCGTTTTGTAAATACCGTTTTAATGTCACTTAGTCTCTGATTAAAGCTGTTGACGTGGAGTTTAAACTTCATAATACTTCTTATTGTATTTTATTATATTTTACTTATTTTCATGTTCTCCACGCATTTTTTTAGCGCATAACATGGTACACAGAGAGAGAAACGTGTCAAGACAATGCACTTTTCGTCCGAATTTAAGATATCGCGTGTTTAGTGGCGGAACTTAACGCTTGCGGCGATTGTCTTATGAGAGCGGATGAAAATAATTTAATTAAAATAACTGTCCCAAGAGGTACCCATCCCATAACCTTCGTTTATACAGTCAGACGTCATTACACTGCCCCACGATGGCCTCCACCCTTCTATAGGCATATGTACTATACCAATGTGAAGCTGCGGGCAGAGCTCCGGCCGCTATTCTCTTTTGTAGTAGACAAAAGTGCGAAGTTGACATAGTACCTTCTGTCATTCTACGCAATGTGTTGCAGATGGGAGGAAAAGGAAGAACGGAGTTTCTTAGCACTAAATCCATTATGAAAACGTCCCGAAACGTCTGAAAGTTTCTTGCGCCGGTTCTTCTTAGTTCTGACCTATGAACTTTAGTGAATTGGTAGTTAAAAACTATTAACAATTTACTTGGACTACAAGAATAAAGTGAAGCCTTGAAAAAATGATAAATGATATAAAAATAACGTAAACTAATAACTTGTTATCAGGTAACAGATAACAAAACAATAACTGACATAACGAGGCGTCACATTGTATTATTATAGCCACCTACAACGAAATATACTTGCTTTTGTTTAATTTAAACCCCAAGGCGGTGGTGTGGGGTTTCACGGGAGGAATTATTATGAATATAGGAGCTATACCATGACTTATATAAAGGTACTGTGAATTAATGCAACCAACTTTTCTTTATACTAGTATTAGTATGAAGGTAAAAATACTTGTACATTTTTAAAATAATAATGAAGAGAAAGAAAGAAGATAAAATTTGGCACACTTAAAGTTTGTATTGATTGTACACCTGCCTTTAAAGCTATCACCAACCATACAAATATAAACCTTAGTTTTAAATAAAATACACAAAGAAAAATTATATTAATGTAAATTTTACATGTGAAATAACATAATAATAAAGAAAAAAAGTTAGTTCCTAGTCTTTAGTGTAATAAATTTTATTATTATAAATAAAAAAAAACAATCTTCTATTGTATTTTTATATAAATTGAAACGTATTTATAAGTTAAATGTATATCAACGGGACCACTAGTAAACATATAACTAGGTTGTGGCCGGTAGTGGCACAGTGTGACAGCATCTGACTGTAAACGTGATCGGTCGTGGGTTCGATCGCCCCTCGGGGGAGTGATTATATTTAAATTATTTTCACTTCCTCGCTCTGGTAAAGACAAAGAGTGGCGTTGAGTTTCAACATATAACACGCAATGGAAAGTGAAGTGGCAAGCGAAGTACAGAGTATGTTGACACTAGGTACATTCTGTATACCCTGCTATGCGGGATCAAAGCGTGAAGGTAAAAAAAAGATATTGCTAATAATTGATAAGCTAATTATTGATATTATTATAAAAATGATTATATTAATATAATTATAATTATTATATTGTTGAATTTCTCATTATTGAATTTAATATAATCATTGGGCTTCAAATTATTAGATATAATTATTGCGCTATCAATTTCTTAGTTTGACATGCTCTCCTTTTGACACGCGTTACAAAAATTTTAATAATTATTTGTAAGTATTTTTATGATTAAATTTTTATGATTAAATTATTAGTTTGAAACGCACTTGAAAAAATATTTGTATTTATATGAAGTATACCTACGAAGTGGGTGTTTTTAGCTATAAGACTATAGATTGGGTAAAACTCGTCAGCAAAAGTTCGACGCTAATATTAATTTAATAAGCATATAATGAAGTCGGTGGTGGTGCAGTGGGATCGGTTCTGGTAAGATAAAGCGCGGAGTAGAGTTCCGGCACTCAACACGCAATATCTCAAATTGGGCGTATCTTAAAACTAGAGAAGTATCTTGACACTGAGTTCTTTTGCCGGCCGTGCTATATAGGAAAAAGTGAGAAGCTAAAAAATCAACTATAATCTATTACAAACCAGACTATCTGTGATTCATTTTTTACTAAGAATCAATAAACACACAAGTTTATATTTTATTACAATAATGTGTCATTAATACCTATCCTATATATAGGATTTTACGAGACAGGCTTAGAAAGTCCATTTTTATGGATATATGTAGATATAGATAAAGATACAGAAAGATAATGTATACGAGATCATCCTAAGCCACCAACATCGAGATAAACTTATTTAATTTATACCCGAGGGCCGCGGTGTGAGGTTTCAGGGGATAAAATTGAAAATGTCCGACAAATCGGTTAGGACGTGAACGCCCATGGGAGGGATTCTCACTGTACTAATTCATAACGTTGTATTGAGCATTTTTATTGTATTTATTAATTTTTTTTTAATTTAGTTTAGTGTTTATTGTTTCCACTTTTTCTTATCAACGAAAGCGTAAATCTTTATAAAATTAAATCACTAATTGTGAAATTATCAAAAATTACGAAGTAAAAATATACTTGCCGTTTTTTAGTAACCAAAAGCTTTATATTACCCATTGGTATTTATATTAAGTTCAAATCCAATCCGTTCTTTTTCGTTCTAAAAATATTACAATAACTTCATACGTATTCCCATTTAATTTAAGTGTCAGTCAAGTGACATTAAATCTTCGGTCTACTTTTTTACAAACAACTTGCTTTAAAATCTAAAGTTAAAATAGAAACATCGAAGCGATTAATTCTAGGCAGAAACTATGTTATTGTACTAATGCTTTCTATTACTAACTTAACTACTTATATTATGTCTACTAACTTTATTAATAATAGTAAAATTACCAAATTATATTCATTATTAATAAGATCTTTGATTTTCGCGATTTTTATACATTTTACTTGAAACTATTTTAACCGGATTAATCGCGTATATTTTGGTATTCGAAAATACATTTTGGACACCTGACGTTTCGAACACTTTGCAGTAGTCCGTGGTCACAGGTAGACTCTACCTTTCATTTAATATATTCATTATTTTTCATAATCATAAATATCTCTCTAATAATAATTGAAACTACACTTGCTGTCTAAAAAAATACATTTTAACAGGAAATAGATTTCATATAACAAATATTTGTACTAAATAAGCATAAATACCGAGTTATTATTCCCACCAGTACACCCTAAAAATACTTTAAAATGACAAATAACAGGGGAAATGTGTATAGCGATGTTATCGCACAAATCGCGTCAAATGCTAAATTATAACAAGTGGATGTAATTGAGTGTCGCATGAATGAGCTAATACTATGTTCCTATATTAATTTTATATGGAATTATAATGTTATGGAAATTTTATGATAATTTTCTGTTTGAATGAGTGTTATATCTAGGTGGGTTTAGTAATTAAGTGTGCTTTTGTAATATGTTTATTTAATTATTTTGTATATATTAATTTAAAAGAATAAGTTCGTTATTTGCTTTTCATATTTTGTTATGTTGTACGGGATTTGTTGATTCTATTCAAAGGCCCGTTTAGCCAAAGTAACGTGTTGTAATTTAAAACCTCATATAAAATGGTGAAGCAAATAGATCATTTTTAACGTAAAAACGAAACTAGTGCGTTCTCCTGGTAAGACAGGTCCAAGTTCATTTGTGGGCAAATTTTCAAGCAAATCAGGTGGGTAGAAGTGGGTTAAAATAACGTTAATATATCAATATATATATATACATACATACATACATTTACATACATACATACTTTATCATATAAATACAAATATTAGGTGGGTTATGCATAAATTTATAATCCGCCATTTTGTTGCGGCGGCAATGTAAGATTACCGACGATATCGATATGAAATTTCATTGTCATTAGAACTGAAGTCATAATCTAAATTTCAGCTCAATGGGACACTTGGAAATGGGTCAAATTAAGTTTGGAAGCTTTCACATACACTAACTAACTATCTGACTAATTTATTAACTAACACGACTAGATAAATAAAAGTATTTATAATGTAAAAAAACATCTTACAATTTTATATCCATCATAAAATCAATCCCTAAAGCTTATAACACAAAATAAAGTAACTTAGCACCATCTCCCCATAACAACCCGTCCCTTGAGATGAACCGTGAACATCATGAACGTTCATTATTCCTACAATAAGAGGGGAAGTTTATTGGATTTATCTTTTATGGTTATGCTTTTATTTTCAAAATTATGCTTCTAATTATTTTGGGCGCAGGGAATATATTATACAGCTTCATATTCACGCTTTTTTCGCATACCATAATAAAATATATATATTATTGAAATAACAGATAATAATTAATGACTGAACTAAACTGACAGACCATTGTTTTATTTTCTATATTTTATTTTTTAGCTGAAAGTAGCGATTATACAAATTGTGACAGTGTACGCTGTTTTCCAATTTTTATATATATTTGAGAGAGGAAAATAAAATAATTTAAATATAATCTATCTCCTTAAAAGGAATTGAATTCACGACCATGTTTATAGCCAGTCGATAGTCTATTGCGCTACGATGGCATCATAACATAGTTTAAAACAAGAAAACTCAATTAAATGTCATTTAAATAGCAGTTATAATTTTAAACACGCTCAAGTACAATTTGTTATACTAACAAATAATGAATTCCGATGTTAAATAGATAAGTTTAATTTGCTGTCTTGTTCAGTTAATGTCTATTTTCATTAAACCATTCGACTAAATTCACCTAATGCAATGAAAACGCTACAAAATGGACACTAATTTAGACACTTCCGGTGGAATTAATGCATATTCACGATACTAGTCCTAGTTAATGACTTTTCTTACTTTCAAGCTTTTAGTTGCAATTAAGCTATTTTTCTCCTCAATGAAGATTGATGAAAACGTTTAGATAACGCTATCGAATATATGAATACAATTACATTATATAAGTTTTTTCTAACCCACAAAATGATTCAGATATCTAAATTGTGTCACAAGTGAATGAGATGTATTTTGACTTCGATTATAAATTAACAGAGATAAAGCCAAATATAAAAAATGACAAATACTATTTCTGTTAATGTAATTATAGCAGACATTTTAAAAAAAGAATTTTTCTATGAACATGTACAGACCGTACATGACAATATATGAATATAACAAATAATCTAGAATACTATATTTCAATTTCAAATAATCTAGAATACTATATTTCAATATCGGAAATGATCTTTTTAGCGTCGCTTCACGGTGTGCGCGTGCGACGGTAACCGGACGCCGCGCCGTGACGCCGTTGTGACAGCTGTCATATGGTGGACACTCGAATTTAGAATGTTTGAACGCTCAAGCTAGCTTTATATAATGAGGTTTTAGCGAATGAGTATGAATAGATTCAATTAATTTTGAAGTAAGAAAGATTTTTTGAAATTAAACGTGAAAAAAACACGATTTCAAGTTATGTTTGCTTGTCTTTTTCTTTGTAGAGCGTAAAGAAATAGTCTAAATGTATATATTCATAATAACAATTATACCTAAATGTTTATAATAAATTTATAGAAATCCACTTCAAAACTTAAAATTTTTGATCTGCGCTTATATTAAGAAGATGATAAAATATTGAAAAACAATACTATATTATTCTATGGCTTTTTATGTAGGCTTTATTGGTATGTAAAAATTATAATTATCATTATTGTTGCTATGTTATTATCACATTATTACAATAAGTTTCAGTGTGACAGCATCTGACACTGACTTTGTAAACGTACTTGTTTGTGAGCTCGATTTCCATTCGGGGTAAATGATTAAATCTAAAACTATTTTCATTTCCCCGCTCCGCTAAGAAAATGTATGGCGTTGAGCTCCGCCACTCAACATACAATGTCTCGAACTCACCGGTTTCACTGTTTATTCTGCTAATAAAATTAGTCTACAGATTGTCTTGACACTAGGTTGTCTCTGTCTACCATGCTATGCGGGATAAATCTAAGCCTTTCATTACTATTAATTAATTAAATAAACATATCACTATCTATTACCCTTTTTAATACTTATAAGGTATCCTAAGAGCTCATATATATTTACTATATTTAATATTTTATAAACTTCAATACAAAATTGGTTTTAATATATTTACTGGCGTGGAAGTGACGGAATCCGTACAAAGTCAGAACAAACAGACGGACTTCCGACGTGGATTATGTCAGGTGCGTTTACATCGATAGCTTTTGTTGCAAGCTATTCTCATTTTACACTCCATGGCGTTATATAACTTAAATATATTGTCATGTTTCTTTAAGATACCCTTAAGATATCCTATTATTGGTTGATTGTGAGAAGCTAGGTATGCACTATGCAATATCTTGGAATTAGGCTCAGAATATAACATGTAGGGTCTTTGTAGTAGGTCTATCCTATCCACTGCCACTAGCAGGATATAAGCAAAACGTAAAGAAAAGTAGTATACAAGATATATTAAGTAATTATTAAGAGTCCGCCCTTTTTTTAATTAAAAAATAATAAATTTAATATAAAAGTCTTAGCTTCCGACTAATTTTCATTTAATTATTTAATTTACTCAAATATATTCGAAGCAACCCTGACTCAGTGGGACAATCTGGCTTTATACAATGATTGCAAGTTCGATCCCTAACCTAACGATTATGTATACATATTTAAATTACTTTATTTCTCTGCTCTTGTAAGAAGAAATACGGCGTTGAGTTCCGCCACTTACGTAGTTTTATAAACCTTATTAAGTTTGGTGCTCTTATGTCTAGAAATGCATATCTAACTAAAATATAAAAAATAGATTTGCTATATTATAAAGATTTTATAGTACATTTAATATATTATACAGCGTCATTAAAAATAAACGTGTCGATATGATAAAGAGTAGACGAGACATTCCCACGCCGATGCTGACTCGTCTGCTTTGTTACGATAACGACGAGTTGGCGATTACGTTGCAAAGACTAAAATATATAATATAAAATATAAAATAGAATAACTAATATTAACTGAAATATAAAATAGACCTCGGTTAACATTCGAAAATACAGTATCGAAGATACTGGAGGAAGGTCACGTAAAAAGTATGAGGACCCCCCGAAGGGCATGCATGAAGAGGGTAATGACTGTGGACAAGGTGAAAGAGGTATGCAGGGACCACAGCGCAAGACATAAAGAAATCTAAATGAGGTGAAGTAAATACAAAAAATGTAAGAAAAGACATTTATTACTGTCAAATTCATTTTATTTATTTACTAATATATGTATATAGTATACACAGATAAAATGTAAAATGTTATATAGCGTTGTTTTATTCACTAATAGTTAGCTAGCGTACACACTAGATACTGTCATTATAAAAAAATAAATTTATTCTTTACTATAACTATAACCAAAATAAATACAATCCTTATGTGTTTCTATTTTTCTTTAATAAAGATGATTACAAGTTCGATAAATTATTTTGCTTATTGCACCCTTAAAAGAAGAATATGAAACTGAATTTCGCCACTCATGTAATTTCAAAACTAAGGGGAAAGTGGAGAAAAGCGTATATTATTGAGCTTAGTGTTATAGTCTGTGTGCTACAAGTACTGCAAAATATGTAAGTTAAATACCATGTCTACAAGCTACATACTCTTTGTAAAAACCGTGTTACCACTGCCAAGGTTACGTTATTTTTATTATTTTACGTAAGTCTATTGCAAAAGTTTCGGTACATGAAAGGCTTGTTTATACAGGTTTTTCTTAGAAATGAAAAGGGAGTCGTATTACAGTATTATTTTAGTTTTTTTAATATGTTTATATTATAAATATACTTTAACATTATTTATTAGAACTAGAGCATTCTATTTTAAATATATTTTATCTTTAAGACTATTTAGATGTCAATGTCAAATTAAAATTCATCTAGGGGTCTAAAAGCCAATTTTTACATTGAACTAACACTTCATTCATGTTAAAGGTCTTTTTTTGTTTTGGTCAAGACTCTCCGTACTTCGCTTTCCACCGAATTCGAGACATTGCGTGTTGAGTGATGAAACTCAATGCTGCACTTTGTCCTACCAGAGCGAGGAAGTGAATATATTTTTAAATATAATCACTCCCCCGAGTGGGAATCGAACCCACAACCGGTGGTACTTACAGTTAAACGCTGTCACACTGCGCCTTATTACGAATTTTTAGATTTCATACAAAAAGCTCAAAAACGATCTTAATATAATGGCAACAATTTAAACGAAATGAGTTTTGATCTTTGATAATTTTAATCGCTTATTATTTGTAATTAACAATTATTTATATAATTATTATTATAATAATATAATACCAGGCACACATAAGTGAGCAGTATCGTACTGGCGCCGCCCACGTGTTGCTGACTCGCTGTTATCAGAAATGTTTTACTACTTCGCATTTATGTTCGCCTGGTAATCTGAAAGTCATTGGAATGTTCGTAGTGTATGCCTTATTTATTAAATTTATTAATTACAATTAATTAATTCAAATTAAATCCAATTATGATATTAATGTTATTTTTTTATAAAAGGAATCATAAGGACGCGTTAAAAAAATTTTCTCGTTATCCTGGTCAAGACTCCAAGAGGTTCGTTTTCATAAAATTCGGACACATGTACAAATTTTTAAAATAAAATAAAACGGAAAGAAATATCAAAAATGGGATTACAAAGATTTTCTCACAATGATTGATAGTTATTAGATATCAGTTAAGCTAATAAAAATATGTTAAAAGTATTTATTTTTTCTAGTTAATCAAAGATAATAAATACCCGACTATAAAGACACTTCGTGTAGTGTTTGTCAGCTGAAATACATTGCATGTTGAGTGCGGAACCTAACCGCGCGTATATTTTCCTTCGACTTGAGATCGAATCAAGTACTATTTTTAAGTAAATCCAGACATTTCTCGACTGCGACATTGTAAAGTCACAGGTAATGATTATATGAATTTATTAATCATTAATTTAATTTAGACTTTCTAGTTAATTACACTTTCTTTATTTTTCGCCCAAGCACGATAACCTTAACATGGTTATCTCAACATTGTATGAACAATTCCTATGTCTCAGTATCCTGGTGATGTTTATGGAAAATGCTAGGTTTGTGTATATTTTTTTATTTTTGCAAAATAGTAATATTTTCATATACATGTAACCATAGGGTTACAGGTAGACCATCAGTCTACTTGTGACAAGGGACTACTGTAAGTCGTCCGTAATGTAAGTAACTCGAAATGTCAGGTTTCCAAATATATATTTTCAAATAACAATATAAACGCGATTAATCCGGTTAAATACTTTCATTTATATTTTTTGGACCTTCACACTTTTTATCCCGCATAGCAGGGTAGACAGAAAGTACCTAGTGTTAAGACACTCCATACTTCGCTTTCCATTAAATTGAAGACATTGCGTGTTAAGTGGTGGAACTCAACGCACCTTGTCTTATCAGAGTCAGAAAATGAAATTAATTTTAAATATAATCAATCCCTGTGGGGAGTGGGGATTGAAACTACAACCGATCGGGTTAACATTGTCAACATTGTCACACTGCGCCACGATCGGCCTCAATTCATTTATAGTAATAGTGGTAATATATATTCAAATTTCATGTTTAATGGCTTTATTTGATAGGAAATTTTATGCTATTTATGATTTAAACAAAATATCGTTCAAATAAACACCACCACTTTTTTTGCACTGGTGAATACGATCGGTCCAATTTTCGATGACTCGGTGCAGCATTTCGGCTGGTATGGCCGCTATAGTCGCTCGAATGTTGCGTTCAAGGTCTTGGATCGTAGCTGGTTTATTGGCATACACTTGAGATTTAACATACCCCCACAAAAAATAGTCCAAGGGTGTTAAATCGCATGATCTTGGTGGCTAATTGTGCGGATCGTTCTGAGAAATAACCGACTCCCCAAACTTATCACGCAATAAATCCATTGTGACGGTCGCAGTGTGGCATGTTGCACCATCTCGTTGAAAATAAATGTCGTCCGCATCGATTTCATACACTTCAGGAAAAAAATCGTTCAACATGTCATGATAACGGTCGCCATTGACAGTAACAGTACGGCCTTCGTCGTTTTTGAAAAAGTACGGGCCAATGATTCCACCGTACCATAATCCGCACCGAACAGTCAATTTTTCAGGATGTAATGGTGTTTCATGAACCACTCTTGGATTTGACTCACTTCAGTAACGATAATATAGCGAGCTCAGACGGTGCACCATGACGACCATATTTAGCACGAAATGCTCTTTGAGTAGAGACGATATTTCTCGAATTTTGATAGAAAATTTGGATGATTTCCAAATGTTGACGTAACGTGAACTTGTTCATGATTAAATGGTAAACATTACTAAATACAAAACAACACAAATGTCAAATGTTAAACAACCAAGATGGCGACTGTGAGCTATCAAAATCCTATCATCCCTATTAGGAAACACTGTATATTTAATTAAATAATTGCTTTACTCTCATTTTTATCTCTGACTGATTGACAAACAGTACACAGTACTGGCCATAAAGGACGTGGAAGAAAGTTGATAAAGAGAGAACCTCTGGCACTGTGAATAATAAAATATTACAATCAAAATTATGGAACGTAGAAATTCTAAAAAATATTACAGAAATCGAAAATTCCACCAAGTGAATATAGGTAATATACTAAAATTATTGAAATAAAAGAAGATATATCTATTATCTATCACTTCACTAAAATACTTTGATGTCTTATTTAAAATAGTGCAGATTCAAATTCCGTTGCATTTGAAATATTTGTCAGGACTTTAATTAAATTATTTTGTATTAGAGTGGGAGTAACATTTTAACAGGATATAAAATTATTACGATCTTGTTTACAACTCATCCTATTTCGTCGAAATGACATTAAGCAAATAATGATATAACATTTACTTGCCAATATTTGTGTTTTTATAATAAAATTAAACTCTTATCGCTGTGGAATGTTGATATTATTAGGTACAAGGTAATATATTTTTTAATGTTATTTGCTTTACGATGTGCATACGAGCTTAGAATATTTAAAAACTTTTTCCCGAAAATGTTATGAAAATTAAGTTCTTTTTTTTATTTTATTTACATTTTTAGTATAAAAAAGGAAGTTGTTCACTTTTTTGTACGTGTTCATTTTAATTCGACATTTATTTAAATATTGAATAAGGTTTGAAATAAATTTAAAATGCAATTTTTTTAGGACAAGTAGAGAAATAGAACATATTAATATGTTATTATACTGTTTATTTTCTTCCACAAGTGTGCTGGTTGACGGAATCCAACTTATTTTTCTTTACATAACTAATTTTATCAGAATAACCTTGCCCAGGTCGGTGTTTCTATTGTTCGTTTAGCCAATGCGATTAGCTTACAAGTACAGTTCGATAGTTCGTTTAGCTTACAAGTACAGCTTGAAATTTATAGTGTTGCAAAATAACAGAATCTAAAGACACTGCCACTTGAGGCCGGTCGTGGCGCAGTGTGACAGCGTCTGACTGCAAACGCGATCGGTTGTGGGTTCCATCCCCACTCAGGGGAGTGATTATATTTAAATTATTTTCACTTCCTCGCTCTGGTAAAAACAAAGAGCGGCGTTCGACAACTCAACACACAATGTCTCGAATTCTGTGGAAAGCGAAGTACAGAGTGTGTTGACACTAGGTACTTTCTGTCTACCCTGCTATGCGGGATAAAAGCGTGAAGCTAAAAAAAATAAAGACACTGCCACCCTGACATGAAATGTGAAAAGTAATATAAGTTCGTTTTTTCCTTTTTGCGTATCGAACTTGTGACCACCCACATGGTTCACATAGGTGATTCTTCTGTCAGGTTTAAGGTCATTCAAATTATTCATAATACTCTGAATAATTTATACTTTCTTTTGTGTATTTTGTAGATTTTTTACATATTGTAAGTAGTTTACTTACATAAACAGATTGAGTGATAAGAAAAAACTTAATTTTTAGACTTTCGGCCTACAAGTTTTCACCTGTTTTATAATCTAGTCCAAAATGGAATTATGTGCTCAAATGTTATAATTATTGGTATTTTTTATATAAGTGATCTGAACATGATAAACCTAAATGGTTTTTTTTATATTATTTAAGTATTTTTAAATGAGATTTGTAAAGCATATTTAAAAAAATATTAAAAAAGTGTGAATTTATGAAAGTAAAAAAAAAATACCTCTACATTCTTCCAATGTGAATTTCGACGTGGAACCATTCCGTACTGGTGATATTCAGAGTTGTTATACCTGCGCAGGATGACTAACTTAACAGCTACATAAATTACAATGTATTGCTTACGTTATTATGCATGTCGACAATTTCGAGAATAACAAACTTAAAATGCATATTTTACATGAATATTATAATAATCAACTCATGAAAATATCATGGTCGCGTACAATTTATCTCAATAAAGAAAAATTATAATTTTTTACGTCACCGAATAAAAGTAAAGCCATCAGTCGAGTGAACCGTAACCTAATATGTCGGAAACCGGATAGCAGACAGTGTGGCGCGGCCTTAAGTTTTCTTTTTAATTTTTCCTTTTTTTTCAAAGGCAAAGGACTTTTATCTTGGAGCCCGTTTCATGTTTTTTTTTTATTAAAACCTTTTTGTATCGTGTGTGATCCTTTGGTTGATGAACGAATTGTTTTGGTGGTAGTTGTGTATTAATACGTATAAGAATCGATTAAGCGTGTGCATTTGTCAACTTCGTATTAAACAGAAAAAAAATCTATTTAATGCTAGCCTTCTGTTCCACGGAGTTTGGTTACAATAAATAATTTAATATAGTCTTGTACGTTTCTATAAAGTAACATATTGTTTTTTTTAAATAAAAAAAAACATCATTTTATCTATTACATATAGATTTATATAATGTTTTTTTTTCTTTTATTTATTTTATATTTTTTGTTTTTAGCATTTACACATTATTTCCTTCATAAAAAATTTGGCTGTTAGAATGTGCTAGTTATCAAGCCCGCCCTTTGTAATTTTTTTAAGCTTCACGCTTTTATCCTGTATAGCAGGGTAAACAGGAAATACCTAGTTTTAAAACACTCCGTACTCTGCCATTCGCTGAAATTCAAAACATTACAAGTTGAGTAGCGGAACTTAACGCTGTTTTTTGTGTTACCAGAACAAAGAAATGAACCTAATTTAGATTTAGATATCATATCCCCGAGTGGAAATCGAATCCACAAACGATCACGTTTGCAGTTATACGCTGTCCACTGCGCCATGACCGGCCGCAAAGTTAATAGTCTTAAATTGTGTGCAGCACAAAAAATTAAAAAAAAATTGCATGATATTTTTATCAATACACTGCCAATAACGAATACGCATATATAGTTTTTGTCCAAAACATGTTTATACATATACAAACAAAGTATATTATCTTAATGAGTTGATAACTGGATGACTAAAGCATGACTGCACTCGCCGGGCAGACCATAAATCACAATTATAGGGCAGATGACCTAAACACCTAGTTATACTGATAAAACATGAATATTACATATGAGTAATATTTACTAAACTGAATAGTGTGCCATAATAATGCTATTTTTTTATATTATTATTACCTTTTGATAATTAATTAAATTATTTTTTTAAATTATTTTAATTGACGTCACTTTGACGTAGTTATAATTGACACGTAGATGTCTGATCTGATCGTTATGGAGTTGGAATTCATATGGTAGAAATATTGTTAAAATTTTATAGCTTATCCCGCACAGCAGAGTAGACAGGAAGTACCTAGTGTCAAGACATTCGGTAATTCGCTGTCTAATTTGGAGCTCTACATAGTGCTTTGTCTTACCAGAGCGAAGAAACCGACCATTGGGATCAGCTAAATGACACTTTTACTTAACTCAATAGATAAATTATTAACAGTATTTTCTGCTATATTACGAAATTTAATGTTTGAAATTAAAATAATATACAGAATTTAGATTTGTTTTATAATGATACACAGTATTATAAAATGTAACGATTAATCATAGTAATAACTAATTTTTAATAATATGTAACTAAATTTAGCGAATACGCCCCTTCCCTGACAGGCGAAGAAAGCCAAACCCTTTGACATGATAAATATTATTGCCATTCGACACCGTTTTGGTTTAAAAACATAGAGCGTACGACACTTCTGCGTATCCATTTTAATGAGCGCTTTTAAAATTAGACTGTTTACTTTTTAAATTGATGTGCGGTGTATTTATGGTTAGGTGTGTTTTTTTTTGATGTCATTTATTTCAAAACTTATTTTAGGTGTAATTATGTACAAAACATAAATTATTTGTTTTCAAGATTCTCTCAATTATTTTTTTTTATTAAAAGAAGCTATTATAGCGTAATAGGATTCTGATTGGTTGCGGGTTCGATTCCCAGTCGGAGGAATGATTAAATTATATTTTAAATAAAACATATTTCTCCGCTTTACTTAAGACAAAACGCAGCATTGAGTTCGTCACTCATTTCACAATGTTTCTATTTTAGGTGGAAAGCAAAAGACAACAAAGTGTCTGGACACTAAGATGTCTTTAACTACTCTGCGGAAGAATACGGAATAAAAGGAGAAACTATTATCTCCAATTTTCAAAAATAGAATAAGTACTATTGATTTATAATAATAATTATTTAGTTCACCTAATATAGTTCATTCCATATATAAAGTTAATTATATTAAACCATTAAATAATATAATAGTAAAATGACTACTGCATACTTTACCTATTACATGCAAAGTGAGTAGAGTCACTCTAACTTAACTTCTCAATGTAAGACGCGGAAGACGCACAGACAGAAGTCTATTATAATCTATTAATATTTTCCATGCTGACGTAAGATATGAGTTGTGCATGTAATTATACTAGTTCATTCATAATATTGAATGCAGTTGCTACGCCGCCGACATCTCAAGCCGTTATTATATCATCGCTAAAGACACTGGTAAATAGAGTTTAAACAAGAATCTTAATTTTTTTTATTTTTTTAAAAGATAAAAAATCATTATTTATGCTTTAATTTTAGTTTTTTGAATTTCAAAGTTATTATTTTAATAATGAATTTTAAAAAAATTAACTATATGCCTTATAAACTGAAAATAATATTTTGAAACATATATTAGTACACTTGACTCTTTTGTATGTACAAGTATATTATATTTTGACATTTTAAATGTTTGTTATAATCCAAATACTATATGATAAACGTGCCGGTCGTGGTGCAATGTGACAGCGTCTGACTGTAAACACGATCGGTTGTGGGTTCGATCCTACTCGGGGGAGTGATTATATTTAAGTTATTATCACATCCTCTCTCCGATAAGACAAAGTGTGGCTTTGAGTTCCACCACTCAATACGCAATGTCTCAAATTCGGCGAAATGCGAAGCGAAGTACAGAGTGCCTTTACACTAGACATTTTTCTGTCTACCCTGCTATGGGGGTAAAAGCGTGAAACTAAGAAAAACTAATAATTAAGCTTTCAGTATACTTGTTAATACTACATGTAACCTATATGTAATTATATTTATAGAAATTAATTAACTTATAGGTACTTAATTTAAATATGACCTTTGGCCTAAAGTTAAAATGCATTCATTTATTCACATTCAAAATTATTAAACGATATAAATACGCTTTGAGTTAAAAGTTATAGTCAAAAAAAGGTATATTTTTGTAAATAAAAACATATATTTCAACTGTTTCACCAAACCTTTTATCAGAAACATATGCACAATCAAAGCTTCCAACCGAAAAATTGTGTTCGGACGAGTAGAAGGAAATCTGATATTTTTGCACGAATTAGGGAATATTGTAAAAGTCTATTTTTCTTAGACGCATCGGCGCATGTGCTTGCGGTTTAGAGTTACCATTGAATCGATAAAAAATAATATTTTTCGAACAATAGCTTTATAGAAAGGGTCAACTGTGCCTTTTTTTCACATAAATCCCAAAAATTAAACCGCTTTGTATCGAAATCGATGACCCTATGGTTTGCAATGATGCTATTTGTAAAATTATTAATTTTAATGCTGTCTTGAATTACATGAACGATTACTTTTCATTGTTTAGTTCTGTAAGGAAAGGGTTACTGAGGTCTCAGTGGATACATTATTCTTTAATTTACTATATATTGTTTTTTTTAAATATTTTTTAGTGTTTAGGTAATAATAAATAATGTTTGAAATTTTTGTTTATCGGATTACAGAAAAAATCCTAGACTAACATTAATCTTATATCCGCATAGCTACAGGTAGGCAGTGAGAACCTAGTGTCAAAATATTTCATTCTCCGTTATCACTTTGGTATTCAGACATTGCATGTTTAGTGTTGAATCTCAATGCTGTGTTTTGTATTAGCCATGACGGATTATGAACTTAATTCAAATATAATTAATTATCCAAAATAAATACTAATTCATTAAAAATAACAGTTTTCAACATATAAAACAAAAGCTTTGTAATGTTTAAATAGTTTTATTTAATATAAGACAACTCAGTGTCAAGACACTCTGCTTACTGCTTTCCGCCCGAAATTTAGATATTGCTTGTTGAGTGGCGAAATCAACACCACGTTATGTCTTACTAGAGCGCGGCTATATTAAAATAAATTTTAATTATAATCATTCTTAGTGGGAATCGAACCCACAACCAGTCGTGTTCCATTGCGTCACGATGGCGTCATTATTTAATTTGTTTTTATGTTAATTTTTGGCAAGCATTACCCACCTGACACCTGTATAAAACATTTGTAACATCGCTTCGTTAATTAAAACCCATTTACAATTAGAACTAAACCAACCACCGGACACAGCTGGCGCGTTTCTACCATATTTACTTTAGTTCTGTCTTGTTAGTCATTCATACATTAGTAACGTATTGCCAACATAATAATTCTAACATAAAATCTAAAAACTAGCAATTTTCAGTTTTAAACTCATATAAATAAAAGCTAAAACAGTGTTTTTCATGTATACATTTATGTTGGTAAATAGAAATGAGATAAACATGCCGGAGTGAGACGTCAATCAGCTGTCAACGACTTTCCGCTACGTTATGGTCTCCTAGTACTGTAGTTTGTAATGTACTGGGATTTGGACGGATTTGGGGCGGATTATTTCTGTGGTCACGTGACTGACAGTTTGATTACAAGGCATTTGATATGTTTTAATTTTTAAGGATAAGTTTTACTTTACCTTAAAATTTTGTATTCTTTAAGGTAAAAATTTCATAAATTTATAACAGAAGTATATATATATATATATATATATATATATATATATATATATATATAATAAGTTTGTCCTATACATTTATTTTTTTAGATCCACGGCTGTGTAATGTATAATAAATATCCAGAGTAGACGGGAAGTACCTAGTGTCATGACACTCCGTAAAAAAAAGAAACAGTAAATGATAAAAGAAGGCTACTAAAATACAATAGTTAAAAACACCATTTAAATCAGTTACGTCGTTTCGGAGATCAGCGTGCACAAACGTACAGGCAAGCATACACAAATAAACAAAATATTTTATTCTTTCATATTAACAAATAGCTTTTCTCATATATCGTCCATGAACAGAGTTACATTACATTCTTATTATATGTATAAGTAAATAAAGGACAGGGAGTATCCTATTCCCAGGTTTCTTGAGCCATTCCTGTTATATGATAAGGATGAGGGAAGTTGTATTAATGAGTGGGTAATAGTTAATATATTTTTTGATTTCTTTGAGACAAACAAAACGGAAAGTTAATGGCACACACTGCTTAAATTTCATATGTGTACATATTACCTTAAATCAAGAGGATTGGAGGCCGGGTGTGTCGCAGTGGGATAGCGTCTGACTGTAAACGCGATCGGTTATGACTTCGATTCCTACTCGGAGGTGTGATTATATTTAAATTATTTTCACTACCTCGCTCTGGTAAGACAAAATGCGGCGTTTCACCATTCCGTTTCACGCAGTGTCTGGAATTCGGTGGAAAGCAAAGTTTGGAGAATCTTGACACTAGGTACTTTCTGTCTATCCTGCCATGCGAGATAAAAGCGTGAAGCTAACAAAACAAAAACTTAAACCAAGATATAGTAATACGATACATGTATGTATATATAAATAAGTTAAGTCATAATACATACGCTAATGTTAGTTTACAAACAACATCCTAATTACTGTTACCTAATTGATTAAATAATTCGCCATTAAAAATAGCACTAAATAACACTTTGGTATTTTTAATATTAATAACGTAGTTTTTGATTGTCAGTAGTTTTTTAACTTGCGCGTAAATATTCTGAATATAGAATTTTCTATTTTATTTAAAAAAATGTTATTTAGACACCTTAGAAGTGAATCAAGCTTTTGTCTACATTCATAAAATGTCCAAAAAAAATTAAGAAATTAAACACAAATTTGAATTATGTAAAATATTGAATTATGTAAAATATTATTATATTAATTGTTTTCAATAACATAAAATTTATAAATGTCCACTCAATATATCTACCTACTTTTATCTAAAAGCACCTATAAACTATTTAATTACTTTTATTACAATACACAAACATAATATTAATTTATTTTATTATTAGCATTCCTAGTACATTTGACGAAGCTAGACATCTAGGTATGCTATCGCGGTTCACCACACAGCCCGCGGTCCCACGAATATCGCTGGCTTTCTAGTTTACGCTCCGATTGTCGCGTATGTTTCATATGTACAGTATAAAAGTATATGTTACTTAGAGAATGATTGATTTTTTATTAAATAAATATAAAAATATTTAAGAATTATTTTTTTTTAGCTTCACGCTTTTATCCCGGATGGCAGGGTAGACAGGAAGTACCTCGTGTCAAGACACTTCCGTACTTCACTTTCTGCCAAATTCGAAACATTGCGTGTTGAGAGGTTGAACTTAACGCCGTACTTTATTTTACCAGACTGCCATATATTATCCATATATCGCGAATGGGAATGGAACCCATGACCGATCGCGTTTACAGTCGGACTGTGTCCCACTGCACCACGACCGGCCTCAAATTAAGGGCAAGACTAATTAGTATGGTTTAAAAATATGAGTTGACATCACTAGATGTTTTGTAAGGAAGAAGAAACTTATTGTTTGTGGAATTAGGTTATCTATATTCCGATTTGACGTTGACATGAGAGAGTTGACGTCAAGTAATCATGAGAAACTAAGCATTTTAACAAAACTTAGCTCCGATTAACAATAATACAAATATTACTTGTAGGTATTATTTTAATGTAAAAAAATTCTCAATATATTTTTAAATTTGTAAGGTCACACGAAAAAAACAGAACAATTGAATGTGGTTTTTTGATGAAAGGGTTAAATTATTGACAATTTCTTGAATTCGGGTCAAAATAAAAAAAGGAACGTAAAAGGATCATAAATGAACCCATTGTCAGTTTCTGTAGAGGTTAAACTTTTTCTCAGGGGTCATGTTTAGTGTAAACTTAAGTAACCTTTTATTATTATTATTCCTATCAATTCCCAATTTTTTGCACACAATGCTTGCTTTATTTAAAATAAAAAAAAACATTTGAAGGGATTTTAACTTATAAATTTATGTGTTTATAAACATATATCTCATCTAATGGAAAAGACATAAATGTCAGAACTTTCTTAGTAAAACAAAGCACAGTGTTGAGTTCCACCAGTCAATATAATGATATCTTTTGTCTCTCACAATTTATCAATCTCGAATAGAAAGCGGAGAACAGTATTTGGTTTATGTACACTAATGTAACGTACATAACTCTACGGTCTATGGTGACCCTACTATGCAAGAATAAGCTGCGAAAGAAAGAAGCTGTAAATATACGTAAGTACAACTTTACAAACTTTACAAATTTATATTATAATAACAATTAAGTTTTAATTACATTATTTCATCAACCGACTATAATTTTTTAAATTATTATTTTTATATTTCTTCCAGTTGCGATTTTCCTCCCCGAGTGGACAGCGGCTGGTGACGGATGTTGATAATGTTTTCTTGTACCATAGACAAAAACAAATACAGCTTGATTTAAGTACCGATTAAATAAACTAACTTTGTTCTGTATATTTAATCTGTTTATAACTAAGGACACATACCTAGAGAAGTACATAATAGAGAAAACATACAAACAGAAAAAGAGTATATTTGGAAATGTATCATACATTAGTATGTACAAAGTAGCACACATTTCCATGCGTTTTACTTAATATAATTTCGTATCATACACATTTATTCTCCTAAAGTAATATATTTTTCTCTCTTACGTAGTCCTATAATTTGTGAAAATCTACTCTTAATATCTAATAATAGTAATAGTTAGGATGTGTCCATTTTCTCATTGAACCATTTTTTTTGACCATGGGCTTAAATCTTTAAATTATAGTTTCATCTAGATTAGTCTGGCTAGGCAGTGATGAAGAGTCAGATACCATTAATTTGTTTTTATATTTAAAATTATCTAAGTGCTATATTTTATCTATCTATAAAGCATTTCTTGGTTTTAAGATGTCATTATAAAGATTTCAAAAGGAACGTGTCGATTGAAGTCAATCTAAAGATTATAGAAAATTATAGCAAACAGGCCATGTGTTCGTAGCAAACCAAATGAAATATTAAAAAAAAACAAAAATGGGATAGCAGGGAGCATTGATGGGATATACATATATATCGGATGTTTTTAACTAGATCTTTGGTCACAAATATAGGCTTCAGCACTATTGCATTCAGCATTTTTGTATATAGTGTCTTCTCTTTAATCTAAATTATTCATTATTAAATTTATACTGTTAAGGTAAAATCAAAATACATATAAGAAGCAGGTGGCCACGGCAGGTCGGCGCCGTTTGTTTGCGAACCACTCCCGACCGCCCTCGCCATCCTCGTACTTTAGGGAAAGTAAACACTACGAGAATTGGCGAAAAAACATTTGAGTAAAAGCCTTCGTTCGAATGATAGATGATTTATAATATATTGGAGATGATTACATCTAAGTATATTGTAATATATGTATTAATGATAGTGTGTAGTTTAAAATACTTGTATTTAGTAGGTAGGTATAGTACAGTTATATTTTTATAGGGATAGGTAATGGACAAAGAATACCACGATATGATATAGAATACTATGATATAGATATATAGTAATTTTCATCTAACTTAGAAAAAGCTTAAAAAAGAAAATTTTGGTACGCCATGAAAAGAGTTTTTTTAAAACCATATATCGCACAATACATCAGTACATATATATAGATAAAAATCTATTTCCTAAAAACATTTTTTATATTTTAGTGCGAGTAATTAATTTTAGAAATGCTTTAAAGTTAGGAATAGTAACTAACAATAACGATTAATTCCGTGTAGCAGGGTAGTCAGAGACAACCTTGTGTCAAGTCACTCCGATGACTGTTATCCGCCCGAAATCAAGAAATTACGTGTTGAGTTGTGAACAAAACGCCGCGCCTGTTAAGGGCGCCGAAATGAAAATATTTTTTAAATATAATCATTCCCCATTCGGGAATCGAACCTAGAACTATCGACCATTGAGCATGAGCCAATGAGCATTTTCTCATGATTTCGTTAGAAATGGTTAGAGTGGTTATAAATCGTAAAACGCAAGCTTTTATTGATCTCATAATAATTTTTGCAATAGGTAGTTGAAATAAGTTATGTTCCTTAAGGTCAACCTTTCTTTTGTACGTAGCAAAGGGTATAATAAATTATTTAGCCATTAAAGAAACAATGTATTATATGTAGGTAGTTGCACATTTCACCAACGGTTTTGTCTGCACTAACTCTCACAGCTGACTATGGTCTTGCGTACACTAATTATAAAATTTTAAAATTTGGTTAACTTGAAATTATATAAATAAACATTAATTTATTAAAATTAAATAATAGATCGGCTGTGACGTAGTAGAATAGCGTCTGACTGTAAACGCGATCAGTTGTGAATACGATTCCCACTCCAGGAAATGATTATATTTGGATAATGATTATATTATCATTTCCTCGCTCTAACAATACAAAAAACAGCGTTGAGTTCCGACACTCAATTCACATTTGGTGAAAAGCGGAGTACGGAGTCTCTTGGCACTAGGTACTTCCTTTCTGCCTTGCTACGCGGGATAAAAACGTGACGCTAAAAAAAAAGAAGTTACACCAACCAACTGATAAATGTGCAAAGCTATTAAATTACGATAATGGATGATTAAATTAAAAACCAAATCATGCCTAAATGTAGGCGATGCCATTATACTGTTTGTTCTATTAAAAGGGGCAATGGAAACAAACAGACCCTTCCTTTTGTTTGGGGAGGACTCGATTCACAATCATTACGTGCGGTTCAAAATATTCCACCCTTATACCTTAGTGGCATGTTATATGGACTCTACTAAATACGATATGTAAATATAAATCATAGATACAAAATATTTAGTAAATACACATCTAATCACGCTTTTATCCCGCACAGCAGGGTAGACAGAAAGTACCTAGTGTCAAGACACTCGGTACTTTGCTTTCGCCGAATTGGAGACATTGTGTGTTGAATGGCCGAACTCAACGCTGCACTTTATCTTGCCAGAGCGAGTACAATAGTGACAATAGTTTGAAATATAATGCCTCCCCCGAGTAGGAATTAAACCCACAACCAACCGTTTACAGTCAGACGCTGTCCCACTGCGCCATTGTACATTTAATAAAAAATAATCGTAACCACAAAAATATGAACGAACTTATCAATTATGTCTTTAATTTAAGTTTTAAATATATTTTTTGTTTTATACTTACCCAATTGCTTATTATCTTTATTCAATTTAAACCTATATAATATTATTGGAGTAAAAATGTATTTACGTGCCATTTTTCTCCTTCATAAGCTGTCACAGACCACAGATCAAAAATATCGTTATAAATCTAATAATATTACTTATACAGACTATAAATATAATTAAATTATGCATGTAGATTTTATATATACTGCACTAGCAGCTATATTAACCACACCTATAATAATATAGTTAATAGATAATCGTTACCAGGGCCGCATAGGCAGTGAGCATGTCAAATTATGCTATTACCGGTAACGAGGGAGAATCGGATTTCGAATAATTAATTCCGTCAGGCGCGTGCCGCGTAATTGTGATTTTTAATTTAGTTTAATAATATATTATTTCTGATAAATAACTATTTTTATTATGTTGTTATCTATTGTTTAAATTTCATGTGAAACATTAAAAAACATGATGCTATGATATTTAAAAAGAAAAGCAGTTTCATGCTTTGTGACATTGCGTGTTGAATGCTGAACTTGACGCCGCTTAATAATTTTTTTTAACACAATCATTTCCCCTAATGATAATCGAACCCACAGCCATTCGCGTTTACAGTCGGACGTTGACCCACTGAGCCACTGAGAAATAATTCAATCAAATTTAATTCTCTAAATTAATATCTTATGATAAAGCGTGAAGATAAAAAGTATATTTTTCAAAATACGAAAAGACATTGATTAAATAAAATAAATGAATTAGTAACTTGGCATTGCAATTAAATGTTTGGACAAAATGCTCTTTCTTATACTTATATAGTATAAATATAATAAAATATATAATAAACATATGAAGTATAATAAACGTAATAAAGTAAATAAACTTATTATTTAATTAAGTACTTATTATACCTTGAATATAATTGAAAATAATTGGATAATTTAATTAAACTTAATGAAAAAAAATCATCATTATCTGCGTAATTAGATCATTACATTGGGGTATCATAAAAACACTACAGCTATATCGTCTGTAAAGACATCGACTTAACTATACCATTTTACATACAAATTTGAATTGTTTGTGTTTTGTAATAAAGTTGAAAATTAAGTAACGGTTAAGTAATCTAAATATATACAGCATGTTCTAAGTTACGCAGGCTTACCGCGACCGCAAAGGCAACCGCAGTGGGCCGTCACAGGGCTGAAACAGTATATAAAAATAAATTGGAACACGTTTAATAGACATTAAGTATCTTAAAATTACATGAAGTGTAAAATATATCTCAGAATAGTAATATAATGTATAATAAAGTATTCATATTCCAAAAATAAGATATAAATTATTAGAATGTTTTTTGATTCAAGGTTTTTAGAAATTGTTTGTAAATAATAGGCTATTAATACTATTACTATTAGAATATTAATATAGTCGTTAGTACCTGATGACTATAATCACGTCATCATTGTAGAAATTATTACAATTTTCATTTTTATTTTGTTAGAATAATAAGATATAAACGGCATTACTATAAAGGGCGAATAGTGAAGAACACTATGGATTATAGTCTACTTCCTCCGCTGAATACGGAAGATAATAAAAGCTAAACTTTTATAGTTATAATAGTTACAAACACATATCTAGATTATAGTTACAAACAAATTTTAATTAAAATTTTGTTCTTGAAGTCTTAAATGGTATTTTTTATTAATATGTACTAATTACTTAGTTTTCATATTATTACGAACCTAATTCAAACTACCTTTGAATGCCTATATTTTTTTCGTAAATAAGATACAATAGGCAATGAAGATTTTATTTTTTCTTTTGAAACACAAAATTATACCATATTTTTTTTGTTTATTATTTTTTTACTTAGAAGTTATATAAGCCTTTGCCACCGACATTTTTAATTATACATTAATTGTTACCAAGCTCAATAAACAACATATAATTTGAAATAACTCAATTTAGCATAATTCTTTATCACACGAACACCGTGAGCACTATATTCAGTATTAAAGCTTTTAAAAGTTCATAAAAATTAAAAAAACAAAACTCCCACCGCGTTTCACAAAAATACCTTATATCAGTAAACCGTATAGACATGTTAAACAAAGTAAAAATAAGGTAAAAACTTTAAAAAAAATATTCTCCGAGAGCGGAAGCGTACGAAAATACATGAAAAAAACGCAGCCTGTATATCGAATTACCGTGCATCTGGTTTTAGTGGAAATTGGAGCACTTTAAAACGAGTGTTTTATTTTAATCGTCTCATAGCTTATGAACGCCTGGTACAAAATTGTCAATTTTTTAAATAATATTGATAAAATTAAATTAAATATAAACTATAAATGGAAATAAAGAATAAATAATAAATAAATATATTTATTTTTCTACCATTACCAATTCTTATTCAATTCAAAATGAAGCTAACGTATAGTGTGCCGTAAGGTAAGCAAGAGAACAAAATTTAACCTTAAACAGTATTAATTAAAGCTCATTTTCGTAAACTTATGTATTTTATAAAGTCTCACATTTTTCACGAATCAACTAGAAATAGGATTGTGAGTGAATATTGTCCTTCGATATGTCCATAAGTGTAAAAAATTAGTGTTTTTTTTAATATCGAAAGGCAAAATAAACAATATGAACCCATATTAAAAACAACAAATAAAACTATTTATTAATATATTTTAATTTAGACTTTAAGCTTATTTATTATAATATACATTTTTTCAGGATTAGTTCAAATTATTTTTTTTAAACAATTCGAATTAAAAATTATAAGTACATTTTAATCGGCACTAAATTTTATCTGTCGTCTACGTTGTTGTTAGTATCTTTATACAACAATTGTAAATATTTTTAAAATAATATTATTTTAATTAATTGCTTTAGTATAGTAGATATAAATATCGAAATTACTTACTAATAAACGCAAACATATTTTTTGCCTGATAAAAGGCAGAATAAAAATAATTGTAATAAATTTTTAAGGTTGAAAGGCAAGGACTTCCCAATCAAGACCTTACTATAATAAATTAAGGCATAATTCTCGTGAACCGAACACCATCTTTAATAAAAAAAAATTAGGCATAATAAATAATTAAATATATAAAAAAAAATAATGTTACGCGTGCAGATTCCATGTAATTATTAAGCTTATAGGGCTTTGTTTGATGACAACAAAGGAGACGTGTTATAAGGCACGTGACTTCCTATTATATGAAAAGGCCGCCATTAATTGTGGAACACTCCATTTTAAGGGAATTAAAGCTTCTAATGGCGTACGGGTCAGGCTGAATTTGCTGTAAATTTAAAATTATTAATAATTATGAATACTGAGAATTTAATGCATTTATTTTTGTAATACTTTATTGAAGTAAACTTTTGAATAAGACCGATTAAAACATTTAAAAATGTTAACTTGTAAATAATTAATAAGTATATTAAAGTACAACTGTTTCTTTTATTCCAAGAACACACATATTTTAATTTAGTTTTTATAGCTTCACGCTTTTGGGCATAAAAGCGCATAGCAGAATAGACAGAAAATAGTGTCAAGACACTCTGTACTTCGCTTTCCATCGAATTTGAGACATTGCGTGTTAAGTGGTGGAACTCAACGCCGCAGTTTGCCTTACCAGAGCGAGGAAGTGACAATAATTTAAAAATAATCACACCCCCAGGTGAGGATCGAACCCACAACCGGATGCGTTTACAATCTAACGATAGCCTACTGCGTTACGACCGGCCTCGATATGTTAAATTTTTTCATGTTATTAACTTTTACTATTTTTCAAGTGTAAAAAAATACACTTAAAATTTCAAAATATTTATTAAAAAAGAAATAAAAATTTTGAACGCAGCGGGTAATGAACCCGCACCCCTTGAAAACGCATAAACCCGTTTAACGCATTAAATAGTAGGTGCGTGTTTAACTATTATTCTGCAAATGTTAGATCATTAAAAATAAAAAAAAACTCATACTTTTTATTTCTTTTAGCTTTAGTTAGGTATCATATTATTATTTACTTTGTACTTAAAAAGATCGTTTTAATATTTTTTTCTCGTCTCAGTAGGCAACACATTAAAACCTCATTAGCAATGTATTTAACTTTTTTATTCAATTATTGACACTGGCAAGACAGAGGGCGAAATACTTTTGAATGGAACAAACATTTGCGTTGGCCAATTTTTGTTCACTTTTCAGTATTCTTTGTAAATAATAATTTGACTTTTACGCGGTAAATTAACCGGTTAGTTGGCAAATATTGGTTCTAGTTATTTATAGTAAATTTTTAAATGTCTTATATTTTAAATAGACATCTATTTATTTATTCAAAAACGTATTAGAAAAGAAACCTTCGACTAACGACTTTTGCCTGCCGTAAGATATACAATAGATAATTGTGGTGAATTTAGAAATAAATAAATATAATTTAATTATGAGTTAAGCGCGTTTGCTTTTGAGTTTGATTCCCACACAGACAATGATTTTATTTAAAAAAATATATAGTTTTGTTTCTCGGCGCTCGTATGACTAAATATGGCGTTGAGTTTTTCACTCGTCTTGATTAAAGATGGAAAGCAGTCAACGGAGTGTCTTACACTAGGTTCTCTCTGAATACCCTATACTTTTTCCCCGCAAAGTAGGTTAGGTAGAAAGAATCTAATGGTACTTTGCCTTCGCTAATTGGGTGGCAGAACTATTTACCTTACCAGAGCCTTACTTTATTTAATGTTTTATTATTCTAGTGAAAATAAAACCTGTAACTATGGAGTCAATAATTAAAATCTGTCCAACTGGGCCACTGTACGCGATGGCATTATAGATAGATATTATCTATATTGAATTAACATAGGTTCAGCTTATTTATATATTTATTTTAAATATTTATATATAACGTAATAGCCATTACAGTTAGGCCCACAAATCACTACCACTTGAAATAATATAATACCCGTCCAATACAAACAACATCAGTTTGGACGCAGCTGACAAACAAAACATAACGTACACGCACTTAAAAAGTACCTAATCTCGTACGCACCTAAAATGTTGCTTGAAGTTATCCAATTAAAATATATTTTATTTTTATAATTGAGAGATTACTGTTCATTTATATACAGGCATATACTATATATAAGAAGCAAATAATACAAAAGTAGCTTAATTGTGAACGCTGAAATTCGGATAATCGAATATTTGAGCTTAGATTTATATTACATTGGTTACTAAAACGAATAAAACTCAATAAAAAAGCAAAAAATTACTTAATATCTTTAAATTCAAATGATAAGGCTGCTTTATTGCTCATTTCTATATTTATGTATGTTTTTTTTGTTGAGTGTGTAATAAAGAGTATTGTATCTATCAAAAAATATACTTTACTATAATTTAGAAAGCTTTCAAGCTAAAAACTTAAAAGCCATCGTTTACCAAAGCCAGTATTCCTAACAAATCTCACATATCCAAATATTTTGATTTGAAAATTTGGATATCTGAAACGCAAATATATAAGGGCTAGATAATCAACTTTGTATTGTATAAATTTATTTATTCTACATTAAAATTGGGAAGGCGTGTTTTAAATTGCACTTCTTAAATTGTTTTTACTTTACTGAAAAATATTAAGAAGCAACAAAAACAAATGTAGGAACTGCCAACAATTAAAATTAAACAAGCAATAAATGTCTTAAATAATTCAGACGATGCCCTGGTGATCCTGACAAGGTAATCAAGTTCATGCAATAAAATATTGTAATTATTGTATAATACAGATAGATAAGTGAAGAAATTTTCAATAAAATGGACAGGCATGTGGTAGCTCAAAGTGTCATTTCCAAATGATCCTATATATGTTGATAGAAAGATACAAGCGGAACTAATAACAAAGTGTTAAATAATCCTGTAATTTTATTATTGTACAGTTTACTAAAAAAAACACATTCTGGAAATCACAAGAATATCATAAAAAAACATTTTAGCGTCCTAAATTCGGTAAGAACCGGAACACTGGAGACAGCAAACACGGCGCGGGCGCGGTGCGTCTTACGGATCTGTAATATTGACCGAGACGGAGCGCGCATACACGGCCGCAAACAGATTAACTTGGAGCGGAGCGACACAAGATGCCTTTAAATATACCAAAACATAGTTTTTTTTTTATTTATATGATCAATAAAGCACAGAGAGCGTTATGTGTTAATACTAGGCTTTATCTGTCTTTCTATCTATATGATAGAGTAAAAATTAAAATGAAACAAGCGTTAATTTTTTTATAATTAATCAATTATTTATATTTTCTTTGAATGTCAAAAAACTTATATTTTCTTAAAAAATAAGTAAAAATGAAGATAATAAATATTAGCTTCTGTGCAGCCTTAGTTTATGCCATTAATAAATAAAAATAAAATAAAAAAACATACTATCTATTATTTATAAACGAATTGACTTATAAATGTAAAGTGTAATTTTGTTGTAAGCTTCAATATTATTTTTAACTCAAATTCTGCAATTATAACTCAATTAAGACAGCTCGTTTCTAATTTAAAAAAACGTTATTAACTTATTGTTATATTGTTTAAATTCTCCAGTCTATTCTGTTACCTCCTTTACTCCTCACATTGTCACAGACCGAGACACTACTCATATTACAAGTAGGTAAAACGACACTGCGCGCGAGCCGTGACGACACCGACACGCTCTCTGTTTGATTATGAACCTGTTTAATTATATGTGTTTTTTTTATTTGAAATAATACAAACGTAAATGAATTTAGTAGTGATATTTTTATTTTTATGCCACTACAGTTTGAAAGAACATGAAGTTTAATCAATATATTTCATATATTTTTTTATTTTAAATTTCTTACACAGACTAGGTCTGTACTTTACTGTTATATAATTTCTTTTTTAACAATTTCTTAACTGTACATATATATATATATATATATATATATATATATATATATATATATATATATATATATTTGGTTTTTTTGAATAAAAGGAAAAATTGTTTATAGAATGTTACTCTAATATAGACGTCTATTTTTTATTTAAAAATAACATATTTTAAAAACACAATGACATCGAATTTGAACCTATGAACTGTCGAATTACTTTAAATACATCCTTCATTTCAGAAGCTTCTTCTTAGTTTTACACTTTTTATCCTACATAGCAGGGTAGGTAGAAAGTACCTAGTGTCAAGACACTCCGTACTTCACTCTGCACCGAATTCGACATATTGCGTGTTGAGTGGTGGAACTGAATACCGCACTTTGTCTTACCATAGCGAGGAAAATAATTTTAAATATAATCACTCCCCCGAATGGAAATCGAACCCACAACCGATCACGTTTACACTCAAATACTGTCACAATGAGCTCAAGTTAAATCCGAATGTCATTTAAAATATACGATCTTGTAAATGGCAACAGTTACAGTAGTATTGATTAAATACTTTATAAAGGGACATTTTATCATATATTCATGTTAACTAGGTATTCTTTTATTGTGTTAATAACCAATAATTTTTATTTTCTTTTTTTATCTTCACGCTTTTATTCCATGTAGCAGGGTATACTGCAAGTACCTGGTGTAGACACTCTGTAATTTGCTTTGACTTTATTTTTATAAATATTTTTTACTATTTATTTAAAATTTAAGACTTATTTTCTTATATAAAAATTAATAAATCCTCTACAGTATATTACTAACTATTATATATATAAAATAACTACGTAATGTTACTTTTAAATATTTCTTTTCAAGTCGCAAAAGCTTATCACATTAAACATTTATTTAAAGCTTTTTTAATGTCGAGTCAAATTTTTATCAATATAAAAACGTAATTATTTTTACTGCGACTAAATCTAGATTTATTACTGTTATAATAATCAGTGTTGTATTCTAGCAACTTCTTGTATTACAGGTTGGTAAAACGATATCATTCATAAGGCGTGACGGTAGAAACATTCTATGTTTGACTGCGAGCTTTACTTTGATTACAGAAAACTATAGGTAAAATATATTTTTTTATGGATAGAGGTATTGTAGGCATACTTCTAAGATGCGTGTAATGTTTTCTTTTCTTAAGCTTCACGCTCTTATCCCGCATAATACGTAAACAGGAAGTACCTAGTGTCAAGACACTCCGAACTCTGCTTTCCGCCGTATTCGAAGCATGTTTTCTTTATAAAATTTATTTTTTTATCATTCAAACCCGACTAATGTAGTCAATAGATAAGTGTATTGTGGTCATTTCTTTTAAATAATGCATAATACTTCGAAAATATAAGTTAGATTTACTTAGAGATATTTATTTTTATTATTATTATTTTACTTCACGCTTTTAACCCCGCATAGCAGGGTAAACAGAAAGTACCTAGTGTCAAGACACTCCGTACTTCGCTTTCCACCGAATTCGAGACATTGCGTGTTAAGTGGTAGAACTCAACGCCATACTTTGTCTTACCAGAGGCAGGAAGTAACTTCCCCGAGTGAGAATCGAACCCACAATCTATCGCGTTTACAGTTGGACGCTGTCACACTGCGCCACGACCGGACTAAACACACTGACTGTATCAGAATAATAATAGATAAGGATAAAATACTACTTTAGCAAACAAATAAAATATATAAATACATACTAAATTATATATAAAGAAAAGTCAAATAAATTTCAACAATCGTGCATCAAAAGCATTTTATTTACAAAAATAGAAAAAAAAACAAAATTTTCCTCAAAATAAAAACAATACGGAAAAGAACAAACGTAAGTAAGTGCTTAAAGGAAACACACACTTATCTTTATTTATATTTTCCTTCCTGTAAAACTCTGTAGGAAGCCGTAAAACAAAATGCCTTAACTTTTTAACTTGAACAAAGCCACTAATTTGTGAGGCTTCGTAACCCTTCAGGGAACAATGAAAAATGTACACCGACAGTGAAACCCCTCAGGCCCTGTTGTGGTAGTTATGAGCTTAAAATATGTTTTCCTTGGGGTTCTTTTGTAATCAGACGGACGGATCGAAATAACTTGTTATATTTATTTCATTTTAAACATATTTTTGGGTAAGTAATAAAGTGTACAAAATATGTGGGCATAGATTACAATATATCGTTGATTCTAGATTATTCAGACTTGTGCAGTTGGTGAATTTGAGTGCAATATTTTCTATATCTATGTATCTATAGATCGCATATATTTTTTTTAGCTTTACGCTTTTTATCCCGCATAGCAGGGTAGACAGAAAGTACCTAGTTCGCTGTACTTCGCTATCTGCCGAATTCCGGGCATTGCATGTCGAGTGACGGAACTCAACGCACTTTGTCTTACCAAAACGAGGACGTGAAATTAATTTAAATATAATCACTCCACCGAGTTAGTATCGAACCCACAACTGATGGCGTTTACAATCAGACTACTTTTTTACAGCGCCACTTCCGGCCTTGGCCTATTTAAAATAATTAAAATTATTGTACATTATTTACTTATTTTGTATATACATAAATGGATATAATTAATTTAGGGTGTTAATGACCAAGAGCTTATTAAATTTGAACTATTAAAACAGCTATCTTTGCTATACATATGTCACTTAGATCTAAGTTTTTTGGCGCGGAAAGTAGGCAGAGGGAGTGTCTAGACACTTGTCTCTGACTACCCTTCTTTACGGGAGAAACAGACGTAAAGCTAAAAATTATAGTCTTTGAATGTGTACGTACGTGCGTACTCGAATATACCCACTTATAGAAATAAGAATAAAAGGTTTTGGAATTTTATGCCATCAAAGAAGATACGGGTACCCCGCATGATTATCAAACCTAATTGATATCCTATTTTGTGAGATTCCATGAAGTTTATTGTACTCTTTACCCAAGCACCGTTTATATAGAAACTTTATAATAATTGGAGGACGGTCGTGGGTTTGATCCCCACTCGGGGGAGTGTTTATATTTAAATTACTTTCACTTCCTCGCTCTGGTAAGAAAAAGTGCGACGTTGAGTTCCACCACTCAACACGCAATGTTTCGAATTCGGTGGAAAGCGAAGTACCAAGTATTTTAACACTTGGTATTTTCTGTCTACCCTACTATGCAGAATAAAAGTGTGAAGCTAAAAAAATGATAATTCTTATTTTAAGAAATCTATATATTTATGTTTGATTATCTGTTTAAATTCATCTTTAAAGCAAACACACATGTATTCTCGTTTTATAAGTCTCAATATTTTTATTTATCTATTTATATCATGGTTTACAATTATAAAATAATTGCGCAATACTACAATAAGGCCCTTACTCACACACAGTCGGTACTTTTAACAGACACTGTCACCCATATAGATTTACAGCAAACGTCCTCAAATTCCAAATTGCCTATAACACAAAAGGTATATACATGCGGACAACAACACACTTTTCTTCATCTCTATCCAACCGTTACCTCTTGACTAAGTAAAAGTGATAGTCAAGAACTTTTAAATGCATCTTGCGTTATAAAGTGAAATTTTTGTCTTCTGTTGAAAAAAAATTATATTAATCGTAGAGAAACCAAATACGCAACTCTATTATTTAGCGAAACGTAAAGAATTGCATTCGTTTTAACTACAAAATGCTTAGTTGACCATTAAAATCGGTAATAACGTAACCGATGTATTGAGCTGGCGCCAAAATTTACGTCAAGGTGTTTTTGCTCTATTATGTATATATCTGTAATCCTATAATACGTTTGCCTTAAAACTATGGCGTCAGTTAAAAAAATATTTATATATTTATAGTTATATTTTCAAGTAAATTTTAATTTAATACTAATTTATTAACCCTGTACGTCTTATTTTGAATTCATAGATAGATTCAGGCTTTATATGCTATGCAAAGAGTACCTTGTGTTAAGGTTGAAAGAATTCCAGACGTTGATATGTGGCAGCACTCAACACCACGCTTTAATGCTAGAGTGGGGCAAAGAAAATAATTTAAATATAATTATTCCCCCAAGTTTGGTTTGAATACACAATTATTGTATTCACAGTTAGATATTCCACTGCACCACGTTGGTCTCAAGACAAATATAAATTCATTTTATAATTACCTAGTATTCCAATAAGCTATTCCTATTATTTTAGGATGCGAAGGCGAAAACACAGGTACAAAGCGTATGTAGGTTATTTATTTGCGAGTGGCGCCTTCTTGCCACATTATTTGCAAAAGCTCCGTCCGGAATAAAGCTTTCACTTTTAACCAGTAAAAAATTGTTTTCAATCACTATGCTGGCGACGCGTCATTGTTTAAATAATTAGAATAAATATTTTTAAAGCCTTTTGCTTCCTTAGTATGCCTATAGCGCTGCACCAAATTTAGTAAGGTTTTCGTTATGTTTATATTTAGAACATCCCATACACAGTTATTTATCCCTATCTTAGAACAAAGCATTGCGTTACGCTTCACCTTGATGAGCGTAATATATCTAACACTAACGTAAGATGGTGTTACTTGCCACTTAGTTTTCTTTACAATTTTAGTACAAATAAGCTCGATTAAAAGCTTACTTTTATAAAAATAACAAATAATCTATTTTGGATTATGATCCGAAACTGTTATAATATATTGTTTCAATATTGTTATAATCACACTAAGATAATAGGAAATATACTCAAATCAGCACAGTCTACTTATATACTACTTAAGTGAAGAACTTAAATACCGCAATAAATGTCCACACATTAGAAAAAAAAATAGTAAGAATATTCCTCCAAAAGGTATCGAACCCATAACCATTACAGTACAGAGTTATGCTTCGAACCGCGCTACAATAGCGTTAATATTACTTAAGTTAATATATTAGACGTCTAACTTGATTAGTAGAACGTTGACTTCGAATATAAAAGCTTTATTTAATTAACGCGTTGTACGGGAAACATTATCAGTCATCATATCGGAAAATAATGTAAAGAAAATACTTAGAAAACTGATTATATTAATTAGAATTATATCAAAATATATTATGATTTAACTCCGTATGTATTTTTTCTTTATTTAATTTTGAATTTATAATTTAAAATTACCAATTTTTTAATTAAATTATGATGTCGGTAGTTATAAGAACATATTGAGTTCCTTCCACTTAATAAGAAATATCTAATATTTCTTCAATCGACAATCAAGAGAGACTTAAAGGTGAGAACGGAGTGTCATTAGTACATTAGTTACTTTGCCATACGGTAAAAAACAGAGAAATTGAAGAAAAAAATCTTAATTTCAAGTAATTTCTTCTATATCTTAGTTTTTTTTTTTTCTTTTCTCTTTCCCGCATGGCAGGGTAAACAGGAAGTATCTAGCTTTTGTCAAGACAATAATCATTCCCTTGAGTAGGAATTGAACCCACAACAGATCGTGTTTACAGACAGATGCTGTCTCGCTGCACCACAACCGGTACCTATATTTTACTTAATACTTTTTTATAGGTAGGTACTGGAATTTTAAATTTGCAATACCTGTAGTATAGTATAATCAATTGGGTATGTTTGGTAGAGTTATTTACATTATTTTTGAAAAAATCTATAATTTGGCAATTTCTTTGCAAAAATTACAGAGTTTAGTGACACAACTCTCCACTACTTTTACTATGACGGTGACTTTAAAAGTAAATGTATTACAATACATATTATCCATTCCATCCCTCTTGTAACAATAATGTGATATACATCTAGAGTTGAATAAAAGCGCGCGAGCGAAAAAGCTCTTTAAGAATATCCGAGCTTTGTGCGTACCACAATGCTATCTGCCTATATCTTATAAGGACGAGGGATCTTAAATATAGATTAGATAGTAATATATCAAATAAAAAAGATAATTTATTAAATGTTAATAAATCCTATCTTTCCTTTTGTTCGCGTCTCATCAGTTAGTAGGAAAAGAAATAACTAAGGTGTAGTTAACAGAATATGTCCTATGCCCTTCCTTGTCTAATTTCTCTCAACCTCTTGTGGAGGGAGACAGAAAACGGTTCCAGGGCTGGGCCCTATTACCATGGCCTCATTCGCCACCCATAAATATGAGTGGGTCCTAAGGAGGAGCCGTATGACGGCTCTGGCATGGGAGCATCCCGAGAGGGATTGGGGATAATGGAGGTCGAGAGCGGCGAAGATGAGCTTTGGTTACCCGGGTGAGCCGCCCAGCCAGGTGAGACTATTACGTAATGAAACTTATCACCAATTTTTATACAATTAAAATGTAAAGTATTTTAATCCCATTAGTCGATTATATTTTGATAATAGAAAATACATTTTTGAAAATATAACACTTGGTACAATTTACTGAAAGTCGTGTCACAGATAAACTTGCTTAGGTAAGGTTGCATTATTTAAATTTGTATTATGTATGCATTATTTTAATATACATATTTATTATATTTTTATATTTTGGCTTTTGACTTCACTACTTCCACAGCATTTTTTTACGATAACAGACTAGTAAAAGGGAGTCTACAATCGGCCACCAAGGCACTTCGTTCTTTATTGAGCGTACTGTGCTTTTATTTTTATATATGTGAAGTAATCCAAAACCAACCGTATCAGACGCTGTCCTCGCTATCATTCTCTGGCCTAATTGGTTAGTTTTGAGAATTAACTTTACAATTTGATGTTTTATTATTGTTTTATTTTAAAATAAAACTATTTTGCACGGATTAATTGCGCATATTTTGGTATTGGAAAAATAGTATTTTCGAATACCACAATATACGCGATTAATCCGCTTAAAATAGTTTCATTTAAAATGTGTGACAATCGCGAAAATCGAAGATCTTATTTTATTCTTATATTATTTTCTTATTTATTAGCTTGTAATACATACACACAATACATACATATAGTTACATATGTATGTCTTGTGTGTATGTATTATTAACATACATATAGGTATTTGAACAATACACTAGCTCTATTATAAAAGTAAAATCCTCATAGGTCGTATTTGAAGTTTGTCGGCGTTCGGAGACAGAATAGAACTTTATTAGAAAAAAAAACAAAACACACCAAACTCTAGAACAAAGTATCCACAAATAAGTAAACTGTTTATCTCTAAACGTTATCAAGAATTAATGTAAAACGTGCAAATGTGCGTGAACATTGCGAAAATAAACAAAAACTGAGCAAATTCTATAGGGATTATCCACAGACGGACGTTTGGCGCCGAAACGTCGCTATTCCATTGTGAGCTTAAATAAGTTTACTTTCGTTATATTCGTATGTGTATGCAAGCTCGTATTAGGTTCGAATGACAGGTTTTGCGCATCTTTAAACTAATGGAGATTTACGATAAAGTATTGACTAAAATAGTAGTATTGTATCGTTTAGTGATTTATTTAATGTTTTATTTGTATCGCACTATATAAATAGGGAGCTTCACGTTTTATCTTGCACAGCAAGTTAGTTAGAGAAACCTAGTGTCAAGACACTCCGTTGACTGCGTTGACCGAAATCGAGACATTGTGTATTGTGTGGCGAACTCAACGCCGCACCTTGTCTTACCAGAGCGAATGATAATAATTTTTAAATACGTTTATTCCTTGAAGTGGGAATTAAATCCAAGATCAACTTTGACAGGGAAATGTTGTCCCACTGTGCTCTTAACTATTTTGATATACCAAAATAAGCGTGGTATTTGCACCGAATTTCAGACTATAACTTATTATCTAAAACCAAGTATGTGATGAAATGAGGTTTGAGGAATAAGAACACGTATTCGTTAACCGGACTGGTACAGAAGAAGAAGCCCACAGAGGTATAAAATAGAACATATTTATCTATTCATATCTCTCTTCTCCCTCCTCATTGTAGAGATAGAGGTAGTTTTACAGGTTGTATGTTTTTTTTATTTTAATTTAAAATTTAAAAAAACCGTACCACTTTTAAAACTTGATACTTACATTTTATAATTTAGTCAAATTTTTAAAAAAATCTATAAAATGCGCGCGAAAATATATATTTTTTTCTTTTTTATTCTGCGTGAGTTGAGTTGTGAAGAGGTTCGACGTAATGCAAGTAGCGTCGACCACACGTATGAAAAATTAACCGAAATCCAATTTAATGGTTTATTATTAACAAGCGATGTGTGAAATCCGTGTGGGCTGTAATCTTTGGATGTCGATCATTTACTTTTTTATAATAAATTTTTTGCTTGGTCTGTGCAATAAAAAAATATGATTTCTTATCTTGTTTTAGGATGTATAATATTGGTTGTAGCTATGTTGTGTATAACTATATAAAAATTGTATTTATTTGGATTTTTGACAATTTGAATTTAAATATAATAAATAATTAATATATTACTGTTTTTTTAATAATAAACAGATACATTTAGTTAGACATAATATAGATAGGTGGATACTTAGCGTCCAAACCATCCCCCGTTTCAGCGTGAATCTAAAATTATACAAACTGGGGCCGACAGGCGTAACTCGATATACCCCACCTCCCCTAACGCGAAACGTATGCCGCTCAATACTGAATTGGATGGCTTTATGCCAAAATTTGCACAATAATATTTAATATTCATAGGCAGAAATAATATGAGACCGGTCGTGGCGCAGTGTGACAGCGTTTGACCGTAAACACACAATGGTCACAATGTGAACAATGTCTGAATTTCAGGCCGAAAGCAGTCCACGGAATGTCTTGACATAGGTTGTCTCTGCCTATCCTTGTATGCGGGATAAAGAGTGAAGTTTAAAAAACAAAGTTTAATTTCATTATATTTAATATAATGGAATTAAACTTTGAAATATAACTAGATTTTTTGCTTTAAAAATGAAAATTATTACCCACACAGCATAAAACCATCTACGCAAGGTGCAGACAGAACAGTATAGTCACTTATGCAATTGTTTAAACAATGCTCTACTAAAATATCGGGTTTCGAGTACGCATCCTGGCCCATTGTGATAGCTGTGAATGTTCTTTTGCCACGGGTAATTATTGCGATCATCCTAAATGTACCACATATATATATATATATATATATATATATATATATATATATATATATATATACATATAAATACTTAATTTGTATGGGTTTTCAATTCTATGTTGCACACAGTCGCTGCTATATAGAGATTTAGTCATACTTCTAAATAATCTTTCCTAATTAATAACAAAAAAAAATGCTAAAATTGGATTATTTATTAGGTTTACTTATAGTTATTTAAAATGATGCCTCATCTACTTAGACTTTATTTTATTTGTAATATCATTTAAAAAAAAGTGTTTCTTTTAGGATATATATAAAAAAAATGACAATAAGAGTAAATAATTTCCCATTGCCATCTCAGTATTGATCCCAGCAAGGTGCAACCAAAAGTGAACAGTCAGTTACGCAATAGCGCCGTAATAAAATATCGTGTTACAAATATACATCCTGGCTGTTACGCGGATAGGGGATAAGAGTTGCCCTTTTTGTTAAGTTAATAAACGTTTACTTGTTTTATGATATATTGTGCTTTTAGAATTATAATTATTATAGTAATAATTAAACAAGTATATGTACATATCTATATATCGCATAGCTTAGCGGTAGAAAGGTTTATGAGTGGCGCGGGTTCGAATTTTTCTACGTTTGATTTATTTGAGGTTTTATAAAAATGATCTCTTTGGTCCTTATCTAAATAACTCAAGGTGGAAAGTGGAGTGTAGATCTAAGTTATAAAAGATTAGGAAGATATTGACTACTTGTAAAAATATATTATTATTTTCCGTATTATCATCACTTATTTAACTATTTGTAGGTTTATTTCTGATTTAAGAGTGGTAAGCTCTTGGATTTTTTATAATAATTAATTGACAGGTAGGTGCATCTACTTATAGAAAACCATACCTATATAGCTGTAGACAATCTGAAGAAAGCATAGGTATAAATTTAATGTTCATACTTACACATTCATAATTTATTTATTCTAACACAGTAATAGTCTACAATATATATGTTTCTAATAGCATGAGTTGAAAGCAAAATATATAGAATAATTGACTCAGTAGTTTCAAAACCAGTAAATATTTACTTTAAGTAAACAAAAAAGACAACTTTTTTTAAACATAAACTAAGTATCAAGATATATCTTAAGATACATCTATACAGTTACTTATAACCTTCTCCCTTCGATATTCGAATTCAAATGACTTATAAGGGGCGTGGCCAGGCGTTGTCTATTACCACCAATCAGAGCACAAGGATCACCCTCGCAGGATAATGAATCATTCTGATTGGCTCCATTCCTGACACCTATCATGTCCTTACATCCTATATATAGCTGTCTCGTTTGTTCCCACTAGCATAGTTAGTTTGTCTCTTTCTGGTTAAGGAGCAGTACTTTATCTCAGAGGTATTCTATTGACTTATCTAAATTACGTTTTTGTGTTGTTACTTGTAGGTACTTAATATATTATATAAAAATTGGAGAAATGGTAGGATATTATATATTTGTAGGTATATACAACGCTATTGTAGTTCAATGGGACACCGGCTGACCGCGTTTGGTCGTGGGTTCGATTACACTGGAAGGAATAATTACATTTAAAATTTATTTTCATACATTTACTTTAGTAACACACAATATGACACTCAATTTGGGATGAAAAACAAACACCAGTGTTGTAACAGTAGGTTGTGTCTGACTACCCTGTAAAGCCTTACGCTTTATCCCGCAAATCCAATAAAAAAACATTTTTTAACTTGAACATGAATTTAAAGATTTAAAAAAAAAAAAGTTACATATTAACTTAAATTACCTAATAAGCATATAAGAAAATCAGAGCAAGTGGCCCTTTTGCCATTCAAATGAATAGGGGCTAAATAACGGTTATTCCTTTACTAAACAATATTCTTTCTTTTAAGAGGTCATCGTGGCACAGTGGTGAAGTGTTTAAAAAACATTGTTCGCAGGTTTGCTACCTACTCCGACAAATGAATATATTTATAAGTTTTTATTTCTCCGCTCTTGTAAGACAAAACCGTTCCTCTCTCCTCCGAGTTCCTCTGCCCATTAACATAGAATATCTCGATTATGTAAATAAACACACTGACATTAACATTTTGACACTGGCTTTGTTCTATCTATTCTGCTATACGAGAAAAAGTGTGAAACTGTTTTTATTTTTTATAATAATAAAATAAAATACAATTAATTAGGTAGGTATACAGATGTTTGTACCTAATTATCTATAAGTTTCATAAATACACAGGTTAGTTAGGTAGGTTACTAGTTTCGTAAATAATTCTATACAGGTATAGAGATACTTTTCTTGTAAAGTTGGTCGTCTCTTTCTACCTAATACCTGATACATATTTGACCTTGCTTTTTAGTAATAGGTATGCAATCTAATGCTAAAATCCTAATTTTATTGAAGTACTGCCCCGAGCATCTCTACCTAATACCTATATCAACGAATTATTTAAAAAAATAAGAATACCTAAGTATACTTGAGGCCTGTCGTGGCGCAGGGGGACAGCGTCCGACTGTAAACGCGATCGGTTGTGGGTTCAATTCCCACACGGGGGAGTGATAATGTTTAATTATCTTCTAAACTCTACTTCCTCGCTCTGTTAAGACAAAGTGTGGCGTTGAGGTCCACCACTTGACACGCAATGTCTTGAATTCGGTGGAAAGTCAAGTACGGAGTGTCTTGACACTTTGTATTGTCTGTCTTCTCTACTATGCGGGATAAAAGCGTAGCAGTCGCAGATACGTACTTATAACTGATACTTAATGGTCGTAAATATCAATTTAATAATGAAGTTCCCTGTTATATAGGAGAATCAATTAGTGCCCCAGAACGTGGTCAGCCTGGGTAAGCAGATCGCGTAGTCTAGCGTAGGTAGGTCCGCACAGGTTACTCCTTACAAGCCGTCAATGATGACCTACCTTTGACTCAGTACTTTGATATAAGTAACCTACACCTATGTAAGGTATCTAACTACATGAGTTTTTCTACCTCAGTTCCTATGAACTATAGTAGTTGTAGATTAGGTATCTATATACCTACTTTCTAGATTAGAGAATAATGTATTAAAATATTTTATTTTTTTATTAAATAATGTACCTATGTATTATCGATTTTCAATAATTAGCTATACTTAGTTGTCGAAAATATTAAGAAATTAATAAAAATCCCAATTAGATATATAGTGTTTAAAGCAAGTAGATACTACTTAAGGAATGTACCTATACCAATTTTATGTAAAGGCTCAATTTTACATAAAACATTAATCATATATTCATAATTAACATGAATATCTAACATCTATCTAAATAATATTTATAGGTAACCAAAATCTATGTATTAGGTCTATGGAAATCATTGACTTAATAATTATAGTGTTGTAAATAGCCAAATAATAGATTGAACAGTTTTTTAAGTTTAGGACATTCACGAAATTCATATCGATTTAATCTTTTACAATTTCAATTTGAAAATTTCTGTTAATAGGCTATAGAAAGCTTATATATATCGTTGCAATATAGCTTTGTAGCTCTTAAAGGTTAACACAATGTCAAGACACTCTGTGCAACTCAATGTTGTATGTTGCAATTTAAACCTTAATAAAAAAGTGTGGTAATGCTTGAGGATAGTGAAAAGTAATGAGTATTGCTTTGCAGTGTGCAGGTGTGTACAAACTAGATTTTGGTGGCTTATCGTACATTGGTCAAACAAAGAGGAGCATCGGGCATAGGGTGAAGGAACACATATCCGATGTCAAGCACAAGATTTGATAAACTTCATATCCGCGCAAGAGAGAACAGATATATTTCTAGAATTATCCGATCCGATGATGCTATTGAAATAAAAAAAAATGCTTACTGGAATCCACTTCTAAAAACGTTTCAAAACAAGAATCAATTAAGAAAGATGGTAGTAGTATGTAATTAGTTTTTGTATCGTCTGCAAAAATGCCACCTGAGTCTGCCTTTGACCACGAACTACAAAGAGTAAAGTGTAGTTTTCAAAATGTATTTTCAAATAATAAAATTCACGTGATTAATCTTTTTAAAAGAGTTATATTTATAATTGTAATCCATTTGTCGAGTAGGAATCGAAACCATAATCTTTGTACTTAAAAGCAGACGTAGTTCCACGGCTCCACGATGGTCTAATTTATTATTAAAATACCACGTCTTAATATTCTTCATGCAAAACGCTTTTGAGACATCAATAGACTGTTAATTAATCTTAATGACTTAATATTTACGCGCATAAGTACTTTAATTGTCCTTTACAATTAATAGAGGACGTCTTATAATCTAATAAACTTATAAATGTGTTTCAAGATAAAATAGTAAGACTGAATGTGAAATAAGGTGGTACGTTTAGAAAATTTCTGAATTGCATAATTATAATCTTATATATTTTATTAGAAATATATATTGCCATAGTAATTTATTTGTGATTTTCAAAACTAATATATAATTTATTTGTAACTTCACCATCTAACGGATAAAAGTATAAATTAATGTAGTGGCCCTATCTATTGGGGCAAAGCCTAAGTTAAATAAGAAATTCGATACTTGTATTAATTATCATACTACCTAATAGATGGCGTTTGTATAGTAAACGTAATAAATATATTTTATTATAAATATTAAATTTTGTATATCAAATATTGCGAAAGTGACACTTATTTAGTATTTTAAATATTTATAAAATCATTTTCAATAACCTTTTCATCTGGTAAACAAAAAATAAAGACATGTACATTTCACATAATGGCAACATAAAACTGACGCGTGTCAGCTAGCGCATGCGCAAACAATAGAAGGAATTTCGGCAAGTGACGTACAAACGCGACGTGTTGACGTTTAATAAACTCGTTTCGGTGGTCGGTTGTTTCACTTTTACATACGTGTCAAGATAGCTTGTGCGTGTTTGGCTTTCAAGCCTTTAATTTTAAGATAATTGTGAGTATTTTATATCAATTATTCGTTTTATTTAAGCTTATACTGTGTATAATAAGAGTATCAATTATTTCTGATAAGTTATCAACTATATCCAATTCAAGGTACAATATTTACGTTACGGAAAATCTAGAACGATTTCTCGTTAATCACTAGCTGCTATATAGCGTTAAATTAATATTATCGGTGCAATACGCCAGAATATATATCCTAAGTTTTCATTTTAAAAATATATTTTTGGTTTGTGCCACTTTCTAATTTACAAATCTAACAGCTGTGTACATATTTCGTATTATTTATATTGTTTTTATTAACATTAATTGATCTGCGCATTTCCTGTATGTATTATAACTTCGAAAATATTTTTTTATGATATTGTTAATTATATATTACTTATATGTAATTGTAACAAAAATGTTTAAAGGAACCAAAGAATGTTTGTTTTGTTCATTACCATATGGACACTCATAGCTGATATTTTATGTATCTATAAAATCTAATATGCTGTATAAAATATATATGTATAGTTTATTTTTATTTACCTATGTTTTTGCTTTCACTTTGTTATAACTTTAATTGCAATTTTCATGCTTTCTATTAGGAATTATACTATGAGGTAGCATGTTTTGTAACATATTATATTATATAGTGTTTATATTTTCTATATGTAAATCTATAATTGTCAATTGACCGATTCCAGGACAAATATCACTGCTTTTACAAGAAAAATGGCGCCCAAACAGAGAATGCGTATTGCAAACGAAATTGCCAGCAAAAACATCACCATGAGGGGGAATGTTCCTAAATCCACTAAGGTAAATATATTTTATACTTTGATAACAATTATAATTTTTATGATGATAAAAGACATGAATAAATATTTCAACTTGTGCAATAAAGATTAACTTAAACAATTTCCCATTATGTTATTGCATTGCCTTCAAATCGACACATGCTTGCAAATATTCAAGTGAATGGGGTGATAAGTTAAGTCTCATAGTGATAGAAACATGCAAGTAAAACTAATAAAAATATGTTAAATAGAGCATAACAAACATCAAAGAGTTTTTAGTAATGTGAACTCCAAAATTTATTTATTTTTTGTAAGAGACATCTAATATTGAAACTGTTTAATTAACAAATTTTATCATGAAATATTTTACATTCTAAAAGCATTTACTCTCATTAATCATTTTTTATCACTGATAAATTCTTATTATGATGTTTTTTCTATCTTTTGAAGAGATTGCTAAAGTTGAAAATTACTTTGAATTTTCATTTACAAAAATAAATTAATAATGAGTATTTGAGAATATATTTATATGATTTTCAATGAAATATAAAAAAACATAGGACTTATGAAGAAAAATGTGCCTACTGAACCATTACTAAACAGTAATTTCACACCTTGAATGGTTTAAAATTAAGAAATACTTTATTTCTAAACATTGGTAGCACTGTAGAGGGCATTAATTGAAGAATTTTAATTTACATTGATTTCATTGAGTATATAAAATTGAGTATTAAATTAAAAAATATTTTAAGTATAACTGTAGTTCAATGTTTATCCAATCATTTTATTTTTTAAAATATCACATTAAAATATATAAGTTGAAACTAATATTACTAATTTAATTATATAATAAGAAATGTTTTATAAATTGCCTACTTAACTAATAACATGATTATCTCCCCTAACAATGACTAGGAAATACCCATATATATCTAAATCATTTATAATAAAAATACTTTTGTCTTTATTTTTTGAAAATAGTTTACTATCTAAATAATATTTGAAATTAATTATAATTTATATTGTAAATAAAACCCCATTCCCTTAATAAAATGTAAATATTCATATTTTTTTCTTCAACCTATTATTTTAAGTTAACACAATTTATCAAATCATATTCAAATAAGACATTTCATTATTTACAGGAAAAGGACGACCAGTACCCAGTAGCACCTTGGTTACTCGCTCTCTTCATTTTCGTTGTGTGTGGCTCCGCTGTCTTCCAAATCATTCAATCTATTAGGTTAGCCTAAACCTGTGATCTCCGACTGATAATTTTAGTGTCCTAAAATTGTGGTAGAAGTGTCCCTATTCTTATCCTTTTATTTCACTTTCTATGCTATCCCAAATACATATCCCTTCATATATTTTATATTATCTATTGCCAAATGTAAATATTTTTTAAATAAACATTAAGAAGGGCTCTTTTATGATTTTAATGAATTATAATTTATTTATTTCTATGAATAATAAATTTTTACAATGATTATTTCTATTTTGATATACTTTTGCCACAATTTCTAGTAAAATTGTAACATCCTCGTTACTTTATATGAATTAAATGTACAAATGTATGTTTGATTTATATGAAGAATACCCATTTCCCTGTAGCTTTGAATGCATTTTGTGTTTAGATTAAGCTCAGGTAATCTCTTGTATGTAACTATATTCTTGTATATTGTAAAATAAATATAAGCTGAAATCACACTTGAAAATTTTTATAATATACCATTATTATTATTATATGACAATTGATGCAAAAAAATATATTATTTCAATGATGTTTTTAATAAATAATATTTAGTTGTCAAGTGTGGTCCCAGCTTTACTATTAAGGCATTTCGACCAAGAAATTAATTTTTCATTCCTAATTTTTTATGTTTTTTTTTAATTCAACGCACAAATCATAATTTTGTTTGTACAAAGTTATGTTGACTGTAATTTTTAATGTTGAATTTTCGTCCCACTTGTGAAATTATTTGTCGGTACTATTTATAATTTTAAATGTAAATTATTTGATTAAATACAGTATATTTGTCAAATTGTGTTTTATTAGTCAGTAATTAAATGTGAAATAATAATTATATAGTCTTGACTTCCGTCGTGGCACAGTGGGTCAGCGCCTGACAGTGAAAGCGATTGGTTGTGGGTTTGATTTCCATTCGGGGGGGAATGATCGTATTTAAGTGACTTTCAATTTCTTTGCTCTGGTAAGACAAAGCGTGGCGTGGCGTTCTACCTCTTAATACAGTGCATAGTTTCTTGACGCTAGGTATTTCCTGTCCACTCTGCTATGCGTGATAAAGAAAAATAATACTTTTTTTTAAATATGTCAAAAAGGGCATCAACCTATTTTCGTGTTTCTTTAGAAAATAAGCATGAAAAGATAATCTAATGCTACTTTGTTAGTGACGAATAGCTATTAATTTCATCGTTGATAAAAGAGGGTGTTGTATTTTTAAAATTTCAAAATAATGCATTTAATTAATTTCTCTATATATATTTTAATTTTGTATATTTATAAAGATTTCTTTTTTTTAAAGACTTCTCATTTCAAGAGACTTCAATAAAAGGGAAGGTACCAGTTTATTATGTATATATTTAACATCGTTACACATGTACACGAAGTTCTCAACTATATATATATATATATATATATATATATATATATATATATATATATATATATATATATATATATATATACATATATATATATATATCTCGACCTGACGTTTCGAACAATACAATAGTCCGTGGTCACAGGTAGACAGGTAGTTGCCTAATGTATTTTCGAATATCAAACTATACGCGATTGATCCGGTTAAAATAGTTTCATTTACAATAGAATTATCTAAATAACAATATCTAAGTAGTTTTAAGATTTACTTCAATCCCTAGGTTTAGGTTCTAGTAATAAAATAAATATATAAAAACATGGCATAAATGTATTTATAATTTATCTAAGAAAAGTCTCAATATAGATTTTGATCCAAATAGTAATAAATAAAAATTGAAGGTAAAAAAAATAAAATTTCAAATATTTTTATAATTCTTTTATTCTTTGAAAGCATCTCTAAAACAACAATATTACATTTCGTTTTCGAGAGAAACTTAATTCAATATTTATAATACAGTATATTTGGAACTATATAATACAAACAATTTACAAAGATATTTATTATTTTATAATAATTGTCATGTGATATGTGATACTTAGAAATAAAGCCCATTACGTTACAGTAGAATTAATTTATACAATTTTTATCATAATTTTCTTTTTCTTTTCAAAAACAATTTTTTATGATAAAGGCCAACAGTTGCAATGACACAATTTAATGGTACAAAATATGTCTACGAAAAGAGGTTGATGATTTCTTTTTATTATTATTAAAATTTAATCGGATGACATTTTTAAATGTTTATATTTTTTAAATATTATTGACAACTTTATATATATTTAAGGGCCAGCTTTAAACAGTGAATTAAGGCTAAATAAATTTTAATTACTATAATATTAAGCACCTACAATAGCACCGGTTTATAATATAGGCAGTTTATTTAAAAAAACATTGCAAAATATGTGCTGGTTAGAAGTCTCATTTCATATACTATTAACTATAGCCGATAAAATATCTGTTACATAACTAAAAAAATGGGTCTAAGTCAATTAAAAAATACTTGATTAAAAAATTATAAATTATTCAGTGCAGGTGCTAAAATTTACATTTACAAATAAATTGATTATTTTACTAAAGTATACGGAGTTTAATGAATCAATAGGCTGTATGATTTATAATATTGATATATATATATATAAACGCAATCAGCCTCTTTTTTTACAATTGTTACACTATAATATGACACGTAGGTAAACGGTGTATCTAAGAAACTACGAAAAATCTAGTATAGCAACTCAAGAGGATATATCATATTTTAGTTGAATAACAAGTGTAAAATTTATTTTTTTAAATACCCATAGGTAACGTTGAATTATTTTAAAATACTTTTTGTATCAATCAAAAGGTTAATTGTTTATAAATATTTTAACTTTGAAACAATAAATTTTATATGATGTGTTGTAGATCCTCTGTAAAGTGATTTTATAGTTTACAGTATAATAATATACAATTAACCTACTTTAAAGTATCGTAGATGGCCTCGTTGGGATATGTACCATTCAAATGTATACTATTACTAAAACTTAACGAATTATCTTTACTGAGATGAACCTCGTTATCCAAATTTTGATTGTCAACAGGATAGTCTTCTATATTACTGGTTATTTCTAATCTAATAGCGTGGATTTTTGGTTCACTTTTAGCATTATCACGTTCCCAAGAACCTATGATTGAGACGTCATTCTTGCTTCCTGTTTCATCTATCTCACTCGACACGACGCTAGAGTTGTCTAATTCAAGGTCACTCCTCTCTATCACTACTACTTCTATATGTCTAAATGGATTATCTTTATTGCCATTCAATAGTTTCGCCCTTTCATCGTTGCGGTCATTCACTTCTTTCTTAACATTGCATATCACAGGATCGGTTGCCAAAACGTCAACATTATAATCGTAGGTTTCTTCTTCACTTTGTTTAGTATTTGGCGCGCATATTTCAGCGTAAATATTATCCGTACTGGAATCTGAGTCTATAATCTCTTCCTCGATGTGTACCGCATCTGCTACTTGGCCGTATGGCAAATCTTCAATAACAGGTAATTTTCGTTTTTGAATGGAGGATATAGATCGCCTAAGTTTTTTTTGCACTTGTGGTTCTTCAGAAATATCTACGGCAATACCGTCGTCCAACTCTGATTTGGGTGTAGGCGCCCTTGGCTTGTCAATTTTTTTCCTGAAATTAACTAACTTTTCATTTTCATTAGTGCGTTCAGTTTTTGTTGGCATGCTATTACTGTTACTCGATTCTTTTCGTTCATTTGATTTTTTAGGGTGTAATAAATTTGAAGTAGATTTGCTTAGTACTCTTTTTGTTTTAACATGAAATTCTGAACATAATTTTTCAGTAATGAAAGAATGCTGTTTGTAATTAATTTCAAAATCACTATCATTGTATAGAGATCCAGCTCCAAACATATTAATATCTTCACAGCTCTGTATTTGATTATATGATTCTGATTTAACTATCGCCTTTTCTGGTATTAAATCAGGTTGTATTCTTTGTCTTCGCTCCAGATTGGACGAAGATTTTGTAGCTGATGATTTTTTAAGCATGTTTTCGTCAAGGGATTTTAACTTTCTACCAGAACTTGAGTCACTTTCCATCGAGCCACAATAATTTATTTGATCAACACTAAGATTTTTTCGGCCATGTTTCATATTTATGCCGCTGTCCTCTTCTTCCGTATACGAGCTATCAGGCATACCTGTTTGCACTGATACTGATTTAGTAAGAATTGGTTTCTTATGGTTAGAACTACACTGGCTCGTACCCATATCAGAAGACGAAGTCGTAAGACTTTTGTAAGAATGGCTTTTCTCTGCAGTTCCATCATTCTTTCTTAAAACACCAAATCTGTCTTCAATTAACTTGGCCATATCCTGGTAGCGTTCAATGGAACTATGTTTTTCTCCTAAAGGATCAAATGGATCTTTGATATCTTTATATTTTTCACTATTTTCGATAGCCGTTATCTTGTCATCCAATTTTTCTGTGCTCTTTAGTAATTTAAGATTTTTAAACCATTTAGTTTTCTTGGGTCCGGCATCTTCTCTAAACACATGCATTTTATCATTAGAAAATTGTTCTGATTCAACTTTCTCTTCGCTCTTGTCGTCTTTACCTTCATCATCGCTGTAAACATCATAGTTCATATGCTCGAGTTCATTTTTACTTAAAAATATGATTGAACCTTCCGTTTCATCTGGTATATCTTTTAATACTTTATCACTTTTCCCAAATAGCCTTGAGGTATCTATTTTTAGGCCTTGCAGAGTAAATTTCTTCTCTTTTTCAAATTTCACTGGTTCGTGGTCTTCTTTGATGAGGTCCTCCACTGTTTTCGCTTTGCTTATAACAGTTGAGTTTGCATAAGAGATCTGCCTGATCCAGTTGTCAACATTCAGTTGACAGAAGGTTAGTGCTTTTTGAAGGCGCGCAGAGAGGAACATCCTTTTTTCGCTTTCAAATCCGAGCTGAGTTCTTCGAATTTTTATATTGCTGTTTAACGGGAGAAGTTGTAGAGTCTCCTTCGTATGGTATCTTGGATCCATTTGCTTGCTCGGACTGGACGGCGAGGAATTAAATTCCGGGAGAGTGCACATCACTAGCACAGGTTCAGTGATCGCCGCTCGTAGTAAAAGGTCCTCTGCAAATAAAATGAACAAACGTTTATTCAAGAACATGTACTATGTCACAATTGATGTGTATTTATTGTTGCAGGCTTTATATAAGAATGATGATTTATTTCAGTGTACGGGCATGACAAAAGCCTTAAATTAACAAATAAAACGAGTCAGACGGGTCTGTAGGTCTAGTAACGCGAGTTTATTTATAGGATCATCTCAACGCAGTGTGAGCAATAAAGATTATTATCCATATTTTATCGTCCGTATCGGTAAATTACGAACTACAATTATGATATTACAGAGTTTTGTTGCTTCGTTGCAAAAAAAGAGATTCCTCTTTAATCGAATATTATTTATTTTTTATTTTGTTATAAGAACTGAATTTATTTTAATTAAAAAATAATATTATATAAGTTAATTGGTTAATTAGTATGGTTTAATGATTAATTGGTATGGTTTAATGGATTTTGATATACCTATCAAATTTTAAATGTCATGAATATATTTTTTCTGGCATAGCAGGATAGAGAGAGGAAAAACCGAGACACGGGAGCGACTCCCTATCTTGTTTTCCGCCCGATTTCGTTATATTGTTTGTTGAGTATCTTCTGAATGGAAATACAACTTATAGAGATCGCGTTTACAGTCGTGCAACTGACTTACAAGTTTTATACACACAATACTTAGTTTTATAATACTTATGACTTTAAATTCCTACAAAATTCAAGAATGAAAGGCTGAAGCAAGAATACAATAAATAATAGTAATGAATTAAACGACCGTACCTCCAACATCATGCGCCATTTCAATAGGAACAGTGCCTGCGAGCAGTCTCACTCGTGTGGGAAGTCTCCATAGGCTCAAGAGATGTGGTAATCGATGAGCCCGCGAGGAAACTTCTGGTGCCACCGAGGCCGGCGGTGCAGCATCCTCCCACTCCGCCGGTGACAGCTCTTCAGGACAAACTTCGTACATTTCGCCTTTAGTGTTAATTGGGACGAAGAATTCCTGAAATTTGAAATTTATAAATAACTATAGTACCCTATAATTATTACAAATATTTTTTAAACAGTACTTGATTATATATTTCATAGGTAGTGGGTTCGATTCAAACTCGGGAGGCAAATTATTTGTAGTAATTTGGAGACACTTGGGTAGTGGAGAAACAAGTGTTTTTCTTTACACATGGTTCTTTCAAGCTACCTTGCCATGTTTGTCATTGGTTTACTCATTAAGGCTAGGAAAATGAAATTATCTAATAAACATTTTGAATACTGACACTAATGCGATTATGTAAATATATAAACATAAAATTACACCTATTTAATATACCTTCAAGAAAATAACAACATTCTTTATTTAGCTTCACGGTTTATCCCGCTAGATCGGGTAACCAGGGTAGATAGAAAGTACCTAGTGTCAAGACACTCCGTACTTCGCTTTCCACCGAATTCGAGACATTGCGTGTTGTGTGGTGGAAATCAACGGCACACTTTGTCTTATCAGACCGAGGAAGTGGATATAATTTAAATGTAATCACTCCCCCGAATAGGGATCGAACCCAAAACCGATCGCGTGTTTACAGTTAGACGCTGTCCCACTGCGTAACGACCGGCTTCAATAACAACATTCTAAAGCTTGAAAATATAACAATTTGATTATTCCATATATAATTATTTTATGTTCACGTGTACAAGAGACATAACTATAAAGTCAGCCATTCACCACAACACATTCAACGTCACGCGTTATGGCATTCCAACATGGTCGCCATTGTCAAAGATTGGTTACAATGTATATTTCCTTGCAAACTTGTACTGTTAATATATTCTACGTAATAAGTTTTAATATTTATGAACTTAATACATTGAAGACTAAAGTACGCAATATTATTAAAATACTAATATATCAAATTTAAATTGATTTGTTCGGCGTTGAGTTCCACCACTGAATACGCAATGTCTCGAATTCGGTGGAAAGCGAAGTACGGAGTGTCTTGACGCTAGGTACTTTCTATCTACCCTGCTTGGCTAAATAAAAGCGTGAAGTTGAAAAAAAATCAAATTCGCGCCTCTGTCCGCCCGTTACTTCTTCATAAGTTACGTCTAAGCTTAAAAATTCTATATTCTTCATTAAGATGAGAGATATGTGGTAGAACTTGAGGTAATTTCTATTATTTAGATAAAATCAACATAAATAGCTAGACAAAAAATATAGTCAAATAAATAAATAATGTATATAAATTATGTATATTCTAAGAAATATCAAAATGAAATATATAACCATTAGTTTATCAGTGTGTAATCAGCCTACGACACGTTTCACCGCGAGCGACGCGCGACTCTACGATCACTGATTAATCTTATGGGTACTTAACGGAGACTTAGAGGAAAATATCAAATGTATAAACTAAATTTTAAGCATAATCATAACGGCATAGTGGTGCAGGTGGCAGTTGAAATATGATTCAAATAGCGCGAGGGTTTGGGTTCGAATTAAATTTGGGCAAAGTCAATATTAAAAATGATATACTTTACTTAGTAAAACATTGTCTTTTTATTGTTTCACACATTTTAAGTGGCTTATCGCATTATTTCACGTCGCATTACTTTACTCTGATTGACAAAACGCGGCATTGAGCTCACCACTCTACACGCAACGTCTCGGTTTCGGGCAACGGAAAGCCGTCAACAGAGTGTCAAGACATTAGGTTGTCTCTGACTATCCTGCAATGCGGGATAAAGTGTGCAGTTGTTAACCCTTTACAATATTGTTCTGCAATTAATCCGTAGTAGTTTTTATTTTAAATCCATATATCTTTCTAGTTGCTTTAAACGTACCACGGCGTTGAATTTCACAATACAAGAAGCCCGATGACACGGGTGCGTAACAAATTAATTTCGACGCAGCTGGTAGTAGAACGCATGGCTTAGTAGTCAGAGCGCTTGGACGGTATCCAAGAGGCGCGGGTTCGAATCCCGCTGCGTTCAAAAATGTTTTCTCATCCTAAGTGTGGAATAACGCTTTAAAAATAGTAAATATTAAAATTAATTACAATATTCAAAAAAGGTTTAAAAAGGTCAAAAATGTTTTAAATCAAAAATTTCTAGTTTCTAGAGTTTCTAGTGCTCAGGTGATAAAAATAATAATATTCTAAATAACTTATACTAATATAATAGACATTATTACATTTACATTTATATTTATTTTAAAAAACAGTATTTGTTTACAAAGACAAAACAATAAAATGAATACAAAATCGGCGTTCACTGTAGATGTACATATTTCATAAAAAAGCTTCCAAAGACAATACATTTGTACTGAGAAGGACCGGGGAAAGCGACGGAATGAGAACATAATTAAGTCACATATGTATATATATATATATATATATATATATATATATATATATATATACATATGTGAGAATTTTCTTTATAATATAATTAAAATTTATATATGTTTGTTCTTCCTAATTTCTGAAATCGGCTAGATCAATTTTCACAGTACTTTCACTAGCAGATAGTTAATGTAATAAGGAAAGAACTTAGGTTATTTTTATTTGAGAATTATAAAATAGCTAACCATCCAGAAATGTTAATTTCCATTGAAACTAAATTATAAATTCGCGAACACAGCTCATAGATAATAAAATAAATAATCGATCAACATACCAACTACTAATCATTTTAGTTATTTCGGTTTGAATTTTGTAATCAATATAATGTACAGAACACATTTATGTTTAGTAGTCACCCATTATTCTCTTATCTATGCTGAATTTCAACGAATCTATCTCGGAATCTATTTCACAAAGCATCGTAGCACTTGTAACTTGTTTGATATAACCCAAATACTGTAGTGTTGTAACTCTTATCTGATGCGAATACAAGTTATTTAATCACTCTATGTAGGGTTACCACTCATAATATTATTTGCTTACTTTATATAATAATATCTGAATAAGATATTTTAGTATAATTAATATTCTTTATATAGTTTTTTTTTAAATAGACTGTATATAATTATTTTATAAAGTATTAAGTGACAACCCTATCCAAACAACTATTGCAAAAATTTATGTTCGTGTATGCAAAATAGTACAAACTTCACGCCTATTTATCATATTAGTGTACATATAACAGTAGTTCTTTTATAACAGCCTATAAATAAAACTTATAATAAAAGTCTCAAACATGTGCAGCCATTTAAAATGGAAATTTGAAAACGGAAAATAATATATATACTGAATAGCAGGGTAGTCAGAGACTACCTAGAGTCAAGATACTCGAAATCGACATGCGTGTTGTGTGGCGAAATCAACCCCGAGCGTTTCTTACCAGAACAGAGCAATGAATATAAATTTGTATATTCAATTCTTTACTTTACAAAAATTTCATAAAATCATTGTCATGTTACTTTTTAATTATCCTAATAAAGTTTATTATTTTAATTTAATCGGAAAATACTTTTGTTTTTATATGATGGAATTAATATTGAAAACATCAACATAATTTGTTGTCTTCACCGTAACTTGATGTATGCCATAATGACGTCTTTATGATTTACATAAATGATTTTAATTTTTGTATATTAAAACACTTAGCTTTGAACGTATACAGTTAAAACAAAATAAAACTTAAAAGTGACAGCCCTAGTATAGCAAAAAAGCTACAAAAAGTTGAGCTTGCATGCAAAACAGTTTTATCTTCACGCCTACTTAGCGATTAGCGTTTACTTGTCAAATATTATGACGATCTGTTAATGAGGTGTCATGTTCTTTTAATAATGTCCCTCTACGTGATTGAAGACTTAGTCACAATTGCGTATTAATAATTAAGCAAAATTTCACAAGTTCTCTAGAGTAAGAAATCGGTTGATAGTCGTTGATTTAGCTGTTAGAAGCTAGCAGTAATTTAGATTATTTTGTTATATATATATATATATATATATATATATATATATATATATATATATATATATATAACAAAATAATCCGTTGATGCGTTGACAACGCGTTGCCTTAGCAACGTGTATGTCACTTTATATAAACGTGTATGTCAAACACATGGTAGCGTGTGTTACATTTATTTTATTAATTTTATATATTAGGATTCTGCACTTCTACTATATATAAAGTATAACTGTGCCAAATTTCTTACTTCTCTTCTTGTAATTTACGTAAAAATGAGTACAAAGAATTTATTTCACGCATTAATATATAGATAACAATATTTTATAATATAGTGACATCATGTTACACATTTGCATCAATTATAACACTTAAAATCCAGATATATCAATTCCCTTAGGAATATCTGGAAATCGCCTGTTAGTGCCTGTTTAAGGAACATATATGCAAATTAAATACAGCTATGTATATCCACTAGTTTTGTCTGTCTGTTGTTTGTTGGTTACTCAATAGCGCAAATATTATAGATATAATTTCGTAATAAATTAAACACCATTAAAATTTAACATTTCTATAGTTACAAAGCATTCTTATCAGTCTTTTCCGTGTGTTGTGTTTCTTTCCCGTTAACATCAGCACTCGTGTCAAATTTTCTATGATAATTACCTTTCTCTTGTTTTATGTTATTCATGAATTTCCATTTCTCTCCATAGAACATGTACTCTTTACTCAATTTGCGAGGTTTCGCTGTACAGACAGTTTTAGACGTCCAGGCTATAATAGCATTCTTACCATATTCTTCCAAATCAGGTATCCCATGGCTAGTTACTATGGTTCCATCAACTTTGATCACCAACAAACGCGGTATGCAAGTGACAGCATACATATATTTAACGACAGGCACTATAGGGTCTTGAAACTTTATTGTGAACCAATTCGCTTGGTCTTCGTACGCTTTGATGCTGTCTTCTTCGTTATCGTCCATAGGTACATAAATGACTTCAATAGGAAAGTTTAAAAATTTTGCATCTTCATATATTTCGTAAAATTTCTCCATAATCCCATTCCTATCGACATTATGAGCAGTGAACAGTATTATTATAATGTCAGCGTTTTTTTCGAGCCATTGGATAGATATTTTTTCGTCGTTTTTGTTATAAATTGTAGCGTCGTACAACCATTTATATGGCTTCAGTTCGGCGGAATTCATTTTACGTTGTTCTTGAAATATTTTTGTTTATTTTTTATATAAACAATATAGATTAAATATTGCTCGAATACTCTTATGTCAAAATAAAAAAAGTGACTTAAAAAGGTTAAATTTATTTAAATAACTGCTTTTTGTATAATAATTGTATTTAATCGCAATAAAGAGATTAAAAATAAATAAAAAATATTTATTCTTAATATTAATGTGTTCTTAATATATATAAATATAAAGGAAACTTTTATATATATATATATATATATATATATTTATATATATATATATATATATATATATAAAGGAAGATAGCAGAGTAGACCACGCTTACCGCTGAATTCATGACATTAGATATATAGTGGCGGAACTGAACGCACTTTTTGTAATTGATAATATATATATATATATATATATATATATATATATATATATATATATATATATATATATATATATATATATATAAAATGTATCATCACAGTTCATTCAATAATAGGTGTTCAAAGTTGACCGAAACGGAGTTGCGGCCGCTTTCAGTACTAAAAACCGACTTAGCTTTTATTCATATCATATCAAAGTAATTTTACAAATAATTTAATCAAATCAAAAAAATCGCCTATAGCTTTTAACTCCTGAAATTAAGAACTAAATTTGATTGACAAATAATATTTAAGAAGACAAAGTTTCTTTGTTTAACGTGCTTTGATTTCCAAGCACTCGACACTGACCGTGGTCGAAGCGTGACAGCAAAAACTGTCGCTGAATATAAATGAACCTCTGTTTTATTTTATGCTTCATTATTATAATAATTAAGTTGAAAATTGTTATTTTAAATATTGTTTGTGCATTGTGCGTTTCTCATAAGTCGTATTGTTTCTTGGTAAGAGCTAGGTTGTAGAGACGAGCCCGATACGCACAGTTCATTATGATATTTTATTATTGTATTATTTCATGTGAAATATATTAATTTTTATTTTTTTTCTTTTTTAGCTTCACGTTTTTTATGTCGCATAGTTGGGTAGACAGTAAGTACAAAGTGTCAAGACACTCCGTACTTCACTTAACACTGAATTCGAGATATTGCGTGTTGAGTGGTGGAACTCAACGCCGCACTTTGTCTTACCAGAGCGAGGAATATAATCACACTCCCGGTTTGGGATTGTACCCACAAGCGGTCGAATTTACAATCAGACGCTGTCCCACTGCGTCACGACAAGCCTTTGTCTAATTACTAAAAAACTATTATTTTGAAACTAAGTTGCAAGCTACTCCTTAAATGTGTAAAAAAGCCAGTAAATATTTTAGCTTAAAAATAAATTAATTTAATGTAATTAATTTAATTTATTATTTTTTAAATAAATACCTAAACAAATTAAAGAAGAAATTTTAAATAAATAAAGGCAACACTAAAATAATAATTTTTCCTAATATTTTCGTGTGAAGCAACCCTAAACATCAAACTAGATCAAGTCTATCAATACATTATTCAAGTATTGCCACTAATTGATTATTTACAATTAGTTATAATTTTAGTCATGCACACTGTACGTAGCATTAAACATGGCACTACAGGTCGCATTCATGTAATATTTAATTTTGAATAAATTGTATTACACCTGGCCAAACTTCAAGATCTTCGACCCAAGATGATATGACCGAGCTGGCCTAAGACCTATGTCGATGGGAATTGGGGGTTATACCTCTCTGACGCTCAAAAGAGGCTGAGTATCGTGGTACAGGACACAGGAGTTAATGGACTAACCACTAAGATGTTAAAGATTATGCAATTAAATTGGGATATGACCCTGGTTATATAGTTCCATTTCTTCACTTTGGTAAGACAAGGTGTGATGTTGAGTTCACCACTCAACACGCAATGTTTCGATTTCGGACGGAAAGCAGTCAGCGGAGTGTCGTGACACTAGATTATTTCTGACTACAATGCTATGCATGATGAAACGTAAAACTGCAAATCCTGGCCTTGAGCACCGACATAAAGGAAGGACTTAAACATATTTATTTTTCAATGTCTAAATATTACAAATTTTTTATTTAGTAGTTTTGGCGGAGAAGTCAGAGAGAACGCAGCGCCAAACGCTACGGTCCCTGCATACTTCTTTCACATCGCCTACAGTCATTAACTTTTTCATACATGCAATTTTCAGTATCCTCATGATTTTTAAGTGACCTTCCTCCAGTATCATAGATACTGTGTTTTCGAACGTCAGCCGGCGTCCCCCGTGATTTTTCATATCACTTTTTGCATATATATTATTCGCCTTTCTCAAGAAAAAAGTATGTGAGGTTGAAGTGGTAATAAAGTTAATCATAGCTCCAACTAAAGATATAAATTTAAATATAAAAAAAGACAACCCCAGCAATTCTTACTCTACAATTAAAGAGGCAGTATAGGTAATTACCGGGGGACTATTAAGCAATTTGCGCACTAACATTGTAGCTAGTATAAATTATGGCATAGTACAAAGCTTTCAGAAAATCATTCTTAGAAGATAATTTTTTTTTGCTTCACGCTTTCTTCCGCATAGCAGGGTAGGCAGAAAAGACATAGTGTCAGGGTTTCTTTGCTTTCCGCCGAGACGAATGGATGCCGTTGGATGTTGAGTGTCGGAACTAAACGCCGTGGTTTATATTACCAGAGCGGGGAAATGAAAGTGGGAATCGTTCTTTTTGTAAATATATTCTTTATATATTGATGATCGTTGAAACTATTACTTTAATCGAATTTTCTTAAGCTCATAGAGTACCCCAACCTTGCTTTAAATATGACATTATATATATATATATATATATATATATATATATATATATATATATATATATATATATATATATATATATATATATATATATATATATATATATATATATATATATATATTATTGCATCGTTTTTTCTAAATTAACTTTTTACAGTAAAAATACGTTTATAATTGCGTATATTATAAACAATTATTGGGATAGGTGGAAGCGTTAAAGCATTTTAAAAAAATATTTTCGAATCGTAAGCGTGGAACAAAACTTTAAAAATAGTAAAATATTTTTTTAAAAAAATTCTAATCCTAAGTAATAATACTTTTAAACTAGTAAAATACTATGAAGTTTCTATTTTTTCCCTGAAGTGGGATTTAAAATAACAATTATCAGGTTCAATCAAGCAAATCTTTACCGCGCCACAACGGCGTCAGCTTAGTTAATAAGTTCACATACACATTAATTACTATTTAATTTATAGATATATATATTAAATCGCTTTTGCTCTTAAATCATAATAATAAAAAGTGCAGGCTTTATATATATATATATATATATATATATATATATATATATATATATATATATATATAGATGATAACTTTTGTTTTCAAATTAGGACTCGTCTCTTTATAGCTTATTATTAATAATTTAAAGGATTTCATTTAATTAACTAACATGAAAGTATAATACAAATATTTTTATCAAAAAACAATATTTTTTTACGTAATGTATGTTATTTGTGTTTTTTTATTCGTTACTAAAGGTGTGTTTTTTTTTTAAATTAATTGCTATGCATTTTTCTAATTACTAAATTATCTTTTAGTTATGTATACAATATAAAATTTAGGTCTATCTAATTACAGATATAATCTAGAGGTTTGGCGCTGTATCACGTAATACCTTTTTCCTGTGGTTCCCTGGTACGGCGAAAGCTTCTAAAAATTTCAAACTAAATTGTAACTTAATATTAAGGAATATATTGTTAAAGTTCTTTCTGGTGAAAATAAATAAACTTATTTATATGTACATTTTTCTAATTACGGTGTTATATATATAGTTATGCTACTGTTCTTAGCACTTTTTATTACTTTAAATCTTTAAGCCGTACAGGTACGTACGGACGTACGTTTCTTCATATTAATAAAACGACTTTGCTTGTCCCTAAACGCCCTTGTAAGGTCATTGAGGTACAGATTGGAGGGTCAAGGGATCGTCTGCCTGCCTCCAACTTATAAGAACTTCTCAGAATATCCTAATTATATAGTAAGTATAGATCTTTTTGGGTCTAAGTCAAAATGAAAACCATTTTAGGATGCACCAGGTAGCCCAGTTTTTAAAAATATTCTTACTACGCTCGGTTCTAAGAAGATTAATTTCTATTGAAATGATGAATCTTATAGTAACGTCTATTATTATTAACTTGAGCTTATTTCCAGGTGATTGTAAAGAAAAAAATATATTGCTCAATGAAGATATAAAAAAAAAATATTTTTTTATATATTAGTTCACGTTGCTGCAATTGATGCCTTAAAGACGCGTTGCCATAGCAACGTGTATGTTACTTTATAGAAATGACAATGTTAAACACATAGTAGCTAGTGTGTGTTATATTTATTGAATTTATTAAGTGTATTTTATTTAAAAAAAATAGCATTTTTATATCATTCTCTATATAAAATATAATTCTGCCGAAATATAAACTCCTCCATACACATAATTTTGATGAAAAAGATGCTACGGCTAACGATGATAACTATGTTCCACACAATTGGTTATTGATTATAAATATAAAAAAAAATTGAACTTTATTTTGATTGGAACACAATTCTATAAACGATCTCCATACCTATTTGTTTACTCTTAAAAATAAAGTAAAACACATAGCGAATGCTCAAAGCGTTCGAAATTATACTTAAAATTGATGACAAAAACTTTTGTGTAATGTTCGAAAAATATACGTTATTACTTAAATAAATAACAGCGTAATTACATAATTGACCGCAAGGCTTTTTTTTGTTCGCAACCAAGATATTAGCGGATGAAAGTGTGCTTACTTACCGTTTCAAAAATTACCACTCAACGGTCAATGGTGGTCATTTTCTAATGGGGTTACTAATACGTTATATTGTACATTAGAATGTAAAGGTATCGAGTTTTTATCGCTGTTTGTATTTACAAAAAATATAGTATCTATCTTGTGCTGATCATAAAAAACAGCTTCACGCTTTATGTCGTAGGGAAGTCAGAGACAAGCCAGTGTCAAGACACTCCGTTGATTGTTTTCCGCTTAAAATCAAGATATTATGAACTCAGTGGCAAAATAAACGCCGCACTTTGTCTTAGCAGGACGGATAAATATAGATGTTTTTTGGAATATTATCATTCCTCAAGTGGTAATCGCTCCCACAAAAAATTTTGCTTACAGTCAGACTGCCCCACTGACAGAATCAGAATGGCCTCTTAAAATAACTATAGATTATAATTGATATATGCCTAAGTTCGTTCAAAAACAAATGATTGACAAGTATTTTATTCGCTTCACTATCTAGCGCTCAGTATGTCTATATTGAAGGAAAATAGGGAAAAGATTCAGATCACGGCGTTAAGTTCCACCGCAATTTACATGCAATGTCTTGAATTTGGGCGGAAAACGGGCTACGGGAGACTATTGAAGGTAAGTCATAATTATGACCTGCTATCAATTGTTTCTTTATATCAAATATTTGCTAACAAATAATTTTATTTAAATATAGACTTAAGATATGGCGCGTATGGTTATTTTTAATATTATAATTTATTCTCAAGTGTATCTTTTATTCGATTTCTAATATTATTATAGTTATTTGTATATAAAGTACATATAGATGATTAAAAAATGCGCCAGTAAGGCAAATTTACATACAGACACCATGCGAAGATTGTAACAAGAAAGCTAATTCATGACAACGAGTCACTTACGGATCCCATTACCATTTCTTGCTATTCGTCTTAAAGTCGTGCGCTTTGGGAATAGCTCGCGGCGGTCCGCTGATAAACGTTTAGACCTAGTCTACATCACTAAGAAAAGAAAAAATGTTTTTCTTGTTGGTATATTTACCACCAGAGCGGAGAAATGAACATAATTTTATATAATAATTTCCCCAAATGGGAATCGAACCCACAACCATTCGCATTTACATAGAAATTGACCTGTAACTTCGTTTGCGTGGACGTGACCCTTGCTGTCACAATGTCGAACAAAATAGTTTAATTTATATAATTTGACTATTTACGAATCGATTGAGATAAAGCAAACACTAAATGTTAAGAGGAGGTTGCCAAAATACAATAGTAAAAACTGCATTTAAATCGGATAAAACAGACAAACAGACCTACAGATGAACATACAAAAAGATTTAATAAAAAATATTTTGAGTTCTATTACATTAATAAATGACCCCTATATCAATTTTTCTTATAAGTATATAAAAAAATACTATATTGTAATACATTTTCATTGTAATCAAGTTATCAAAAGTGAAAGGAAAGGGCTGATGTTTTTGAACTTTTATCGTCTACATTAGTCTAGGGCGTGCCGGTAGTATCTGCCTGCGCAATTATTTAAAACCGGTGCTTTTAAATCATAATTTGACGACATATAAGTGTTTACATCCTGCACTATAAACCATTTAAAAATAAAGCAATTTTTCGTATACAAGATTCTTTTCTTTAAGAAATAGAAGAGGTAAATAATTTTTTTAGCATTTTTGCTATATCTAAAATTAAAAATATTTAAGCCAAAGTTTATTAAGTTAGCCAACTTAAATAATATGTAGGAATCAGTCCAATAGGGTCTGACTGACCTAAATATTTTTTTAAATACTTATTTAAACACGTATCATAACTCGGCTTTCCTTACAACGCATCATTTCTTTTGTATTGCGGTCGTATTATTCGCGTAATAGTCTCGTGTACTTATATAATTAAGCTCATTACACCAGAAACGAAATGTCGAGTGCATCACTTGTACCATCTATCCCAGGGATGGACCACGACTATGAAAATGGAAGAAATATATATCTTATATATTTTTTTAGCTTCAAGATCATGTCTGCTTTCCACCTCGTCGTCGTCGTCAGCCAATCGCAGTCCACTGCTGGACATAGGCCTCCCCAAGTTTACGCAAAACATCCCGGTCCTCCGCAACCCTCATCCAGCCCGCTCCGGCAACCTTGCTTATACCTTTCCACCTAATTCAAGATATTCTTTTCTGTGAGTGACAGAACTCAACGCCACGTTTTGTATTAACCTAGCTACGGAATGAAAATAGTTTAAGTATACACCTGACTGTTAACACGATCGTGTGTTGGATTACCACTAGGAGGAACAAAAATATTGGTAATTTAAAAGTTATTTGACATTTCTTATGAATAAATTCATTATATTAAAAATATAATAGTATGAAATAAACCTACTTATAAATACAAATACTACTGAGTAGATACAAGATTATTCAAAGCATTTAATAATTATTGTTTACTTTTCAAGACACAGTAAAAGACCATTTTTCATGATAACTTTAGTTTGTTATTTATATGTACAAATTTCATGAGTAATTTTTATTCATGTTGTTTTTATATAACATTTAAGCAATTATTTGATATCTCAGACGCATAGATAAGCGTTTATCGTTTAATTTAAACTAAATTATTCTATACCGAATCATAAGAATTATAACAATAATACTATAATAATAATATTTAAGATGATTAAAAAATATTTGTCTTATATACTTACGTAAATGTAATTATTTAAAAATGATAATATATTTATACTGTTCAAGTTTACTTCCTCACATTCGCAGAACATGGGCCGATCTGACATTCAAGCTTTACATGGATTTATCTGCTATTACTGGCTATACCTTTAATTTTTTTAACATTATAACTGTTTAATAATTATAAAATAATTATGCTTATATAATATTTTTATAGATTTTTTTCTCTAAAACCTTATTATTCTTAACTCTTAAAAAATCACATCGTAATATATAGATAATATATAAAATGAACAAGCCAACCATAGAGTCCGACAGTTATCTAACGTAAACCTTTATTTTCTTAGCAAGAAAAAAAAATAAAAATAAAATCGTGACAGCCCTATTCAGTCGTCCTAGCAACACGGTTCACCGAGGACACTGCCCTCGGAATACACAAAAGGAAATCCTTTGCATCCTTATACACTTTTATTGCAATACTATAAAGTTCATTTTACTATAACCAATTCTTATAAGGACTTTGTATAGAGACGAATTCTTTACTTCATTTTGCGTCTTGCAAGCACTCTATAGATAATATGATAAGGGTTATTTTAGACCGTATAGTGTTTAAGTTAAGTTGGTTAGTTATATAGTCGAGGTCCTGCTGTGCCTTACTATGGGTTGTCGACGCAAAATAGACAAAGAGTACTTAATGTTCTTTCGAGTGTAAGGACGTATTTCTTTTTAATTCCGTTGCGAACGGTCGGGAATTGCGATTTTATAATGAAGCCCTTACAAAACCTTATAATAGTATATACTGTAATGGTGTTACGAAATGGCCTTTTCGCCTATATATTTTATAGTCCAATTTAAATTAAATGCTCAATAAAATAAACACAGTTTTCTCATACTTTAGTCTATTATTGAGTCCGTTTGAGTTTGTATGGGAGAGATAGCAGACTTTGAATTAGCTATTTTAATCTTATTTTTTTTATAGCAACGTAGTGTCAAGATACTCCGCTAACTAGTTTCCACCCGAAATCGACACTGACTGTTGAGTGAAAAACAACGCCGTGCTTTGTCTTAACAGAGCGGAAGTGTTTTCACACTTCCGCAAACTTTAAAGCAATCGAACCAAAAACTAATTGCGTTCAGAAAAAAATAAAAATACTAAAATTAACTATTAAAATTCAAAATGTCAATCACAACAAATATTACAAATATAAAAAAATTATAAATATTTTATCTTGAACTTAACAGTATTATATCCCACTAAAGTTAATAGGTATTTATAGCACATTCCACCTTTAGGACAACATGACTCAATTAAAAATTTGACACAATTCTATGTTCAAATGTTGTGTTTAAATATAGAACTATGTCAAATTCGATAAATTTTCAGTTGAATCTGGTGGAATTGTAGGTCTAGACTAGATAGGACATTGGACAGCATCGGGTTCCTTTACATATGTTTTTATGTATTCAGACTCTAATAGTTCAAAATTCTAGAGCAAATAAAATTTTGATTGAGGTCTAATCCTACCTTAATGACATTATTTTTTAACTTCTATTCCTAACAGTAAAAAGACTTAAATTATTATATATTATTATGAATTATTATTTTAAAATATTGAGAAAATATCTCTAAATTTAATAAAGTCCCAAAAATCATAATCTAATGAATTAATAAACGATATAATCTCTAAGATATCTTAAGAAAACTCAATTGTCTGAACCTTCCTCCGAAGATCGTCTGAAATAAGAATGTGGAGAACTGACGTGAAAAAGACCATTTTTCACTCTGGTATTACGGATTGATATAAAATGTGTATTCGGGAAACCTTTCGCGAAATATCTTTTGAACTCAATAACATTAACATTCAGTTTATTAATTAATATTTAAAAAAAAAAGTTTTGAAGCCGGTCGTGGCGCAGTGGGACAGCGTCCGACTGTAAACGCGATCAGTTGTGGATTCGATCCCCACTCGGGGGAATGGTTATATTTAAATTATTTTCACTACCTTGTTCTGATAAAAAAGACAAAGCGCGGCGTTGAGTTCCACCATTCAACACGCAATGTCTCGAATTCGGTGGAAAGTGAAGTATGGAGTGTCTTGACACTAGATACTAAAGCGTGAAGCTAAAAAAAAATAAAAAAGAAACTTTCACTTTAATGTCTAACACTATTTTTAAGGATTATCGTCAAGATAGTGTAGAAAGCAGATCAATAACGATTATATCATTTAAAAAAAAATTACTGGTTTTTTACATATCACAAAAAAAACTATATCCTGATCAATATGTTAATCATTAGTGTTATGGTTAATAAATCATTTTATAGATATAAGATAAAATGAAATCCTAAGACAGATTTGCAACTAAATTTTCTAAGCTGTTTGTTAAAGCCAGACACTTAGGTATATGACAAACAAGTGATTACAATTGGCTTATCTGTGATTACAGGTTACTGTAAACTAATCCGTTTAAAATAGTTTTATTTAAAATAATTACAATCTATCAATTTTACAATAGCACGAGGGACCCACATCAAAAGATATATATATATAGATATATATTTATATACTAAAACAGCGCAATTGAGTTGGGTTCAATTCATTCGTTTGTATTTAATAAATAAAATATTATTATTTTAAATTATTTTCTCCTATCTGGTAAGAACCTATGATTCTGCCATTTAACACATTGATTCTAAATTGGTGACAAACAACGGAGTGTTGCAACACTAGGTTCTCTCTAGCCAACCTGCTATATACAAGAGATAGGTACATGAATATAAAACAAGCACATATTAGACTAGGCTTACATATTTTAAATCGATGTTAGCAAGAAATCTATTTTTTCGCTTTGCATTGTTCGACGTTCGTGATGTACTTGATTAATCGATATTGGTTCAGTAATAAAGTACAGCATGCGCTGTTTATACTTGATAGAAACGCGTTTGTTATTTTATTTGTTTCGAGCTTAACTACTTTTCGTAGTTTGGTATTGGCTTTTGCCATACTGTTAAGAGTTAAAAAGGCACTTTTTCACTTTTACTGAGAATGTTTAATATTCAATAATGGATAAAAAAACAGCTTCATAAGTTATCCCATATGACACAGTAGTCAGAAGCAACCAAGTGGCAAAACACTCCGTTGACTACTTTTCGTCCAGAATCGTGTCGATGCGTGCTGATCTCAACGCCGCGCCTTGTCTTATCAGCGTAGTAATGAAAATAAATTTTAAATATAATTAATTCTTGGAGGGGAATTAAAAAAATAAAATCGTCTAGAAAATATTAATATTACATTTTAGTTAACATTAAAAAGCTTATTTTTAATCTGTCGACTACAGATGACATACGTTTTAACCATTTCAACTTAATAAAATCTATTTGTCAAAAGGAATGTCTACTTAAAACATTTTAGTACCTACGCGTATAACCAGCCCGCTTGAACATGTCACTTGTATATATATCTGATGGCCCGTGGGTATACAAGTCCTGGCAATAATGTAGAAGTAAAAATTCTTTATTATGATACCTCCTGCGGATTTGCTTGCACTGGATCTTTTTTGAATTGTTAGTTTATGTAAATAATACTGTACGGTTCTGACATATTTCAACGGTATTTATTTTTGCAGGCGATATAGGTGACTTTAATTTTCTTTGGATATATTTTATTTTTAACAATTATTGATATTAGTATATTATATTGTAATTGTATTATAATATAATGGTCATTGCGTTGCTTTGTCACTCCGTTCCCGTTCACTTCGCATCATACCAGAATACCAGAGTCGAGTTAAAACAAGCAAATAAAATAAAGCTTAATGTAAAAAAGCCCATTATTTTTTTTAATAGAACAAGACCTCAATAAATCTCAGATTTAAAGATTGAAGAAGGCGGTTCTAAATAGAGAAGAATAGAGTACAGCGTTTGAGGCTAAGAGTCCACAAACTGTTTATTATCATATAAAAATTGACCTGTTAATTAGTAAACTTTTGCAATTGTTAGCATTAATTTAATTAATTAAATAAATATTAGATTTCCGTGTTTATATATAAATTTTAAATATATCAAAATTCATATTCATTCGCAATTTTTACTCATTTCAAATTTAAATATTTTAAACGGATTAATCGTGTATATTTTAATATTCGAAATTAATTTTTTTTGGAAATCTGACGTTTCGAACACTGAAGTGTCATTTATCTGTTCACTGAAAAATGTACGAAAGTGCAAGAAAATGTATTTTCAAATATCAAAATATACGCGATTAACCAGTTTTATTTAAATCTCTTATATAATTTATATAAAACGACATTAAAATATATTTCTTCACGTATTAATATAATGACACCTAGAGTACTTTGCGTTATAACACAAGTGGTTTACACATAGACACTTGCAAAGCGCTCTTATTTAATTCCTGCCCGCGCCCACCCGCGCCCGCCCGCGCTCTCCCGCGCCCGCCCGCGGCCTTGCCCCAACAATAACTATTAAGTAAATCTTCTCTAGTATAATATGGTAATTTACGAGGCAGGGTAGAGAGGGCTATTACGTCGTATATAAAAGATTCGCGTTAGAAAAGTTAATTTGATACAAGTTGCTATAGAATGAGTCAGATAAATAACTATCTATATGTTTTTAACTGAAATTATTCTTATATAAAATTTATTAATAATTATTATTATTTAAAAGTTTTTTCTCTGTATGTCTCCTTGTTTTCAGATAATATCTGGAAGAGCTGCACCGATTTTAAGGAGACTTTGGCTTGCAGATACCCGATATTATAAGGTGTAACTTGAGCTACTTTCATTCATTATTTTTTTGTGAAATGTTAAATTTCGCGACGACGAAGTGCAGCTTATTACAAAATAAAACTGTTTATCGTCATTTATATATTTGTATATGAAAGCAATGAAAACTTAAGTGTAAAATTAATAAAATAAGCCATTTTACGAGCTACGTGGTGGAGGAAATGCAATTAACACAGGTCACTGCATCCGGTTGCAGCAAGTATAAACCTTTATTTTTTTATTTTTATTATTTTAGCTTTACGCATCTATCCCGCACAGCAGGAAGACAAACAGGAAGTACCTAGTGTCAAGACACTCCGTGCTTCACTTTCAGCTTCGAGAAATTGCGTGTTGAGGGCTAGAACTCAACGTCGCACTTTGTCTTACCAGAGCATGAAAGTGAAAATAATTTAAATTAAATTTAAATTTAAATTTAATTTTAATAATTAAAAAATCTCCTGAGTGTGTATCGAACCCACAACCAATCGTGTTTACAGTCAGACGCCGTTCCACTACGCCACAACTGGTTCCCAAATCAATAGACAATAAACGAATCTTGTATAAAGGGAATCTTGTATAAAAGTAATATAATAAAGTCAAAGTAAGTTACCTAAGATAACGTTAATATTTGACAACAAAATGTCTACATTCATCAAAAGGTAAATAAATTCTCTGTTGATAATTCTAAAGAAAAGTATTTAGAAAATTATTATTTTTTCAAAAATAAAATTAAAATAAAAAAAATAAGAATTTATAGAAAAACTCTATCTGTTACCCATTTGCCGCCTATTCTAGAAACACTTTTAACCTATTCTGTCGAGGTTCTTGGGAATGTAAATTTGGGGCAGACTAAAATAAGGTATTATAGAATATCTTTATATGTTTACAGACCAGTCAGGGCCTCAAATGGTGTCCATAAAGGTAAACGAATAGTACCCAATAATTTATTTCATGTAATTTATGGTGACCTTTGAAGTTACTTTTTTATAAAAAATATATTCAGAAAATAGAAAATCTACTTACATTTCCTTGTGGGTCGATAAGTTGTGCGTATTTTGGAGCCTTCGCCTTGCTGCCGTCAGCGAAGACACCAGCAAGTCGTAACGGGGTTCCCGGTCGCGCTGCTGCACGCTCATACTGCGCTCCGACTCGGCCACTTTCTGTTTTAAAAATAGTTGAAATATATAAATATAATATTTTTTTATTTAATACAATAAAATAAATAATACAAGATAAATCACTAACAAAGATTAACTAGGAGAAACGACTTTTAATTATTGCCTCATAAACCTGGTCCTCCAGGCAACAACACCGGGTTTAAGCTATGAAAATGTAATGACGTCATATCATTCACGTGTAAAATTTGTTTTTATTCGATATTTAAGTTGGTAACAAATAATATAACAAAAACGTTGGTGTTATTCATTAATATTTAATTTGTTTTTCCCCTTTATTTGGAAACGCACTCATGTCTAGATTAACAGAACCTAAATTATCGCTTGGTGTGCTCTGGCCCTTTAGCCACTCATAATGGATTAATGTTTACTGTGATTGGCACTTGAGATTTTCTGTGACACTACCTTGGCTATAAATGCATGTCTCACGTATTGTCACAATTATTGTCCATAGGTCGACTAAGTTAAGGAAACCATTGTGCCGCAGTGCGACAGCGTCTGATTGTAAGCACAATTGGTCGTTAGTTTGATTCTCATTCGCGGTAATGATTATAATTCAATTTTATATTTTTATTTTTGCGCTCTGGTTCAAACAAAGCGCAACGTTCTCGATTTGAGGCAGTAAGCATTCAACGGAGTGTTGATACTTGATTGTCTCTGATTACTCTGATAGGATAAAGTATGTAGTTGCTTTTTGAGTTGAAATAAATAATTTTACTTAATGCCTATTCGCACTCTAATATAGGTTTTCCTTGGTCCATGGACGAGTAGAGTATCAAAAGTCATCGAAATAACAATCGTCTTGGGCTTGAGGAAATTCATACAAGATTACAATATCTATATAAATTGAATACAATACCTAACGGACGCAATAAATAACCAGTTATAAAGCTGTCAACCAGCATTACTCAGTAAAATTCTAGCACTAACATTTTGTTGTGTCACTGAAATTTGAACATTAAATACATGTGATAAACTCGAAATATATATGTATATCTTTTGGGTTTACGCTTTTATCATGCATAGTGTCAAGACACTCCTTTTACTGCTTTCCGTTTTCGGAGACATAATCAAGACATGACAAGACGTGTTGAGTGCCGAAACTCATCGCCAAGCTTTGTCTTAGCAGAGCGTGAAAATGAAAATGATTTTAAATATATTCATTCCCCCGAGAGGGAATGGAACTAATAACCGATTGCGTATAGTCGCGTATAGTATTTGCGGTGATGTTCGGATCCGTTAGTAATTATATTCATAATATGAGCCTGGTACCGTTTTCAGGACTAAGTTTAGAGCATAAAATAAAGATCTTAATATATGCACCTACCCTAGGACATATGATTATACGATTGTCCCGTTTAATTTATATATTCTTTAGCTTCACGCTTTCATCCCGCATTGCATCAAAACACTACGTACTTCGCTTCATACCGAATTCGAGACATTGCATGTTGAGTAGTGGAACTCAACGCCGTACTTTGTCTTACCAGACCGAGGAAGTGAAAATACTTTTAAATATAATCAGTGCCCCGAGTGGGGATCGAGCCCACAATGGTTGTCCCATAGCGTCACGACTGGCCTCTCTAATATATATATTTCGCAAATTTTTTTTATAATAAACCTTGTCAATACCTACAATAACTCCAGACAGTAATACAAAAAAGAAAGTAAAAAAAACCAACGTTTGTCTCTCAATTGGACAATTCAATACAAGTTCATATTCATTATAAGTCTGGTCAAGCATTATCTTATGAGGTCAGCAATAACGTAGAGATCTGTTAGACGAGACTGCAATACAATTATGTTTTAGAAACTTGATTTCTATACGAAAAAACTAAGAGCTGTTTATATTTTGACAGTATGCTGCTAAAATTTTTGATAAACGTATAAAAATTTAAATGCAGCGGGATTTGAACTCGCGCCTCTTGGAAACCGTTAAAAAATGTTCTTATACATTTGTTACAAATTATTCATGTTGTAAGCATCTCGGTAGAGAGATTTTTACAAATTTAGACCCAGCCGGTAGTAGAACGTATGGCTTAACGGTCAGAGCACTTGGATGGTTTCCAAGAGGTGCGGGTTCGAATCCTGCTGCGTTCAAATTTTTATACGTTTTTTTCAAAAATGTTTTGTAATGCTAATTGTGGAATAATACTTTAAAAATAGTAAAATAATATGATGCTGCTGCGACTTTTAATGTATTAACTATATTATTTTAAAGTGATTGTCATTAACAATTTCACACTTTACAAGTTTACTTTACATACACTTTAATTTACATATAGCAAACCAAAGAACTGATATATTTAGAAGTTTAATAAAATTTGAACTTATGTATGTATGTAATTCGAATCCGCACCTATTGAAAACCGTTCAAGCGCTCTAGCTAATTAGGCCATACGTTTTGAGCCACCACCATTTTTTGTATGCTATTAAGGTTCTAAATGTGTTAACAAACGTTGAGTTTCTCGCCATCAAGTCTCAGTAGAGCTGCATTCCGAGCTGGTGGTAGTCGACTAGTGAGACTGACAATACTGACACTTTTGTTAATTGAAATTAATAAGATATTAATACTTTAATATTATACTATTGGCAAAACTTCAGCTATTGGCGAAATTGACAGAGAAACCCTCGTCATACATTAGTGACCAATAATTTGTGTATATTAAATATTTTACGCTGAAACGTATTATATTATTGGGTTATTTTTACAAAATGTAGTAAAGGTTATATACCTTTTTTAATTAATTTCACAATATAGAATAAGTCACCTTATTCGTGCAAGTATGAAAACATTTTAAAATCTATATTCATGAGTCAAAGCCGTGATGTATTGTAGTTTGTTTGGCGCTTACCGCCAAGTATATATCCCATTTGTCCTGTCTCATAAAATGTATGGGGCAGTTAAGAAAATATTAATATTTTAGAAAACTTTCATACTTCCGACTAACTGTTACTAAGGTTTATTAAAGTTTCGCAATATTCATAAAATATGAAGATGACCTTTGTAACAGTGTATCGCTCAAATGTAATAGTTTTGGATTCGATTCCCGCTCCGGTGAATATGGTACATATATTTGAAATTGTTTTGGCATTCCTCACTCTGATAAGACATAGTGCGATGGTTTTCGGCACTCGGTCCGCAATTTCTTTAAAATCAGGTTAAATTTAATGAAGAGAACGTCAAAAAGCAGTACATGCTTATACAATATATATATATATATATATATATATATATATATATATATATATATATATATATATATATATATAATTAGCTTCACGCTTTTATCAAGACACTCCGTACTTCACTTAAATTTATTTTCTTACCAGATGCAGGTCTCGCTCGATAAGCAGAGATGGCACGTGGTGAAACAAGGGCGAAGGCTCGACTTCGGAGGAGGGCGGCGATCGAGCCCCGAGCCGTTGCAAGAGCCCCACCTCTACAACCACAAGCAGAAAACCAGCCTGTGAAAAGAAATAAAAAGTCAATTAATCCAATATTTACCTTATGACTGTTTTTAATTGTAACAAAATATAAAGAACACGAATATTTAAGTACGATGCGAATTCTAAAGCAGAACAGTTTAGTTACTGAAGGATTTCGTATAGAAACAACTCAACTTTACTTTAGTAACGTTAAGGAGTGTCTATACGATTTAAGTCCACAATACTGCCATGAATATGTAGTTATAGTTATGCCATGAATGTAATATTAATTTATAAATATTTATTGTGGGCCTCGTGGTGCAGTGGGACAGTGTCTGGCTGTAAATGCGATTGGTTGTGAGTTTGATTCACACTCGGAAGATTTTCTTTAATTTCTCCGTTCTGGTAGGACACAGGACTGAGTTCGCCACTCAACATACAATGTCTCAATTTTGGATCAAAAGCAGTCAACGGAGTCTTGACACTAGGTTGTTTCTGATCCCCGCCATACTACGTATTCTAATAATTGCCACGTATAAAAAAATCTTAATAAATTCCAATCAATTAACGAACGAAAAACAAACCAATCAGCTTTCTCCACAAAAACTATAATGATTCACGTCCTTTTACGTTAAACAATGGCCTTCTGGAAGAAAGGTCGTACCCACGTTTGAGTTAATATATACTTTGACATTAGAAGTAATTGGTTGTATAATTAAATGCTTTACAACGAAACACTTATACGAATAAAATGGAACTACGGACGGAATAGGAGGATGGTAAAAGTCACCTTCACGCTTTATCCCGCATAGCAAGGTAGTCGGAGACAACCTAGTGTCAAGACACTCCGTTGACTACTTTCCGTTAGTTACTTTAAGTGACGAAGTCAACACCACGCCTTGTCTTATCAGTGTGGAGAAATGAAAATAAATTAAAAATATAATCATTCCCCTCAATGGGAATCCAACCCACAACCGACCGCGATAATTTTAACTATTACTAATTATTTTATTTTTTTAATTATTACTTAAAAATATTACAAATAAATAAAAATTATTCTTGTTCTTTAAAATAATTTTAGAATCGTCAATTTTAAGCTTGAAGCCAGTCCTTCAGAGAACATTATAATGTTCTCTGAAGGACTTATCTCGTTGAAAGCTATACAAATTAACAAAACTAAAGTCATAAAAACCTAACCACTATTTTATCTATAGTAGTAAAATTTTATGTTATTTTAATGTTAATAATAAAAACTTTCATAAATAAAAACTATAAGAAAAAAATACCATCAAGTTTAAAAAAAAAGTATTCACGCCATAAAACGTTTTTACCTCAAAAAAGTATACGCGGCAAAGATAACCCTGCCGGTATCTCATTCTCATCTTTCCTGCGCCGGTCGACGATAGAATGTTAATGTTATAAAATTTGTACATACGTAAATACGCTTGCTGAGCCTCTTACAACGCCCGCGTGGAATTTAACATCTCTACCGCTTTATTTTATAATTCTAAAATAAAACGAACCTTAGTTACACTTTATTTTATCTATCCGTTAGTGAAAATCCGGTCATTATCGATCCAGCCGTTCCATACATTAACCGGAACAAACAAACGTATAGATAAAAATTATAAAATAATATTGATTTGGTTATGTATTTAGTAAAAAGCCTTTATTTTAATATGACAAACAGATATTCTTATTTTATTTATTTGTACAAACTTCGTTAATGTTAGAAGCTGGACAACTATGTATACTTAGAATTATTCAAACCTAATGTATTGTTCAAGCTCTATGTACTTAAACATCAATTAAAATTATTAGACACTGTTTGAGTTGATTTCCGCATGGAATATCTCATATACCGGTTTATACTGTACTGTCGTATATGTACTCTTTATAATATATATTATACTTGTATGTTTGTCTTAATCTCCGGAACTGCTGGACCGATTTTGACGGAACTTTCACTGGCATATAGCTGATATAATAAAGAGTTACTTAAGCTATTTTATTTTAATATTATGATGCAGAAATGTTAAATTCCACGCGGACGAAGTTACAGACACAGATCGCATTAAATTAAAATTGTAACCCTGTATTGTCACTACAAAATGAAAAAGGCAATATAATCTTTATTTTCAAGTATAAGGGAATTTAAACAAATCCGTTTCTCTTTGAAGTCGACTTTTTCTGATCTTTGCTTTAAAATGGATATTAATTTTATAAGCTGACCAAACAAAAGTTTAATTAGACTACCTGTTACCAATGTTCGCTATTAAAAAGCAGACTGAAATGGAAAATTTATTAATCTAACTTTAAATACTATGGAAATTCAATAAACTTCTAGACTTCTAGAATATTATTCACTTGAAAATATTACCATTCCGAAGTACGGCTAATCTTTGTCTGATCACGTACTCACTACTATATACGTATGTATGTATGTAAAGTTATAATTCAGCAGTATTCTAGTAAACTTTGTTATTTAAATCAAGCACATTGTTTTTAAATTTCATCCTTATTTATGTAAGATGACTCGATAGTCTGGCGGTGTAAATGATAAAATTCATAGAAGACAGGCAATCGTGATTTTGCGGGACAGTGCTTTAGTGTAAAGGTTTAGTGTGTTCGATTCCCATTCGGTGGTATTATTTTAGCTTCATGCTTTTATCCCGCATAGCAGGGTAGACAGAAAGCAGTAGAAAGTGTCAACACACTCCGTCCTTCGCTTTCCAACGAATTCGAGACATTGTGAGTTGAATGGTGGAACTCAACGCTGCTCTTTGTCTTTATCAGAGCGAGGAAGCGAAAATAATTTAAATATAATCACTCCCCCGTGTGGGGATCGAACACACAACCGATCGCGTTAACAGCCAGACACTGTGACACTCCGCCACGACCGGCCTCATTCGGTGGTATGATTGTAATATTTAAATTATTTTCATTTATCAAAAAAAACAGAACGTTGAGTTCCGCCACTCAACACGGTATCCCAAAATTAACGGAGAGCGGAGTACGGAGTGTTGATACTAGGTACTTTCTGCTATGCGGGATAAAAGCGTGAAGCTAAAGAAAACTTATAAAATAAAGCTCACAATGTCTCGAATTCGCGTGAAGAGCTGCGGATGCAGTGTCGTGACACTAAGTTCTTCCTGACTTTGGTAAAGCCTGAAATTGTTAAATAATAACAAAAAAGGCCTTGACAATTATATCATTTATTTTCACGTACTTTCGGTATTAATTGTAAGGAAAGTACATATGCGATAAAATAGACAAACATGCAATATGTCACTATACTTCAAATTAAAAATATAATAAGTATAAATAAAATTGAGGCCGGTCGTGGCGCAATGGTATAGCGTCTGACTGGTAAGGCAATCGATTGTAGGTTCGATTCCCACTCGGATAGTGATTATATTTAAATTATTTTCACTTCCTCGCTCTAGTCAGACTAAGTGGAGCTAACTAAGAGTTCCGCCACTCAATACGCAATGTCTCGAATACGGCGGAAAGCAGAGTGTTAAGATATGTCTTGATATTAATATATATAAATAAAAATAATATATATATATATATATATATATATATATATTTATATTTATATATATATATATATATATATATATATATATATATATATATATATATATATATATTACAATACTAAGACTAAACTATATTTTAACTAATGAGATAAAAAAAGTTCAATAATCCACATTTTTGATTCAATACTTATATATATCGAGATAACGGATCTTCTGTTACTAATAAAAGTTCTCAAAACAGACAGACTAGAAATTAAATAAATCTAACTTTCAATAATCTATGCAATATATGTACTTTACGGCTTCGTCTCCGCGTTAGTAAACTAATATAAAATGATTTTCTCGTCGTTTTGCTTACGGCAGTTTATATGAAGTTTGCACTAATGTTAGGAAAATATAAACTAAAAATAATAATAAATATAAATTAAAAATGTTGAAAAAAAAAACACATGTTGCATACTGTAATAGAAAAATAACGAACAGTATAGGGGGTTGTTTTGTTTTCTTTTGAAAACGCTATCAGTTATATAGATTGATATCTTGTATGTAGCTGGAGAATTGTTATTTTGTATTCTACCCTACGCTTAGCATACGAAATAGGAAATAGTAATATAAAGCACGCACGAAATCTAAATATTTGTGCATTATTTTTGACTCGCTGCGTATTTTAACATCCATCAACTGCAATTCTTGTTTTATTATTAATAAAAAAAATAAAAAAGTGATATTTTCGCTCATAAAACCAAACTTCAAGGTAACTTAAAAAGCATGAAAGTAATTTACGTATCGTTACGAAGATCTAACGTTTCATAATTTAAAATTATAAATTATGATCGACTCGGCGAGATGCGGCAAGGGCGTGTCCACTAAAACCACGCAAACGTATAACGCGGCTGTTAGCCTGCGCAAGAGCAAAAAGTGAACACCGGCACTTTTACTCGAACAGAGTAACATTGGCTTAGAGAAAACGGTGGGTTTTTAGGTTTAATTTTTAATGTACGTGTAAAGTTATTATTATGAATACAGATCATAACATGATTATATAAATTTAAATTTAATTTTGAGGTACATAAAAAATTCTCTTGAAAACAAAAAAATTCTTGCTCTGGTAAGACGAAGTGCTGCGTTGAGTTTCGCCACTCAACACGCAATGTCTTAAATTAGGCGCAAAATAGATTACGGAGTGTCTTGACAGGTACTTCCTTTCTACCCTGCTCTATGGGATATAAGCGTGAAGCTAAAATATTAGATGAAAAGTGGAATACTTATGGATGTCAGCACTAGCTTCTGTTTATTCTTTCAAACACATAATATAGATATAATATGTCTAAGATGTTAGTATTAGTGTGTGGCCAGTATTGAGTATATTATTTTTCTGTTTATATATAATTACAATTCACACCAGTGATAAGGGCGAGGGACACGTTAAAAAAATCAAGAAATTATATATACGATTTCTACTCAAATTACCTTAGATTCGTATTGGCCATATATTGTTTCATTTATACTTTAACCTGTATTCACATATAGAATAATGCATTTTTCACATTTAGTTATGGCTAGTAAAAACATAATAATCGATTAGACGCGACATGCTAAATTTGTATACTAAAAACAAGGCAGCCACATGAAACGGCTGTTAGCGAGTAATGGCAAAACCAATTCTCACATATTCATAAATATTTGTCAATATAGTGTAATGATGTAAAGCAGAGAATAAATATTATATATTTAATTAGCACGATTGTAGCTGAAAGTCATTGGGATCTCGCGTGGACTTTAAGACTCTTACCGCTTAATTTGTAATTTTGTTTTTTAAGTTTACATTATCGGTAGGTAATTCAAACCGTAAATATTAAACTCTTACTTAAAGTTAATTTTAATTTCTGTACAAAATTCAAGAACACCTTTATTAGTGCTTTACTCATATATGGACCTAAATGACGAATTTCAGATATCGACAAGCAGTAATTTCAGTAGATGTCAATAACAAAATTAATTACAATTAATTTTTAATAAAAAACATTTTAATTCGTAAAAATTGTTTTTATCAAACATAAAAATATATACATTAATACATATTAAAATAAATAAATACTAAGATTACTCTATGAAAGCATTACTCTATTCCATTGAGTCGCTCCATGTTTTATGGTGGATTTTTATGGTTTTCGAACCATGTAACCGGTACGGGCGACCTTCAAGGACAAACTTGTCCGGTTGCATGGGGTCCTTACGGCCTTTCTGCTTGATTAGTTACCTTTGTACAGGTGTAATATTGTTTAATTGTGACAACATAGCTTTATTATTATAAAACGTTTTAATATATTATAATAAGTAAATGTACATACGAAAGTAGATACATTTTGTTAATATAGTATATGAGAAAACTAAAAATATACATATTTCAAATAATCGCAATATCATTCTATTTGCAATCCTTGTAACTGTTCAGTAGAAACGCAGTTCATTCCTCATTTTCCTTATTTACTCAACACTACAAGCTAATACAACCTTTCCTTAAGGAATGCGCGAGATAAAGCAATACATGACTTTGCTATTTTAAAACACTAAAAATCAGCTTCGCACTCTTTCTCTTATAGCAAAGTAGGCAGGCAGAACCTTATTTCAAGACACTGCATCTTCTACATTCTATCCAAATTTGAGACATTATATGTTTATCTTAGTTCTTTGTCTTAGATGCCAGTTGTGGCGCAGTGGCACATCGTCTATCGAAATTTCCTTTTTTTACTCCAACTGTTATTTATAATCCAAATAAAATAGTAAAATGGCACTAGCATATATTACGATATATATATATATATATATATATATATATATATGTGTGTGTGTGTGTGTGTGTGTGTGTGTGTGTGTGTGTGTGTGTGTGTAGCAAAAAGTATATAATTGCAAAAGTTATGATGGTGGCTAGGATTTCCATTCGATGAAACGTTTATGTTGAAAAATATATTTTTATTTCCTGCATCTGGTAACATATTTCGATGTGTTGAATTTTAACTGTCATTGCCACTTGAGCTCGTTAGGGCTGATTCACACTATACGGTGATATTTATTCTTTGATATCTATAGATTGTCTATAGATGTATTCCTGTCAGTGTCATTGATGACATACAGTGCAAAACGAAATATTATCTGTATAATGGAGTATAATCATCTAGTTCACGGTGAAGACGTGCTCAGGACGTTTGTAAATAAAATATATTTTATTATATATAAGTGTGTTTAAAAATTTTATACTAAATTAGAATATTTAAATAAAGCAGTCTATAAGTACCTGCTACTTTACTTACCATATGTTACACAATTAGTGTCTACTGTAGTACTTTCACAATTATCAAAGACAGAGGTACGAACGACCTTTAAAAGCTTGCACGTCAATGGTGTACAGCATTTGAACTTTCATTTGTGTCATTGACGTTGGTTTAGATTTAATATTCAAATAAGTTATAGCAGAATGAGCTTACGTGAGACAAAATAACGATAATCACGATTTAATGACACTACTAAACTTATCAAATTATTTTTTGTTATTAAAATAAGTTATTTTTATAATATTTGTATGAATTTGTATAGCCACATAGATATAATTTTTGTATTGCTTCGTGGAATTCACCTTGTATGTCAAGATGAATTGGGAGTTAAGGAATGCTAAATTTTCGTTTTTCTTTCTATTAATTCTTTCAATTTTATTGTTCCAGAAATCGATACATTGTTATTAAATTAAATTGAAGCATGAACATCAATCTCTATAATCTTAAAAAAGCGCAGTAATTAAAATAATTTATTCCGAATAATATTTTCTCGAAAGAAATCGAACCTACAACCATCGCATATACAGGTGCACTGTCATACTGTAGGTACCTTGTGATGAGTTATCGTATCTACATAATATAAATATATTGTATTAATAACGCGAGAATTCCAGACATGTCGTATTGATTGGCGGAACTGAGCACCGCGCTTCACCTTACCGAAGCGGGGAAATAAAGATATTTTGAAATAAAATGACTCCCACGAGTGGAAATCGAACCCACGAACGACCATACATTTAACTGCCATAAAATGAAAATATCTCACACTCGTTATATCTCCTTCCTGAAGCTCTTTAAAGCGCTTATAAGAAATCTCTGACGGATTATTTGAACGCAATACTTATGCAAGCCACGGTGAATGTCATATCGTTATGAAAATTCATTCATACTTTGCTACTTAGCCGATGGATTTTTTTTTATTTTCATATAATTTCACTCACGCCTTATAAATTCCGTTAAATGACATAACCTATAATAACGTCATCCTTATGGAAAACTAGTCTACAATTGTAATACTAAATTCCTAATATACGAAAAGCTTCACAAGCTTCAAAAATTTTTAAAGTCTTTCATTATAATATATAAGAATAAAATCTTTCAAATAGTGACGATTACTAAATTACATAGTGACGCATAGGCCGATCGTTTCCCAGTGAAAGTGTCTGAATGTAAACGCGATTGGGTGTGGGTTCGATTCTCAGACGGAGAAATCATTATATTGAAATTATTTTCATTTCCTCACTCTGGTAAACACGCTTTGAGTGCCGCCCTTGAACACGTAATGTCTCGAATTAGGCGGAAAGCAAAGTACGGAGTGTCTGAACACTAGGCACTACCTGCACTGCGGGATAATATATATATATATATATATATATATATATATATATATATATATACCACAAAAACAAATTCATTCTTTTACAAAAAATCGTGGTTCGCGACATTCAAACGATATTCTATGAATACGATATATCGTACTACATAAATGTAATCGAGCACATTATTTCGTATAACTGCAAAGTGAGACAAGTTTGTCAGGTTATTTATTGTACTGGATTTCGCGTGATCCCTCATAGATTAGAACAATCTGGTGCACTTTGTATCTGTTGAGACGAGGACGGTGCTGCGGACGGTCGTTACTCTTTACCGCTTAGAATTACATAATATGCCTACATTCTGTTTGTGTAAACAAGTTTTTTTAGTTTCACGATTTTAACCCGTATAGCAGGGTAGACAGAAAGTACCTAGTGTCAAGACACTCTGTTCTCCACTTTCCGCCGAATTTGAGACATTGTGTGTTGAGTGGAGGAAATAAGCGCCGCGCTTTGTCTTACCGGAGCAAGAAAATAAAAATAATTTAAATCGGGTCCCCCGAGTGGGAATTGAATCCACTACCGATCACGTTTACATTCTGAAAGTGTCTCACTGAACCACTACCGATCTCATAAATATATAAATTAAATTGAATAATAGCATGAAGCCAAAAAGAAGTAAATAAATAAAGAAGTTTACTACAATTTACTTATACTGAATAATATTCAACCTCGGGTAAGTATAGAGCGATATAAATCGGAGTACAATAAGGCATTTTTTCCAAATTCTCCAATACTCTGCCCATCTCCCTGCTTATGAGTTCCACATAACCCGCTTGAGTCCCTATGCGGACGGGCACCAGTTAAGGGATTTCCTTCTGATATAAAAAATCAGACCTCTGGCCGATATATGGCCTGGCCGATATATAATCTGGCTAGGCACTCCTGTTTTAAGTCCCAAGGTCATATTAAATATACTACCTTCTACATGAGGGAGAATACAAAAATATAATATTTCAACATGCTTATAACGCTAAATATGTTTTAAAAGTACATACCATAAAATTTTATATTTTAAATTATATAAGTTAATTAAATAAAAACACAAAAACATTAAAAAATAAAAATCCAATATAACTAAAAAGTATACTTTTTTAGTATTAATATAGTAAAACCTAGTGCATTTAATAGCGGATCTTAGTCAATTTAACAGTTCATGATAATGAAATTAATTTTAAAAACAATTATTTGCTCAATTGGGAATCAAAATCATATAATACTTGTATAACATATTCATATAGCAATTTCCATCTCAATCTCGACGTGATTACTGCATTGTGGGTCACGTAATACATAACAAGACACATTCTTGACCCCAATGGTCAAGTTCTCTCTCTGAAGACACTTAAATGTTAGTGGATACAAATCATAATAGAAATATTCGTATAACAATCTGATGCAATGATAGATTTTATTCGGGTAATTTTAGTAAATTAGTATTGTATATGCATTGTTCTTTTTCATACATTATTAAGAGATGTAATCATTTTAATTTGATTATTCTTTCGGTTTGGTGTATCACTTGGTTGCTTATCAGTGGATGGTTCGAATCCTGTGCAAAGCAAAAGTATTAAGACAGTAGAGTTTAAAGTAGCCCTACAGTTTACTTTTCTAAAATGTTTAAATTTAAGCGTGACTTCAATGGAATTTTTCAAAATATTTCACCAAATACCGAACATGATCAAAATGGTAATTAACCCACTTCCAATTTACCTAACTGTAACATTATCGCCTATATAGATCTTCGGTCTAGATCAGGGATGTCTAAACAAGAACTAACGATTGAGATGCCAAATTTTGCTAATATAAGGTCGTTCAAGATGTCTATAACCTCATTCGTTTTTCAATTTTCTGGGAATAATTCAGTAATTAAGTGAGCTTAGTATGAAATAAAAAGGTGTAAAAACTACTGCCAAACTGTTAATGTTCTTAAACATCAAGTTGCTTCATATTTCTTAATGGCGAAGATTTAACTAATTTATTAAACATACAAAAAATATATATTTTATTACTTTTAACGTGTTATTTCCTGATTCATTTTAAAACCAAAAGATTTGTATAAGAAAATATATAATATTTACTAACCTATAACTACGGCAATTAATTCATGTATAATAATAATAAAGAATTTAAATTATACTGTTTCAAACGGATTAATTGTGTATATTTTGGTATTCGAAAATATATTTTTAAAAATTCGACGTTTTGAACACATTGTAATCCGTAGTAACAGGTAGAAGAAACGTCTTGTCCAAACGTTTTCGAAAATATATTTTCAAATAATAAATCTGTTTAAAATAATTTCAATTTAAAATATGTAAAACTCGCGTAAAATAAACATCTTAATATAAATAATATATAAGATTTGGTTTACTTTATCATTATTAAACTCAAATTACGTACATATGGAATAGACAGAAATGATCAAGTAAGGAAGGCCATATTAAATTTCATCTTTACACTTAAATTCATTTTTGAAAAAGGTATAAAAATTTTCTTTACATATAAAAATGCTATGCAATATAGCAGTGTCATCAGACAGAACAAAGTGTTAAGACACACCGTTGTCACACGTTACAATAATTCAAGATATTATGCGCTGAATGGCGGAACTTAATTTTTTTACAAATTGGGGCAATTAAAAATCACTTGTATTAAAAAATCTAATATACGAGTAATTATATCTACTATAATAGTTTGACAAGCCCTGTTCTAGATTAACGCGCTAAATGATAAGGCTGCGCGTGCGCCGTATCCGAGCAGATCTTTTGTACGAAAGCAGGTCACTAACCTCCTCGAAGTGAACAGCTTTTCGTACTCAACTTGATTTTGTAAAGTGTGATGGCATTTTTATTTACATTTATCTACAATGTGTATAGTTTTAAGATGCAGCTTACTTTTTTAATTAAATATTTAAAAATATTAATGTATTTATGATATACTTTAATAGCATTCTGGCAAGATACGGCGTTAGATTACGCCACTAATTTGGGAAGAACTTAATAATGTGGTAAGCACCTTGTCATATACAATTCAAGCGAAAAATATTAAAAAATTAAAGTATCCGACGACAACAAGTAGTTCTACCTTTTTACTCTTTTGAAAAAGAAAAAGTAAGCATAAATAACATGTCGAGAGAAAATTGGCACTCTCAAGGGCTTCCTCGCGGGACTGGTTAATGATTAGAATTTCGTTTGGTAGAGAGATATACTTTACCTTGAAGCTTAAACTTGAGTGAGTGATGTCCCTCGATTATCGTAACGAATATCTTCAAGTTACAGTTTATGTAACTTGAAGATATTCGAATATTTTCAAGTTACAATTTATGTAACTTGAAGATATTCGTTACCGTAATTGAGGGACATCACTCTATCAGATCCGTCTGAATGAAAAGTAAAAAAAAAATAAAAAGTCAATTTAAAATTTGTCACACCTAGATTGCCCCCAACTATATTCCTTTTTATTGTGGGTATGTATGTATATTTAAAGACATATCATAAAGATATATAATATTGTTATAGATACATATATATATACATATATATACTTCTCGCTTTACGCTTTTCTCCCGCCACTTCGAATACACTCCGTACTCCGCTTTCCGCCGAATTCGAGACAGTGCGTGTTGAGTAGAGGAAACCAATGCCACGCTTTGTCTTTCCAGAGCGAGGAAATAAATATAATTTAAAAATATTCATTCCCGCAAGTGAGAATCGAACCCACAACACACGGCGCTTCGACCTGCCCCTATATATGTAAATATCTTCTGTTTTTCTTAATTAACGTGCGTATGACGAACACGCGTTAATTAAGTAATCACTAGTATAAATATAAACGTTCCCACAAAACTCAAATATCGACTGTTGATGAAATATAAAATTTCGAAAAGCTCATACAAACAAATTTTATACGAAACTGTGTTCAAAGTTGTATTTTCACGTTAAAAAGCTATTATTTTATAGAATTAGCACTTCAAGCCCACGCACGAGTAGGTTGTGTGACATAACTGTTGATATATCACAGAAATAATGCTATTTATGGATATTAGAAAGACAAATGTACACATACATATACTTGACTGGCTTTTACCCACGACTCTGTGTGAATATTACGATATTGTACAATGACTACTACGCATTTCTGATATACAGAAATAGATTTCATATATTTTCTCATTTTCAAACACTAAATTTATTGTTTACTGAGGTGACTGTAAACACAATTGTTGTTCGATGACATTCGATGGGGAAAGGACTGTCCGTTACAGATTATATTAAAATGATTCCCATTTCCTCTCTCTGGTAAGACAAAGTAAAGCTCACAAGTCACGCTGTTCAATGCGCTGTCTCCAATTCGGGCAGACTACACTCTCTATGACAACCCTGCTATTCAGAAAAAAGAAAAAATGTAAAAAATAAAAACACGTAGTATTATAAAACCATCTCAACAGATAATTTGTATGAAACGAATATATATTCACTAGTTGTTACCCACAACTTTGTTTGTGTCAATATTAGCGGAATTGTGTTTTTTATGTTATTTTTTTGTTTCTTTTTATATGTACTTTGTATTATAAATGCCTCACTCGTGCTTATATACATTTTAGCATTTTCATATATAAGCTATTTAATAAGATTACGGATGAATTAATCGCGTATATTTTGGTAATCGAAAATACTGTAAAGTGTTCGAAACGTCAGGTTTTCAACACTGTATTTTCGAATACCAAAATATACGCGATTAATCCGTGTAAAATAGTTCCATTTAAAAGTTATAAATCTCTTAAGTATAAACTCATGTAGGCAAACTAAAATCATGATACATTACAATCCACTAAACCGATTTCTATCGTCCCAAGCTCAGATGCAGCAACTGTATATCTTTAAAATCCAGGAATCGAACCAATAATTTACGAGCACGATCACCATCGATAGTCTCTATAAATAACGATTACACAACGCCCACAAAAGTCAGGTCAAAGTAGTGATAATAATTTGCATTGCTCCAAACTGGGAAGTATACTTATCAAACCCCTGGACTGTACATCAGAGCTTTCTCTGCACTAAAATATATTATATACAAACTTAAACCGTAACAATTGGCGGTTGAATTCACAATGCCAGAGCATTTCCTATGATTTTAAAGGTATTATTCTAAATTTTCGAGCAAGAAGGTTGTATAGCCGCGACTTGTACAAGGTTTTTGATCAAATTCCAATTTTGATATAAACAATCGCAACCGTTATTTAATAAAGCTTTAGCTAACTGTCAATGTCTTTTATCACATCAGTAAGTGCATTTATCTATTAGAATTTATACGAATAGATATATTTTCCTTTTCCCGTATAGCAAGGAGCAAGCAAAGTATGCATAGATAACCTGGTGTCAATAACTTCGTTATCCATGTTATTTCGAATGTATCGCTCTTTTTAATCTTTAATTTGGTTATAATTTCCTCGATTTGGTAAGACAAAGCGCGGCGTTGAGTTCCACCATTCAACATCCATTTCCTCTAATTCGGCGGAAATCGGAATTACCGAATCTTAACGTTAGGTAGTTCTAGTCTACCGAAAAAAATAAACGATAAATATTTTTACGAAAATATATTTTTACAGATTAAAAAATCAATAAATATTTTATATTGACAACAAACACCAACTTTAATAATTTAAAAAGATTTAAAACATCTACAATAAAAGTATATAGAAATATTCTGGCTTAAATTCTTCCTTGCATTACTATTAATCAAGTATTACGTAAATAAAACCAGAAGTGTTACTAGTATCAACATGTTAAATATAAACTGCATATATTTCAATGTCTTGTAATAGTGAGAGTACTGTATTCTATACGTGCACCACTGACCTTTACTCTATAGGACAATGGCAACACCAGGCTACAGCTTAGATGATGGTGAGCGGGTTTTCTAAATACCACGTGAATGGTTGTTTCACTTGACTCTATGTAATACGTAATATTATCATAAAGTTATTTTTATATCTTTTTTTCTATGTTAATTCAAAGTGCGGCGTTGGGTTCCGCCAATGAATACGCAGTGTCTTAAAACCGGGTGTATAGGTAATCTTTAGCTACCATGCTTTATGTAGACCGGAGCATGAGTGAAGATAAGAATATAATTATTGTATCTCTACAGATTTTTCTTTCCATTTAAATTAATTTATTTTTATATATATTGGCAAATTTGAACTTGAAATCTCTGAAAAAGAGTTAAATATTCCAACTTAAGAACTTTTAGTAGCAAGCTATTAGAAGTTTATTTTCAAATCCTTCCTTCCAAATCCTTTCGTTCTTAAAAACAGCCTTAAATTCTTCATTTTCTACATACATAAAAAACTAGTAATCCCATTGACGCGTAACATTTGTGTTGCCTCAATTTTTAAGTTAACTCGGAATTTATCTCAAACATATTGTAGCATTATTTTTATTAATTTAATAAAGTTCTAAGGCGTTACTTTGAAATTTACATATTAGTTCTACATCACCATATTAGTTTTAACTTATAAATTTCATAATCTTCTAATTTATACCTGATATCAATCCTGAAGCTGCTCGTATAATTTTTGTAAAATGATTACCAGAACCGAATAGAATATAATGTTTCTATAATCTTTCTTAGAACAGAAAATAATCGTACAGTTACATTTAGTCAGAGGTGGATCCAGCCCAGAAAGACGTGGTGGACACAGATATACAAAGTCTAAGTTTCCATAATAGAGGTCTTTATGACGATTTTATGTAGCCACTGTTGGTTACACGACATTAGTTTATCAGCGACTATAAATATCATTAATATCATCAGCATATTAATAGAGAATGTGGAGACCAAAACGTCTGATATCCTTTTTGTTTTTTAGTTTCCCGCTATATCCCTGACGTGGTAGTTAGAGGCGACGGAACGCCAAACGTTACGGTCCTTCTTTCGCCTCGTCCACAGTCATTACCCTCTTCATACACGCCCTTCGGAGAGTCCTTAGAGTATTTACGTGACCTTCCTCCAGTATCTTTAATATTTTGTTTTCAAAGATTAACCGAAGTCTCCCCCGACCTCTCGTACCACTCACCTTTGCTTCATAAATCTTTCTTACCATTCTATCATCACTCATCCTTTCAACGTGCCCAAACCACTTGTCATACTAAGTGATATATACATACATGTATGTATTGATGACAATACACAAATTACCTTTTAATATTGTTTATGTCCGGATAATATTGAATGATTTAATATTTAATGGTGTAACTATACAGTGATTTTAGCTATATATCACATTCTCTAAGACGTAACTCAGATGTAGGAAATTAAGAAAGATATCAGACTTTTAGTATAAACTTTTCGCTATTGGTTTTTAGAAAAATGAGAAGTAATGGATTTTCTTTGTAAGTATCCCAAATGTTGACTTTCAATAATGATACATTGAAATAATGAACTAAGCTGAATATTAATTTTTACATAAGAATTTACTCTGTTAATTAAAGAGTGACTGACAGATAAGGCTTAGCAGGAAACTGAGATGGGATATACCAGGAGTAATTTCATTGGAATATGTAAAGAAATTTTAAGAAAATACGCGCTTACACTCCGATGGGAACAAGAGTTAAGGGATTTTGTTTTCCAATTGGAATTATTAAAAAGAGTTATAAAAACATGTGCATGTGTATTAGTGTCTATACACTACCTACTTCTGTAGGTAGGAAGTGAAACTTCTATACAAGATCAGTTTTCGAAAAATGAACTAAAGTTTAACCAAAATAAAGAGGGCGCGTTACAGAATAGCGTTATAATTTTTAATATTGCTACATAATTATCGTTTATTAATATTATAAATAAAAAATAGAACGGCCAGTTCACGCATAGCAAAAATCCAAAACTATTATTACACAAAGATGTACATAAATATATGTATAACAAAAAAAACTTAATAAAAACTAACGTAGATAGATGAGGTCGGTCGTGGCGCAGTGTGACAGCGCCTGACTGTAAACGCGACAGGTTGTGAGTTCGAGCCCCATTGGCGGAAACGATTATATTTAAAAAATATTTTCACGTCCTCACTCTGGTAAGACAAAGTGCGGCGTTGAGTTTCACCACTCAACACGCAATGTCTCGGATTCGGTGGAAAGCGAAATACGGAGTGTCTTGACGGGATATAAAGCGCAATGCTAAAAAACCCAACATGATAGATTACACAAGTAGCAAGTTTCATATAGCATTATAACAATGTATTACGTACATTTCATAACTCTTTCACGATCTATTGAGCATCGGCCAGACGGAGAACCAATCGTGCATGTAAAATGTAACATAAATATAATATAGGAAATTCAATAGGTGTAATACAAAATGCATGGCAATAATCGTATGCGATGTCAACACGGTGAATGTGTCTTTGATTGTAGGAATTATCTAAATAAACGAATAAAATTGGGATGTTTGTTTGTAATATTAAAATGGCGTTTTTTATTGAACGCATATAATATAACGCATATAATTCACGTTACTTATAAATATTTTTTACAATATTTGTCTGTCTCTCTATCTGTTTGTTCCGGCTAATATTTGGAACGGCTGGGCCGATTTTTATGGGATTTTTACAAGCAGAGCAGAGCTTATGTAATAAGTAATAAAGTTCCGGAGATGTTAAGTTCCACGCGAAAGGCCATTGTTGCGGATTACGCGTAAGCGTAATGGGTTGTGGGTTCGATTCTCTTTCGTAATTATATTTAAATCATTAAAATTAGCTCTGGTAAGAAAAAGCGTTGAGTTACGCCACTTAGTACGGAATGTCTCGAATTCGGAAAGAGTCTTGACACTAGGTTTTTTTATTAACCTACCTATACGAGAGACATTTAAGGTGAAGCTATAAAAAATATAATATATTGCATAGGTTTTCTTATTTATAACTTTTGTATCAAAAAGTTTACAAATATGTTAAGTCAGTCTGTTCATACAATTTCATGTTTAATGACATTGTATAAACAGTGGTAGAAAACTGTTATGGGTGATCTATTTTTCAGAAAATCTATTATACGTACTGTACTGTGTACAAACCCATAAAACTACTTTTAAAGTTTTTTGTCGTGTATATGATATTAGTAGTACAAGGCCCGTTGATAAGAATTGGAAACGGCGACTAAAAAGTAAATAATATAACATAAAATACCACATTAAATATTTTTAAAATTGTTTTTTAATATAAAAATATATAGTTAAACGATAACTCGAGATAATCGTAGCGTAATGTGAGACTTTACATGCAATATAGTGGTTTGTATATAATCTTTTTTTTTATTTTTTTTTCAAGAGGCTATAGATATAGGAGGCTGGGTTAGCCTCTGATTGTAATTACGATCAGTTGTGTGTTCGATTCCCACTCGGGAGAATTATTACATTTAAAAATTAATTTTATTTATCCCTTCTGGTTTGACAAGCAGCGGCATTGAATTTAACATTCAAAACGCAATGTCTTGATTTCGAACAGACCCTTGACGGAGTGTCTTGACATTAGGTTTTCTCTGACTACCCTGCAATGCTGGATAACGCGTGACTCATTGTACACATCACAAAATATCATATATAATAGAAAAAAAATGTATAATCTTATCTTAGGCTTATTAAAGAGCTGGAATCCAAAAAAGAAATATTTGCACATCTCAATAGCGGCGTTGAGTTCACCATTTAATATACAATATCTTAATTTCGGGCTAAAAGCAGTCAACGGAGTGTCTTGACATTAGCTTATTCCTGGTTATCTTGCGAGGTCGAAAAAAGCGTGTAAACATATCTATAGTGTATTTATATAACCGAAAATGATAATATTCATATTGTTGCCGAAGATGATAACACCTTGCTATGGTGATAATCTTGTTTAGCATAAACACGCCCATAATATATACTGTAAACATTGCAATCGCACGTCTAACAGAATGACGAGTTATTTTATATTTACTTTTCAAGCACATTGACACAAGTTTAAAATTAAAGATTGTTAACCACTAAACCTAAGCGCCCATACAAACCTGATGTTTCAACCTATATATATTATATAAATTGATATATTGATATGTTTACTTTTTGGGGTCTTTAAAGACCTTGCGCGATTTAGGTTTATAAAGTCTTTAAGGGAGGGTTAATTGATTTATAATAATAATAAAATGTTTGAATATGTTATCATAGTAAATAATTAAAGTACCTATCAAAGCACTCCGTTCTCCACTTTCCGCTAAAAAAAGACCCTGCGTATTGATGGCCGTAGCTGTATTATAATATGTTGTTATTTACCCGATTTCATCCCGCATAGCAGGGTAAACAGAGAGTACTCAGTGTCAAGACACTCCGTAATTCGTTTTCCACCGAATCCGAGATATTGCCTATTCAATGGTGGAACTCAACGCCGCACTTTGTCTTATCAGAGCGAGAGATGAAAATAATTCAAATATTACACTCTCCCGAGTGTGGATTGAACCCACAACCGATCGCGTTTACAGTCAGACGCTGTTCCACTGCGCCACGACCGGGCCCAAATGACAATAAATTCAATATAATCTTTCCCGCGAATGGGAACCGAACCCATAAACAAAAATTAATTTAAATATATACATTTAATATATTTAATACATTGTCCCGTATAAAGATGACCTCAATATGTATAAGAAACATAATTTTTTTACAACACACATTAAAGAATAACGTTTTTTTTATTTCATACATTAATCATCGCACAACTTGGTGTATGATTTATAAAAGCGAGTCAAGATGATTGGATAGGACACATAATGTAATAAAGAGAAACGCACGCGCAGCTAACGACGTACAGCGTAAGTAGCGATCTATTACAGTCTATTACGAAAGCTTAGCCAATGAATAGAAGTTGCTAATCTTAATCATTGAACCTGTTACCCTTGGCTAAGATTATCGAATTTAATTTTTATTTCACTGTGTCACTGTAATTGATTATCATAGTTTGAATAAAAATGAAATATTTTGTAACTATTTTTTCTTGTTTTAGCATAGCATGGTAGATAGAACGTACCTAGTGTCAAGACATTCCGTACTTCGCTTTCTACCGAATTCAAGACATTGTGTGTTGAGAGATGGAACACAACGCCGCGCTTTGTCTTACCAGAGTGAGAAAGTGAATATAATTTAAATATAATCACTCCCTGAGTGGGGATCGAACCCACAACCGAATGCGTTTACAGGCAGACACTGTTCCACTGTGCCACAAACGGCCCCTTGTAACTTTATGTAGTTTAAAAATTTAAGTCAAACCTTTTAAGAATATTATTTAAAAAAAAGCAATAGCCCACATAATACATTCATATATACATAGTAATAGATAACCTAGTGTTAAGCTCAGTTCTACAATTTCGACGGAAATTGTAACATGACGTGATGAATAGCGAAAATCCAACGCCGCTAGTTAAACGAAAATTTGAGATACTAACTTAATTTCAATATTACTTACACAAATTAGAAAAATATTATGCAAAACGTATCGTTAAAGGTAATTAAAATTGCATTTTGTACAACGAGACTGAAAAAACATAAATTCATTATTTTGTCACTACAGACTACTTTGGTCGCCCGTAATCGTTTCTACTCTTTTCTTGTATTATAGCGCGGTGATATTGCGGTGAACACACTCGGTTACGTGTATGTAAAATTATAAAATAGTAATTTTCGAGGGATGAAAGAGGATTTCTCTAAAACACACTTTTATAGCATAGAATAGCAAAGTAGGCACCCTAGTTTCAAGATCACTCCGTTGATTGCTTTCCGTCCGAAATCAAGACATTGTGTGTAGAGCAACGAAATAAATGCAACATATTGTCTTGCAGATAGAAGAAATGATAATAAATCTCAAGTACAAACATATCTCCGAGTAGGAATCGTATCCATAGCCAATCGCGTTTATAGGTAAACACTGTCCCACTGCGCCACGATGGCCCCTATTTGTTAATTATTATATTAAATTCGAACTCATAACCCTTCAGAGCTTCAACAATTCTCTACATGCGACTATATAGCCTTAAACTAAGACAATTCATATATAACGGCTACACAATAGCGCAATCAGAGAACGTGGGTGTTTAGTATGGTGTTATTAACCGCTTACGTAACTCGCTGACATACATAACCTTTGACGTAGGACGTCTTGCTGTCTCGTATTGAGGCAATACGAATATGATTTTAGAAAATATCTATATAGCCTATATTATGTTCTATATAACCTTTATTAATATGAATATATAATCTGTATTATATACTATTATATACAGATTATATATTCAAAATAGCACATGGAAATTAAACTTGTATGTAGGTCACGTAGAACAAAATATAAAGATGAAAAGGAAAGTTGCGTTTATATATTTAGTATTTAAATATTAAAAATTTTATCCCTTAAGTGTTTTTACTTTTAGAAAAGAAAATCACCTCAATAAAGATGATTATTAACATAGTTTTTAGATCCTGTAATCAGATGTTTAATTTTTCTCTCTGCATCTGGCACAATTTTGATTTTAAACAACATATAATAATACGATTTAATTTTTAAATTTTTTAATAAAACATATTAAAAAACATAAAAATTCGCGGGAATCAAACCAAACTTCTTAGAAACCGTCCGAGCGCAAGCAACTCAGCAAGAACTTCAACGCAGTCGGATGTAGAACGCATGGCTTAACAGACGATTCGAACGATTCCCCAGTGAGTTTTATGGATTTTTTTATTTTTTTCTAATTCAAAATTGCAGAACAAAAGTTAATAAATATTTAATATTTATTATTAAACTTTCTTCAACATATTGCAGCGAAATCAAAAAAGACAGGTTCTCAAGTGCACTTTTTTAGATTATATTTAAATTATAAGAACGAAAGAATAAATTATCATAAATAAAGTTAAAATAGAAGAAAACGTAGAAAACCAACATTTTTTTATATTCTTGTTTACAAATTTATTACTTCAATGTTACACATTTTGTCATATGCGTTCCTAAGGTAACTAGAATTTTACGCGTAAGCGAGTAACTTAATTTTCATCGTATAAGGACTGATAGAGGGAACATCTAATATAGTCAAGATGAGATGTTAAAAACAAAAACAGAAGACAGTTGAGTGATCTTGAACTGCAGTCAATACTTTCACTGTGTGCTCTGAATATTTTTACATGTCTAATGTCGCATTGGCTCCGCGTACAATGGTTTTACCTCGTGACTTATTGTTATTGTATTTCGACTTTTTCTTATATTTAAAAATATAATAATGTTTTTATTTTATTGTTTTATTTAATCTGTATAAAAATAAAAATATAAAAAAGAGAAAATATAACGTGGTATTTGAATAGTTTGTTGTAAATAATATCTCAAATTCAGGTGAAAAGCAGCTAACGGAATGTCTTTTGAGTAAGGTGTGAAGCTGCTTTTTTATTATGAAAATTTATTTTATGTTTTAATTTTGTAATTCAAATATCTACTTGTTTTTTCAAACGTATGAAACAATTTTTTACTTAAACAAAAAGAGACCATAGTGACGCAGTGTGTCATTGTCATGCTGAAAAGCAATAGTAACGGCTTCGATTTCAACTCGAGGGATAAAATAATATTTATATAATTTAAATTATATTTATGATCTTTATTTTATCCGAGTAAGACAAAACTCGGCGTTAACTTCCGCAACGTAATAAATTGAATTTTAGGCAAAAATAGCAGAATGTCTGGGTCCTTTTAAAACTTCTGCGAAGAAAAGCTGTTATAATATAAGTAAATAGCTTTCCATAAAGTTAAACATATTTTAAACAAGTAATTATCTAATGAGGCCTGGAAGGTATGGCATCTCGGCCCATTGCGGTGCCATATTAGTAACGTATGGCGGTTTCCTTTTAAAACGTTTTACTCTACTGATAAGCAACTTTCACTTTTTATGTAAATTGTAATTGGACTGTCTAATGGTTTAAACGACATTTTTGGTATATTTTAAAGTCTATTTTAGACATTGTTAGTACAAAATGTAAATAATCGTCGGACGTAGAGAGAAATTTCAGGATTACGTATAAGTGTTTCCTGCCACCACTCAATAAAGAACTAATTATGTACCTATAGTTAATATGTACCTTTGTAGTACCTGTTATCAAAGTATAACTTATTTTAAGAATTAGTACCTGCGATTTCGTAAAAAATATGTTAAATATGTAAAAACACTTTAATAATAGTAATTATGTTTAATAAGTAGCATTCTCACTTCCCAAAAGATTATTTCTTAAAAATTATCTATTGGTATCATAAATATGTAAAAATCTCTTTAAAAAGATGATAACAACAGAAATAAATTGTAAGAAACGTATATGACTTTCGACGTAGCCGGATTCTTGGACTGTTTCTAGGAGGTGTGAATTCGAATCCCATTGCGTTTATTTTTTAATACATATTTTAAATATATTTTTTCATGACCTGTCTATCCGTGACCACTTGAAAATATTCGAAATATTTCCAAAATGTATTTTCAAATACCTAAATAAGTGCGATTAATCCATATAAAATAATTTTATTTTAAATATTCTTTTATCTTTAATTATAGAATATGAGTAATAAATTATAACAAAAATGTTTTTCAATATAAAAATCGAAATTGTATTGTCTAAAACGTAACACTATTCCTAAGTACTAGTACCAACATAAACGCTAAAGATAAAAACTAATCAGTGGTAACATCCGGGCGTTTTCACTTGGCAATAACAACAATCAACGCGCGTTCGCACGCCGTTGTCGTTCCTGCATTTGTGAAACACTTTCTATGCCCGCTTTAAATAAAATAATAGAAATTAGCTATGTTTTTGTCTTCTTTGTTGGCAGCCTTATCACACATACATATATATAAAGACATAAGTACGAGGATATTATACGTATATGGCGAAGGTATTTGGTTTTTGTATGGCGGGAAGCTATTATTGCTGTTAGCAGCTTCAATTTTTTTCTAGTGTAGCAGGGTTGGCATTCGTAATATGGCACGTAAATTTCTGGAACTCAACGCCGCGCTATGTCTAACTAAATTGAGACTATGCCAACTTTAATTTAAAAAATGTCATTAACGTAAAGCCCTTCCTCAAATGGAGATAGCTGTAGTTGCAGATTTCCGACGTTTGTCACTCTCCGCCATGACATGCATGAATTCAATAAAATATCATAATTTTATTCTCTCTTCTACGCTTTAGAGGCATTGCGATGTAGGTGAAGTGTAACACGCTGTATTATGACACTAAAACTTAATTTAATTTAAAAATAAAATTTTATATATATTTTTTAGCACGGGCATTTATTTCATATTGGGCTTGTACAATTTTTTTTACGTTAGAAATAACTAATGAAAATCAATCAAAAAGCAGATATACAAACATACATTATACAAACGTCCATTTAGTATGTAACACTTGATATTGTTTCAAGTATTTACATTTTGGGAAATGTTTGTTGTCATAATTCAGGAGTGAATTTTCAAAATATGCTTTGTATTTTAATTAGACCTACGAAAAGCGCAACCAAGCCGAAAGAAATCTCTACTAGAAAAGTTAAAAAATGAGAAAAATACTATATATCCCATATCCTTATAATTCTACATATCCTTTCACCTTATCCAGCAACATATAGAAGAATCGAATACAAGAAATATATAATATTTTAAGATGTAAAACATACATTATCTTTACCCCTTTTTAAGAGAAATACGATTGTTTTCAATAACGCAGAATTAGGAGAATGAAATATTGCACAGTTGTTGTTTATATAGAGAAGGAGCGTGGAATGCCAACGTTAACTTAAACTATTTACTAAAAGTTAACACACACAGTTATGTGTTTGACATTTACGTTTTTATTATAAAGTGACATTCACGTTGCTAAGGCAACGCGTTGTTAACGCGTTAACGAGGCTTCTAGTTTGTTTAAATAAGTAAATATTTCATGTAAAAGTAACGGTTGCTTAAAGTTATTCTTCTTGGACATAATATTAACAAATATTAATAACACTTTACGAAAAACCAGTTGCAATATTAAAAAATCAATATAGTCGTAAAGTGAGAAGCTTTTAATAAATTAAGCTATAATGGACCGGATAAGGTTCTTAGCATACCACGAACGAACGTTTATGCATTAAGTACCTTATAAAACTCTATAAAAAATAAACATCATCTAAATATAACTTAATTTATAATGTATCATTAATTATGTTCTAATAATTAATTTATGATTGCAGCCGTCTGTTGTAAGATAAGTGTAATATAGAATGTTTTTTAAAAGATATTTTTTCAGAATAACCTTTATATTATTATCATTTACTGTATTCTACTATTAAAGCTATTTCATTTGATACCTATACTGGTTGGATTGTATTAAAAAATATTGTCCGACATTTTGTTGCCACGGCCATTTTGAGAAAACAATAAAATTGATTAGATATAATCGTATTGTGATCAGAACTAAAAGTGCATTCTGAATTTTTCCCCCATCGGACACTGGAGTATGGTTCAAATTAAGTTTGAACGACTTCACGAACACTAACTAATTAACACGGCAAGTTAAATAAAAGCCTGTAATAATATTGTTATTTCTGCTCGTTGAATAAGTTACGCGCAGCAATGATTAGCTGGCTCTACGTTACCCCTTTGAATATTAGAATTATTATAGCGAAAATTTAAAAAAACAGGTGATTTGGCCATGTAGAGAGGATGAGTAAGAAAAAACAGTATACCTTTGAAAACAGTATCGAAAACATTGGAGAAAGGTCACGTAAAAAGCATGAGAACCCCCGAAGGGCGTGAATATGAAGAGGATAATGAATGTGGACAAGGCGAAAGAGGTATGCAGTGACCTTAGCGTTTGGAGTTCCGTTATATCTGACTACGCCATCAGGGATAAAGCGTGAAGTTAAAAAAAAAATAAAAAAGCTTTGTTTTAAATTATCATATATAAGGCAATGAGTTGAGGTAATATCTATCACTAAATGTTAGGCGTAACTTATTAAACTAATAATAGGCTAACATATTTAATTTTAAAATCATACTTCTATTGTCTTTTCACAATTGATCAGAAAAACAAGCAAAAGAAAACAAATTTCTCAAAAATATTCAAATCATTTATTTTTTTCACTTCGACCATGTCACAGACCACCGCTAGTACATTATACAGTTATACGATAACAAAGCCTCTTGTATTTCTGTCCACTGCATTTCATAGATGGTCCCGTTTGTTCCTGTTTGTATGAAAAATGGTAATTTTCACTTTATTTTTATAGACGTAAGGTCGACAATGGAATATAATGTTTTCCATGATTAAATTCTCACTAGCCCGCGTAGCCTCACTGTACTGTTGAATCAAAAATTATCTATCTCAAACAACGACAAAACGACATTAGTCATATTTGTGTTATACATCATAACTTCACGATTTTTATCCCGCATACACTGTCTATCCTAGAAATAAAGTACCTGGTAAGACACTTCGTACTCCGCTTTCCGCCAAATTCGAAAAATCGTGTGTTGAGTAGCGAAATTCAGCAGCGATTTGTCTTCCCAGAGCGAGGAAATGAAAATAATTTAAATAAAATCGTTCCTCCGAGTAGACATCGAACACAACCGATCGTGTTTACAGTCAAACATGGTCCCCAAAGCGCCACGACCGGCCTCAAAATACCTTAATTGGCAAAAATTTAGGTAAAATAAATAGTATATACCCGGGATAACCTTAGAACCACTCTATTCTTCTCTACCTGTTTATTTTTAATAATTATTTACTAAATTATAAAGCCTAAATTCGCATGCTTTTATCTAAACCTTCCTTATATACATATTATGTTAGCAAGTGGGACTGGAACATAATATAACGTATAGCCATCAGATTCAAATTTTATTATTAGATTATTATTAAGCAATAAATAGCTCTTAGCAAATGCTGGGGATATTCATCATTTATTTTTATTACAAACCAATGTTAGAGATATTATCAGAGTATAAATCATAGCTTATTTCATTCTTTAGTTAAGTATGAACGAGCGTCTCTATAACTGATTCGGTCGACGCACTTGTTCGCAGATTGCCGCCGAACTAAACTTTTGCTACTGAAAGTGGCTTATTCTATTTTAATAAGATTAAATTGAATACCACTGTGGCTCAGTTAGCACGTGTATGACTGAATGCGATCTGTATAGGTTCATTTCTCACTTATAATCGATACAACAACGAAAGAAGGTATATAAAATATTATTATTTTTGCTACAAAAGATAACATTTTAAGTAGAAAAAAAAGATTTATATTTAATAGTTTTACCGCAGCGGAATTTGAACCCGCGCTTCTTGAAAACTGTTCAAGCGCTCCGACCGTTAAACCATGCGTTCGACATCAAGCTTCATCGTAATTCTTATACATTTATCATAATTTATGCAATATTCTTTTAAAATATTAGTACACTGCACTCTTTCTCCATATAAACTATAACTGTGTCAAATTTCACACTCCTCCACACTGTATTTATATATAAAATAGCTGTGTCCGCGACTTGGTCCGTGTGGATTTAACAGATATTCATCATAGTCTAAATTTATATATAATTTATCAATTAGAAAAAAAGGACTATTTTGATATTACAAACAGATACTTTAATTTTATTTATTTAAATAGATGATGTAAATTTAAGAACGACATAGTAAATAAGCCACATTCAGCTACTTTATGCCCATTGAATTCAACTCGGACAAGTATAGTTTGATTCAATTGTAGTTATCGAGATGGCTTCGATTGAGCGGGTTCGATGTCCGACGTATCTTCGATCAGCCGGATGGAGATTTTTTCCTGTTGCTCTGAGATACATCCGTAAATTTTACTTTGTTAACTTCTGCTCGACTATATCTAGTTTTATTATATATTATTTTATATTTTTTTTGTCGTCAGACCATCCTGGGACAGTGGAACGGCGTTATTATAAACGCGATTGGTTGGAGTTCGATTTTAATTCGGGGTAGTGATTATAATTGAAACTAGTGAATGCTCGCGACTTCGTTTACGTGGATTTGTATTTGAACTTGACGTGGACTGGCATTGATTTAAATCGGTAAATCTTTTTTCTAGATCAGCGCGTAAAAATTTAATAATAAAAATTTAATTTACAGATAAACAGGGAGAATCAAAAAAAATATGTTTTAGATTTTATTACATTGATATATCTTCACAGATATTGATCAAGTTATATTTATACTAATTGTATAGATTATGTTCATTTTCCGCTCTGGTAAGACCAAGAGCGGCGTTCAGTACCACCACTTGAATGATGGCACGCAATATTTTGATTTTGGACAGAAAATCGAGCGTATTCTGGTGTTGATGCGGGGATAACCGAATCTTCTGCTATATAAATAATAGAGATGTCCTTGATACTTGCTGGTCTTCGACTACCCTGGTATGAGATAAAGCGTAAAGCTTAATTTTTATATTATAATTCCCCCAGAGAGAATTGAACCCACAACCAATCGCGCTTATACTAAGACACTGTCCCACTGCGTCACGATATGGTCTCTATAGCTATGTTTTTGTTAATCCTAATATGCTTACCATAATTTTTACATATAATCTAAAATCTATTCTATTTTATCAAGTTCCAGGTGGAAAACAGTGGAATCTTATTTTTTTATTTCAACCACACTTCGCTATCTATTTGAACATGGTAATGCCCTTATGCTCGATCGCCGGATATCGATAACATTATATGTTTAATAGATTTAATGTTACCCTTTAATACATTTACATACAAAAATAGGCAACACTGTATAAAGATTATAGTATTGTAGTATTGTATTTCATTTCTATATAATTATTGTTTCTGGACAAAAATTGTACTTATAAAAAATTATATGTAATATTTACTGAAAACGCAACGTAAAATTACTATTATGATATAAAACTAGTAATTTATACCACTTTAAATGAAATTTAAATGGACTTTGTCTTCGTACAAACAAAAATAACATATAATTAAAAATGCTGTACGCACGTTGTATATATTTTATTATGTAATATTTACTGAAAATGCAATGTAAAATTATTTTTATTATATGAAACCTATAATTGATACCGCTTTAAATGGAATTTAAATGGACAATGCCTTCGTATAGATAACAAAAATAAAGATAATTAAAAATGCTGTATGCATGTTGTATATATCTTACTTTATAATAGTTAGAAATATGTTCTTAAGTAAGATTATTCATTATTTTGTAGGTGTTAAGTTTGTTTGTATAGGAATTTGCAATGGACAGTTAAACCATACTGGGTTGAAGACCTTGTGATCCTTTAAATGTTAATAAGTAAATAAAATTTAATAACAAATAAATTGACGCACTGTTGATTTCTTCTTGTATAAGACAAAAAGAAATCTATTTTTTTATATTTATAAGTTTCTTGTACTTTGTTAGATAGATTTCCTATAATCATCTATTATGGTCACTTCATCACCAAAATGTTTTAAATTTCTTTTTGATAATTAGAAATAGGACAGTGCTTTTATCATACGTATATACTAATATATAAGGATAAAAAATATGCTATTAGAAAAATAGTTGTTTTTCTTATTGTTACTATATATTTGTTACAGTTTTAAATAGCACTATTTTAAATGGATTAATCGCGTATATTTTGGTATTTGAAAATATATTTATGAAAAACCGACTGATCCGAACCGACTGACATCCGTCAGTTATATTATATTATCCACAATCTGTTTCTCTCTCTTCTCTTCCTTCAAATTCCTCGCGAACTGCTCTAGATTCTTATATAAAATGATTTCATTTAAAACGTGTGAAAATCAAGGATGTTATTATATTTTTGTCGGTTTTTTTTAACGTTCATTCTTATTCTTAGTTAAGATCTAGGCTGATAGTAGTCACTGGCATCTATACTTCAATATCTGATGGGACACAACATTGGATTTGGACTAGTTGTCTGAATTAGATATAAAGATCTGTATGGACTATCGACCATTTTCTCACCGATCAATTTCTAAGTGGAATAAGTGATGCTTTAGGCAAGCAATCTACAGAAATTGCTTTTATAATATCGATGTACGTATCATTTGTCAAAATCGGTTCACGGGTTAAGCTAAAAGGGAACAAAGAAACGGACATACATACATACATACATATATACATAGACGGTAAAAATATAACCTTCCCTTTAGCAGTCGAGTTAAAAAAACAAGCAAATTTTATTAACATTTATCCATAATTATGGTAAAAAGAACTGTATAAGTAAATGTTTGTGGTTAGTTTCTTAACATTGAAATATTTAAAATTAGTATAATTATGCATTTTCTGTTTCACTTACACTGGGGCAAAGTCACTTCAATCAGAGCATATCCATTTCGGACCTTGTGACGTCACTGTCTACTATATAGTGGAGGTCAAAAACCCAAGAAAATAGTTTTTAATACGCACTTAAAGTAAATATACTCCTTAGTGTGTTTAATTGTTAAATTTTAGATAATTTTCAAATAATGTTTCAATATCGCGTCTTATTTTTATGTTACAATCGTATCGAATATTAAAACCAAACGTATTATAAAAGATTTTATAAATAAGTTAAGAAATTACTTATCCTGAAACTAAACCTTACATTTTTTAAAGTTATTTTAAAATATTAATATTTGCTATATTCAAATATGATTAATAACAAAAATCCCAAATCAAAATTGTACATTTTTTTGTTTATTTTAAAGTAAAGTAAGCAAACTCGAAGTACAAGCTAGTTCAGATATTGTAAATGACTTCACAAGCTATCTTTGACTACGTACATAAGGAAGAAATAGTAAAAAAAGAAAATTGTAAATATAAAATTGATTACGAATAGTCTCCTTACATATAAGAAAATCAACATACGACCTACAACTAGTACCTACCTAGACCTACCTAGTAAAATACTGATGAACATTTTTTTTGCAGCTTCAAGCTTTATAGTATAGTAGGGTAGTCACTGACAACTTAGTACTAAGACACTCCGTTGACTACTTTCTGCCCGATATCAAGACAGGTGCTGAGTGGCGAACTCAACGCCGCACTGTCTCACTAGAACGGAGAAATGAAAATATATATCTGCCGAGTGAAAATCGAACCCACAACCAATCGCGTTTACAATTAGACGCTGTCCCACTGCGTCACGATGGCCTCTTCATTCGTATATTGTTATTATTATAAAACGTTACACGTTTAAAAATTATTTGAAACAACGCTAACAATAATTAGTTAAATACGTTTTAATAACATAATTTTCCATATTTTCCTTCCGACGGAGATCTGCCTCGTGGCTATGTAGGTCACGCGTGTGTGAAACGATCAATTTTAATACAATTACAATTTTTATTCTTAAATCTACATTATTTGCTATTATCATCTTTGTTTTTTTTACGCAATTTATTTTACGCAATTTTGAAATATGCGAGATAGAGATAGTCTAATCTGTAAAAGATTACCCCAATCTGTGTCTATTGAACTCAATGCCGCACTTAGCTCTAGCCCTCTAACACGGAAATGATACATATATTAATAATATAATCCTAGAGATAATATTTGAATCCAAAACCAGGTTATGTCAAAACCAAGTTAAGTCAGTCAAGTTCTAAATCCATGAGTGTAATATGCCCATTGATTCACCGCATCACACTGTGGCTGAATTGCTTAGGCCTCACAGCGCCATGTTTTAATGGCTGTAGTGGGTAGGGATCTCTCACTATCCAGTGTGGTGGGGGCCATGCTGGATAGTGAGAAGAATTAGTCTGCAATAGTCTCCTTCTGCGAGTCAGTTATCACACTGAAGGAGACCGTGGAGCGAGTGCGCCAGTCGCACATGAAGATCCGCTTCGCTTTCGCAGGCCAGGGGTTAGGAGAAGGCGATATGCGCATCTCCAACTCCCCCTGCCCTAGAGGAGCTACTGCGGGATGGTCATTGCGATCATCATGCAAGTCATCAAGCCTGCGGCTGCTCTGGAGGAAACCCCAGAGCACCCTAAAGCCTGCAATAAGCGGGTAGTACACCGAGGCGTCGTAGGTTTTAGTGGGTAGTATTGGGTTGACACTGATGAATCCCCTCTACGTAAATTGCATTTCCCAGCGACAAAAACATTCAAATTCTAAATGGGACATGTCGGCTTCAGTGTATTGTATAGTTGAAATAGTAAATATAATAAGGAAACAGTCAATATAAAACTATTTTCACCGGATTTTTCGCGTGTTTTATTATATGCATATATATTTTAGAATAGCACTATGAAAATTTCATTTAAAATTATAACTATCGCGAATGCCAATAATTATATTAAAATATAGTTAAATTTTGCTTTATTAACATACCACAATACATATTAAAGAATAATAAACGTACCTGTAACAAGAAAATAATATATAAATTAGAAAACATTTTTGAAAAAACGTATAAAAATTTGAACGCAGCGGGATTCGAACCCGCGCCTCTTAGATACCGTCCAAGCGCTCTGACCGCTAAGCCATGCGTTCTACTACCAGCTGCGTCGAAATTCTTATACGTTTTGTTACAACTTATTCATGTTGTTAGCATCTCTGTAGAGAGACTTTTACAAATTTCTACTACTTAAAGATTATTAAGAAATAATCGTTTAACAAGAGAGATTGCTATTTTATTTTAATATTTACTTTTTTAAAGTGTTATTCCACACTTAGGATTAGAAAATATTTTTGAAAAAACGTATAAAAATTTGAACGCAGCGAGATTTGAACCCGCGCCTCTTGGATACCGTCCAAGCGCTCTGACCGCTAAGCCATGCGTTCTTCTACCAGCTGCGTCGAAATTCTTATATGTTTTGTTACAACTTATTTATGTTGTTAGCATCTCTGTAGAGAGATTTTTACAAACTTCTACTACTTAAAGATTATTAACAAATAATTGTTTAACAAGAAAGATTGCTATTTTATTTTAATATTTACTATTTTTAAAGTATTCGAACCCGCTTAACATGGCTTAGCGGTCAGAGCGCTTGGACGGTATCCAAGAGGCGCGGGTTCGAATCCCGCTGCGTTCAAATTTTTATACGGTTTTTCAAAAATGTTTTCTAATCCTAAGTGTGGAATAACACTTTAAAAATAGAAAATTATATATAAATTATATAATAAAAAGTAATTAGGGTTGTCACAGACTTAAAAAAAAGCAGCTTGAGACTTTCTCTAGCGTAGATGCAACCTAGTGTCAAGATACGTTGAAATCAATTTTATGTAAAGTGGTTTTTCAGTTATTTTTGTTTAACTTAATAAACATACATGTTACATCTATATTCCTTTACGTAAATAAAACCTATTGATGTACAATTCCGTTTCCAATACGCTATCATTAAGAGCAGCTGCACCCTTTGTCCCGCTTGACAGGGTAGTCATAGACAACCTAACGTTAAGACACTCCGTTGGAAGAGGTGAAGAAAAATATATGTAAGATAAATAATATAAATTGTTGAAGGTTTTAAACTGCTTTATATGTATAACTTAAATGCTTTATATGAAATTTGGTTTTAAAAAGTTTTCACACCAACTTTTCAACTTCATGTAACATAATTTAAAAATTAAAGAACAAAGTATATATATATTTATTTATTTATTTTTAACAAATATACCGGCCGGTTGTGACGCAGTGTGACAGCGTCTGACGCGATCGGTTGTGGGAGCGGGAGTGATTATATTTAAATTATTTTCATTTCCTCGCTCTGGTAAAAGAGAAAGTGCAGCGTTGAGTTCCACCACTCCACTCGCAATGTCTCTAATTTGATGGAAAATGAAGTACGGAGTGTCTTGACACTAGGTATTTTCTGTCTATCCGCATAGGAATGCGGGATTAAAGCGTCAAGCTTAAAAAAAAGAAAATAAATATTTATAAAATTTTCCATTAAAAAAAGCAAGATTGTTTCATATTTACACCTCCACAACTCAGAATAACATTATAGGGGACTAATTCATACAACAATTTGTAATTAACATAGAATGGTGACAGCTCTAACCGCTCGGTATGCAGTTACGAAATTAAAATTCCACGTGAACTTCTTATTTTACGTTCAGTTTTAACTTTGCATCATTTATGAGAGTGTGATAGTCGGTAAATAATGAAAGAAGCGGTCGAGGAAACCATAAATAATCTAAAGATGTATGTTACTATACGAATTTTCACATTTGTGTTCCCATGTAGCCGAGAAGGCAAACAGAAAATATAGTGTCAAGAATATACGACTCTTGGAGGCCTTCGTCACCCAGTGGGATATAGCGTCTCTGATGGTTATGTGTTTGATTGATAGTCGAGGTAATGATTATGTTTAAGTTATTTTCATTTACTCAGTTAAGCGCGTTTGCGAATTCGGCGGAAAGCAGAATAGTGTTTTGACACTGTTTTAAAAATAACAATATTGTTTTAATTTAAACTAAAACTATAGTTTAAATTATACAATAACATTCAATACGTGAATGATTTTTTTGATCGAACTACCCACATCGGATTCGTGCTGGGGAAATATCATATTAGCTTTGGATTACTTAAAAAAGTGGCAAACATCTCTTACTAAGTAATGCAATAATTAAGAGATATATAGACATGGTAAAATTTCAAGAAAATCGAACCCAAAACCATTGCATATATAAACAAACATTTCCCAAATGCACCACAATTTCGTCTACGCTTTCCCAACAAATAATTATAAAATCAGATATTAAATCCATCATAAATTCCCTTTCTAATAAAGCACGCTCTATTTCATTCTAACTTTTCGCCTATTACGTGTACTTAAAGGATACAGACGTAATGCAAACGTAACCTCTGATCTACAGTTTTTACGTAAGACGATAATCAAATAATCGAGTTAAGTAGCATCAACAACCTGTTCGAGTGTCCAGTGAGTAACGACCAAATGGATGTGGTATTACAAGTTTGATAATTTGGAATGTTACGAATTTATTTGTTGCGCTTATCTGGCTCGGGCGGATGTTTAAATCATTGTTTCAAAGGAATTTGTGTTGTAGATAAACTAGAAAGTGGGGATATTTTGTAAATTATAATTATTTCTGTATATTATTTTTATTTAACCCCGCTCTGGTAATACAAACCATCGCGTCGAGTTGCACCAATCAATGCAATGTCGAAAATTCGACAAAAACGGAGAATGTAACGTTTTGACACTAAGTTCTGTCTGCCAAACTTGCATAGCAAGCTTTAAAAAATCATAAACTTTATCTTTACAGTACATTATAAAATAGCTTAAATTATTAATAAAACAAACAAAATAACAATTGAAGGTCGTGTTTTATATATACAATGGATACAAGATAAGAAAATACTCATGCCCCATGTGTCTCGATGAAGAAGAAACAATAAGTCCCCTAAGATTCTACGTGAATATCATTATGTAAATTAACTTTGAATTTTATGTTTGGGCACGTTGAAGGAATGAGCGATGATAGAATGGTAAGAAAGATTTACGAAGCCAAGGTGAGTGGTACGAGAGGTCGGGGGACACCTCGGTTGACCTTTGAAAACACGGTATCGAAGATACTGGAGGAAGGTCACGTAAGAAGTATGAGGAACCCCCCGAAGGGCATGCATGAAGAGGATAATGACTGTGGACAAGAGGTATGCAGGGACCGTAGCGTTTGACACTCCGTGCTCTCTGACTACCCCGCCGGGGATAAAGCGTGAAGCCAAAAAGAAATTATATATTAATACTAGAAACAAAGGTTTAATATCATCTTCTACGAGAATTACGCAGACGGAGTTGTACGAAATTTGGCCCACTTATATAGATAAACATACAGACGGAAACAGAATGCTAGTATATTTTAAGAAGCATAAAAAATGCATTAAATTAATGATATAATTACGAAGTGTTTTTACACTAGGCACTTTATAACACTATTTTATGTTTGACATACATGTTGTTAAGGCAAAGCGTTGCTTACGCGTTAATGAGAATGTGATAATCTAATTTATAAGCTTATAAGTTTAACTAAAAAAAACTACCCACTTCATATAGTTTCTCACATCATAAACTAAATCTAGGCTATATTCCAGTCTAGTCTAAGGCGTTAGTTAACCCAAACGAATAACCTATATCGACCTACATCGTTCTTCCTACTTACGCGACAACTGTTTATTTATGATCAATCTTTATATTGGCATAAATAGCCATATAAGTTTAAGTATAGGCATTTACTTCTATTAAATCATTAAGGCTTTATAGGCACTTCAGTTCTGTTATTTAGTGAATACCGCTAACATCTTTTAATTGTGGTTATATTTAGCTTGAATCATTTTTAACATATAAAAAGTGGCATAGTAAATGGAGTTATTAAAATTCTATTAAATTGATGGTAAAAATAATATATATTTTTTATAATATATATATATATATATATATATATATATATATATATATATATATATATATATATATATATATATAGATATAGATTAACAATTTGACTACATTAGATGCATAATTTCATTTATTTGTTCGAAACATGCTCTGTTGAATGCTTCACGCTTTAATCCTGCATAGCATAGGGTCGACAGAAAGTATCTAGTGTCAAGACACTCCGTAATTCGCTTTTCCACCGAATTCGAGACAATGCGTGTTAAGTGGTACAACTCAACGCTACAATATGTCTTACCAGAGCGAGGAAGTGAAAATAATTTTAAATATAACTTCACTCCCCCAAGTGAGGATCGAACCCACAATCGATCGCGTTTACAATCAGACGCTGTCCCATTGCGCCACTTCTGTTGAATGGATTACACTAATTAACTTGTTTTAGTTGTACTATTAAAAGTAAAATTCTATTTCCATAAAATCCTTTTAAAAACCCAATGTTTCAAATATTTTATAAAACAAATTCCTTATTCCTATACCAAAATATACGCGATTAATACATACGGTTATCCTTACCAAATTAGTTCTGTTTAAAACCTATATAAAAATTATTAAAATATAAAATATTATTATAATTACTTATAATAACATAGCGTGTTTTGTATTATTTAAATAAAATAATGTATAATTGCTTCTGAACATCGATCTCTATTCGATTAACGGTCTCGCTACTGGTTCAATAGCGTGCACAGCCAGTAGTCGGATTTACTACCGAAACTAACTTGTTCTGACCTACTTTAAAGTTACATATACTTACTACTATATATGAACTAGTTATGCCCGTGACTTTTTCTGACTGGAATTTAACGTCTCTCGATATTTTTGATATTCTAAAATAAAAGTTGCCTAAGTTATTCCTTGTTGTATCAACTATCTCGTAAGTGACTGGTAAGTGGTTCACTGGTAAGTGAAAATTTCATCAAAATTGGTCAAGCCATTCCAGAGATTAGCAGGAACAAACGCACATACAAAAATTGTAAAAAATATTAATTATATATATATAAAATATTATTTATATATATATATATATATATATATATATATATATATATATATATATATATATATCTTGTATACACATGTACGCATTTAGTTAGTTCAATAAAATGGTGTAATTTTAATACTACAAACAGACATGCAATTTTAATTGTCTATATATTATTTAAAAATTGCACATTGTACAGTTATGTGACGCCATTGTGGGCGCATTCTGTAAACTTGTTATATCAAAAATTATTTACATTGTTGGCCTGGCAAGGTAGAACACGCGGTTCGGTAACCGCACTGTCTATGATGGGCCGAAAGGCACGAAGGAAATAGGAAAAAACACCTAGTGTTAAACACTAGGTTTTTTTATATATTGTATACTTCTTTTCTTATCTTCTTTTTTAGTCTTCTTTATTCTTTTCTTATTTTTATTGTCGTAACTTTAATATTTTTAGGTAACAGTTTGATAATACTTGATATCGTGTAAGGAACTAGAGGAGGGCTAAAGGGACCTTCATAATGATTTACAAGACACAAAGATTCTTGGTTAGCGTGTTCGAAGGAGTTGAGCTTCTCTAAAACTTTAATATTCAGAATAACTCAATATATATTTATTCTGGTAACCAGGTACTAGAGAAAAAGTAGTGTTAAGATCTGGCTATGTAAAAAGCTAAAATAATACTATAATTTGTAGTATAATATTATATATTTAAAATAATTATTATGCCTTGAGGTCAACACTATGCATTGGTTGCTGCAAATGAAATTAAGAACTTAGCTGATAAACGCTACCTCAGTCTTAAAAGGTTAGGTTAAATTTATTTAAATGTATTTCGAATAACTTAATATATGCGGTGAATCTATTTAATTTATTTTATTTAAAATTATTTTTAATCTATTCGCCTAAGTAAACAAGATAGTAGCACCAAATTAAGCATTACACGCCTTTAAAAACGTATTATTCCAACTTCGACGTATCTCTTTGAACCTCTTTCAATGATCAAGAATGCGCATGAAGTGTCAAAATAAAAAAAAATGCTGTGACATATTAACGTGACTGGTTATACTAGTTATTACTATCGCGACGTAACATCTATAAGCGATTAACACAGTAAAAATTCTTACGATCGACCATTTCCCACTTGCAGAGGAAATTACGTATTTTAACGCTTTAAAATTAGAAATTATCAAAATGTCATATTAATAAGTTTTGTAATTTGGTAAAATTATGTCAATTTTTCTGACATTACTCGTATGTTATAATTTTAGAGATTTTGACAAGCCAGTTGCAAGACACTCCGTTCACCGGTTTCAACCCAAATTCGAGACACTGCGTTTTGGGTGACGGAATTCAACACCGTGCTTTGTCCTATCTTACCCGAGTGGAAATATGAAAATAATATAAATATAATCACTCTCTCGAATGGGAATCAAACCCACAATCAATTGCGTTTACAGTCAGACGTTAATATATTTTTTTCTATAACAATGTGTTGTCGTTATAAATAGATAGACGAGTTTTAGACGTATATGTGTATATCAACTTTTTTATTGCATTTCCCATACAGTAAAAAGTGGATAAATAAGTAATTTACTGTACAAGTTGTATTGTGAAAACGAAAGTGCAGATGATTTGTTCCGTATAATTATTATTGTTTCAATGGTAAATACTTTTGCTCTAAATTATTCTCTATCATCGATCAAAGAGGAAGTATTAAAGGTAATTGGTAAAAAAACTTAAATTTATGTTAAGGAGAATATTTGTTGATTTTTGAATAGACATGTGGCTGCTTTGCTCATTTGTGTAGCTAACGAAATACGCAGTTTTATAACACTGAAATAGAAGCAAAAGGTGGCCTAGAGTTGTCCCAAGATATGAGATTTCATTACAATCAATTCAGCGGTTGGGCCGTGATAACGTCATAGACAGACAGACAGTTACGTTCGCATTTATGTATTATATTTATTTAGTTACTATAGCAAAAATATTTTAGTAATATATAAATTTCTCGGAATTTATCAAAAATGCTATTTGTTAAGATCTTTTAATCAATACTAATTGAATTGTTTTAAAAATAACGTAAAATAAAAAATAATATTTTTTCTGTCTTTATTATACAGATTTGTCGTTTATGCGACCATTTCGCTCTTTTTAATTCTCATTCTAAATTATTTATTCTAAACTATATCTATGCAGCACCAGAGTATAAAGCCCTTATGGCTTAAGGGAATCAGGTAGAGAAAACATGCTGTTAATCTGTCCGACACTCTGGGAAAATTCCCGAGACACCCTGGAAACAAATGCTGACGTATTAACTCATACTGGGCACTCATAATAGTTACGTTTATTACATTATATATATATATATATATATATATATATATATATATATATATATATATATATATATATATATATATATATATATATATATATATATATATATATATATATATATATATATATATGAAAGTGTGAGTGAGTACACCTCGAATCATACATACTTGTATCAACATATTATTCAAGATATTTATTGTTCTTATGTGGTCCTCATGTGAATTTTTCCCAGCGAGTTACTTACTATATTCTATTGTATGGTGTATTGCGTAACCGTCCCATAGACTAGCCATTGTTGAGACTTTTGCAACCACATAATTAATGTCGCGCTTAAGTAAAACGCGTTCCGATTTTCCGACTAGAAAAATTTACAAACCAAGGCCGTTGAAAGTGTCGTCTGTTTTTCTCTTTTTCTGTCTGTATACTTTATTTTGTTTTATTTAACTTAGTTATATGTTTCTATATAGACATATTTTTCAGATTTTTTTTGTTTATTTTTATTAACACTGTGTGCACTTCTTTATGCATACTTTTTGCTACATTGATTTTTTTTGTTATCATTAAGTTTCTTACACAATTTAAAGTGCTATATGTTTCCTAAAAGTATGGCCATTTCTATGTAAAAGGTATAGCATGAAAATAAAGTGTATATAACTTAACATAATCTTTGAGCAAAACCTATATAAAATAAAAGATAGATAGAGCTTGTAATGTTAAGAATCAAATCTATCGTTAATATCCACATAAAGAAGGTTTTGAATTTTTCAACCAGAATAGGTTGAAAAATGATTTATTAGGAATGACTAAAACTATTCAATATTCAATATTTCGATAAATATTTACAAAAGAAAATATCACGTTTACTATAGATTTTAAATGAAAATATTTGAAACGGTTTCTAAATACCGGATATTAAATGTTAGTATTCGAAATTATATTTTTAAATATCCAACGTTTCGAACACTTTACAGTAGTCCATGGTCACAGGTAGACAGTCCAAAATATGCTCCACCATTCCGTAGAAAAGATCTAATTTAATATTTACTATTTTTAAAGTGTTATCCCACACTTAGAATTAAAAAACATTTTTGAAAACACGTACAAAAATTTGAACCCAGCGGGATTCGAACCCTTAGCATCTCTGTAGAGAGATTTTTATAAATTATATAATATTTACTATTTTTTCAGTGTTATTCCACACTTAGGATTTTAGCCAAGTTGTAACAAAGCGTATAAAAATTTCGACGCAGCTAGTAGAACGCATGGCTATCCAAGAGGCGCGGGTTCGAATCCCACTGCGTTCAAATTTTTATACGTCTTTTCAAAAATGATATCTAATTTAAAGAAAAAATACAGTGAGTTTGTTACCCACGTACGTCATGTTATAATCATTCTTTACGCTTAACAGAGTCCTACTTTTGAACCTGACAATATCTTTCCAACTTGACTTGAATACCAATTCTCCATTTAAATTCGTCATTTAAAATATAATTAGTAAACCCATTGACGAATAAATGAATTTTTCGTGAACAATGTGTTCATCAGAAACGTTGGCGTGAGCTAAATACTGTATACCCCTCTCTTTGTGGGACAATAGCATTCCCGCGTCTATCTCAATACGATCGGAAACACGTACCAATAAAATTTTATTTTACCTCACAACAAGGTCTCAAAGGAAAATAAACTTTACTGTGGATACTTTATAATGTTCAACAAATAAAAGAAAGACATTATTATTTTGTATTTTATTCATAACAAAAATATACATTTCTCCGCTCTAATATATTCAATAAATAATAATTATTATATAATCCTTCCTATCCAAATAAAATATTCATTATTTTTAGGAACTAAAAAACCACAAAGCCATGTTTATATTATTACAATCGTATCGTTATACTATTTACGTATTAAGCAGACTCTGCAGTGAGTGTTAATAAAATAAAAGCCTACTTTTTTACCTAGCTTTTCTATATGCCTTCTTACCGATGCAAGATATTCTAGGAATCGTGAAAACCAAAAGGGATAGTTGGGAAATTTCTTTAAAACACGAATAGAAACAAAAACTCTACTTAAATTACTTTCAGTCCTTATTAAAAGAGGGAAAACTAATAATATTTTTAATGCCGGCGAAGTATAAAAGATTAAGGTATGACTGTAACTCGCCGTATAACAGACGTCTATCAACCTGTTATTACACCGTTCTATTGACTTTGCGATGAGCATTAAAACTCCAGTTATATTTGTGCAACGCTTGTCATTTGACTTCATTATGTAATACTTGCATTTTAGGCAAATCCCCATAACTTCTGAAATATAACTGGCTCTTCTGGCTTTTTATAATTTTTTTATTATATCAATAACACCGGCTTAAAAATAAAATACAGTTTTAAGTGTTTTATTGATACAATACATACGGAAAGAAAATAATATACATAATGAATATAGTAATGTATGCACGCTTAAGAAATTATTTATAATAAAATAAAATATAGGAGAATATAAAATGAATTCAAAATATATTTCATAATATAATTCATAATCAATTCAACTGGTGAGTCTATCGCAAATTGGTGATAGACCCGTAGGACTGACAATACTTACGTATTTATATCGACTAACAATACCTATTTGAGTAAAGTATATTTTGAGAATTTAAAAATTTCTTTTATCCCGCATAGCAAAGTAGACATAAAGTACCTCGTATCAAGAGTGGTGGAACTCAACGCCGCACTTTGTCTTATCAGAGCGAGGAAGTGAAACACAGGCATACAGCCACACTGCGCCACTACCGGCCTCATTTTCAGAAAAAAAATCTAAAATTTCTTTAAGCTTTCAGCCAATGATGATTTTATTGTGAGTAATTTAAAAAATGTCATTAATGCTATTTATATCGATTGCGTACATATTATTCAGTTATATAAACGCCATTCACTGACTCACCGATACTACGGTATGTACAATGCATTCATACAATTGGAATTTTTGAAAATCAAAATATTTCTAAGTATCAATCTCGTGTAATGTTAGAACGGAAACGTTATCTGCTCAATATTATCCCATTGTAGATTCCATGCACGTTTGTTTACGATAGTGGGTCTCTGATGATTGTAGCGTGCGAATGATTTTCTGTAGGGTTAACATGTTTTAAGAAGTAAAAAGAAATAATTTAATAAAATATATAGATATTTTTAATTTTTATTATGATAAAGATTATTGTAAACGCGACTGGTTCTGGGTTCAATACCCACTCGGGGGAGTGATTATATTTAAATTATTTTCTCTTCCTCCCTCTGGTAAAGATAAAGAGCGGCGTTGAGTTCCACAATGTCTCGAATTCGGTGGAAAGCGAAGCACGGAGTGTGTTGACATTAGGTACTTTCTGCCTAACCTAATAAAGATTATCATAGATCTTTATACAATGTAATTTATAATCGTAATCATAGAAATAACTTTTTTATTATATTATATTTAAATAGCACAAAAGACTGTTGAGTTTAAATGCTCATAATAGAATTGTAGATTATGTTGTTTTAGATTATGTAGTGAGTTCAAATTTAAATCGAAAATTCAGAAAAACATTTACATTATAGATACAGGCGATTATTACTGTTATTAAATTGGAGTTTGTATCGGGGAGACAATTAAATTATTTTCATTTTTCTGATCTTAGCAAGATAAACATTCTCATTAGGTTATCGTATACAACTAGCAAGGTTTCCAAATTCAGCAGATTGTAAAAACCTATGTGACTTAATACTACGGTGTTTTTACCCATCTCTGGAACTTTCCAGACGTTAAGAACATTTCTGGTTTTCATGCCTTAGTTATACAATATGTTGAATTTACTTCCATCAGTCTGCACGAAAATTTAAAATGGAACGAAATATTACAAATCTTAATCTTTGCTTTTTACAAAATAAAAAAAAACTTTAGGACAGTCCGATATATTCTATATTAATGGCCACTCACAATACAAGTGAATCACTTAAAAACTATCGATGCTTGTGGCTTTGTATGCGCCGCAGATAAAATATTATTTGCATAGGTATGCAAATCATTGTTTTGATTGTTTCTAGTCTCCTGTTAGATATCATGTTACATATATACAGTGTTTATTGATTTTCTTCTAAAAATATTTTAGATTGAAAATCTAAACACTAGTAATACAGTAATATAGACAATATTTGACATTGAACGCAAAAAAATAATTGAAAATTTAAAATTTGTAAATTTTTTTAAAACAAAATGAAGTTTCACGCTTTATTCGGCACAGTGGGAGCATAAAGTCACAGAGAACTTAGTATAAAGACACTCCATTCTCCGCTGTCGGAGATCGAGAAATTGCCTATTAAGAGACGAAACTCAACGCCGCGCTGCAATTTTTATATCAATAAATATTACCATTTTGATATACTTAATTTGAAATAAAACAAAAACGCTTTCACATTCAATTCTAAACAAGAAAGCCATTTTTTTTATTCTTTTAATTTAATGAAGCCGGTCAGACAGTATCTGACTGTAAACACGATCGGTTGTAGGTTCGATTCCTGAATCGACTCGAACTCGAATAGTTAAATTATTTTCATTTCCTGGCTCAAGTACAGTGAACACAATGTCTCGAATTCGGGGGAAAGCGGAGTACGAAGTGTCCTAACACTAGTTACTTCCTGTCCACCCTGCTATGCGGAATAAAAGCGTGAAGTTAAAAAACTATTTAATAATAGAAAATATAATGTTTTTCTATTATTTTATTACAAACGCGATTTTATATTTTTATTACTACCGCTTGAATCTCAAAAGCAATTACGACATACGATTTAGTTTATAGAACATCTTTATTAGAAATATTCTATTGCATTTCCCATATTAATTATACTGTATTTTTTACTAACTTAAAAATATACGTAAAAAAATAACGTAAATAAAAATAATAAGATCTGTAATCTTTTTAAAAAAATCGTGTTCGAAACTGCAGATTTTCAAAAATATATTTTCGAATACCAAAATATACACGATTAATCCTTTTAAAATAGTTTAATTATTAGTTGTTTAAGCATTTTGAGTTTCTTCTATTTATTTCACATACAAATTCTAAGTTTCATTCCTTGTCCTCGTACTCGCCTTGGCCCATGGCGTGGGAGGGCCGTCCCATTAGCTAGGCCATATGTGGCGAGGAAGTACCTACACTTCGTTGTGTTAGGTCGTTAAGATAATATCGATGCATTTTTGTTTTCACGTGCAATTTATGATTTTATGAGTTAGTGCCCGTTTTAGTTAATCTCACGTATTATACATAGGTAACAATAGAATGTAAAGAGGTTTACAAAGATTTACGTATATATAGATCTACATATAACTACAATTTGAAATTAAGTTTTAGAAGGTTAACGTGGGAGGGGGTTTACGGTGAAAACGTACAACGGACTACTTCGATACTAAGTTTTTCAATCCTTATTATTAAGTTATGCAAAAATAGCTATAGATTTGGAACATTGCAAATTTAATATGATATATAACCTCAAAATGCGCATGTCATAAACGGGGTCTATTATGTTCTATCAAACTGAGTTTTTTTTCTTTGTTTATCAATCACAATAATTCGAAAAATTTTCATATTTAAAGCGATAAAATACACAGTTCATGTCGTAAATTTTCCCTTAAACAATATTAAAAACCACAACGCGTTCAGTAAGACGCGTGCCAACTGCGCAACGATTACATCAAATAAACTCAAGTAAAATATTATTGAAAACATAACTTAGTATTGAAAATTTCAAGCGATGTTATTTACAATGAGTTTTCGCCCATGACTTTGTTTGCATTTACTTATTATTATATTCGTTCTATCTTTATCAATTTTTACTGTATAGGGCAAAATAACATACATTTCTTCTTGTTTACGTCGTCATTTCGAGAACACCTTCCTTAGTAGTCCTTACTCTGCTAAGGAATCTATATCGTGAATTTTAGCTGTCTGCAGCCAGTAATTTTACGTTTTCCGTGAATTACTCATTAAGTGAAGAATTTTTTAATTTATATAGTATATAGATAATAATTTCGTTAAAATGAATTTAAAGTTGACTACTTTTTTAACATTTTTTTAAATATTTTATTGAATTTATACTTTATATAATAAACAATATTTAAAAAGAAAATTAAATATTAAAACACATATAATAATTTAAATAATATTTATTACAAAAAAATCATATAAACGTTTTTGTAGCGGCTTTTTCTTTAATACACACATTCAACCATTAGCATCGTATATTAGCGTCAAACGACCCTTGCCTTGTATGGTCAACGTTAATGGGGACTCCTTAGAGACCTTCCAGTTTGACATCAAATTAAGCCCGATTAGTAAATCGCATTGAAATAAGCATGGCATAGGATTGATTTCAAACATTTATAAATAAATTCTACATATAGAACTATTATACAATACTTCCGGCATATTAGATAAGTATATATGTATATAGAGGTCGGTCGTGGCGCAGTGTTTGTCTGTTGCCGTCGGTTGTAGGTTCGATTTCCACTCGGAGTAATGATTATGTGTATGACAAAGAGCGGCGTTGAGTTTCGACACTCATCACATAATATTTTTTTTATTTATAACATTTTTTATCGTTACATGTTTTACAAAATGACTATCTGTTTTCTAATCGGTAAGTTATTATTCTTCAAAGTACAAACGTTATAAGTGTCAAATGAGTTGTGAAGATTGTATAGTAAAACGTTACCATATCAAGATACAGAGGTTCTATCTATTTTTTTTAGTTATAGAGGGAAAATATTAACAAAAATGGCTGGCTGGTTATGTCGATTAATAGAGGTTTGAGATTTCGAGTAATGGTTTTTGATTTGAAGGGAAGAGAACAAATCATTTATCAAGATATGGAGTTTTTCGACTTATTAAAGTTCGATATAACGAGGTGCCACTGTATCATTATGTATTTAATATTATCATTACATATTGTGTATAAAGTAAGAGATCATAGTAAATCGACCAGAATATAACGTTACGTTCATATTACTTGATTTTGGCTAACTTTGGAATGACTTGAATTCCTTTTTAATGAAACTATTTTACTGTATTAATATATTTAATTATATACAGAATATATTATGCAAAATATAAGGAATAACTAGAGAGAAAAACAATCTTAAGATGGCCTTTAAGCATGGGAACCAAGCGGTGACATTCTTCACCATAGCGTGTTGAGTACCAGATTTTAAAAGCTCCCTATTATATGTTTTGTAGTATAAAAATGCTCAAAAAGGACGCAAAAATTTGATAACACAATTTTCCATCTTGCATATCAAAAAATGCTTAATAGGCTAAAATGCTTGGACGGTTGCCACTAAGTGCGAGTTCGAATCCCGCTCAAATTCTTATAAATTTCTAAAAACCATATAACATACTTTTTGACCTTGTAGGAATTTATCAATTTCTATAAAAGGCCGTACCAACATTAATTGGATCAATCAAATCTAATTGTCCTGACCTTAGTATATATTCTAATAATAAATACGTATAAAACGTAAGTACATATATAACATAATTAATTAAGGTTTTATAACAGATCAACTTTTGTTTAATTTATGGGATTAATTTCGAATTTGTACTATAAATTAATAACTTCCTTATTTCGCTGTAAGCTTTGCCGGCCTCAGCCTCACCCACTTCATTAAATTTGTATGACGATTCAATTATACAGATTACTTTATATCAATTTAATTGTCTCAAACTATCATAATATTCTTTAGCTTTTTTAGCTTCACGCTTTTTATCCCGCACAGCAGGGTAGACAGTACCTAGTGTCAAAACATTCCGTACTTCGCTTTCCACCGACGTCGAGACATTGCGTGTTGAGTGGTGAAACTCAACGCCGCACTTTGTCTTTACCAGAGTGAAGAAATGAAAAAAAAATATAATCACTCTACCCACAACCGGTCGCGTTTACAGTCAGACGCTGGCATATTTTATATTCATATTTTCGTGTGAAATCTGAACTGCACCACTAAATGATCTATATTAATTATTTGGTTAAGAGATACGTTAGACTCGATTGAAACGTTACTTGAATTATAAAGCATAAAAAATTAAAGATTTCGAATCACAAAATTTGGATTATCGAGAATTTTGTTAAATTTTAATGACGCTAACTGATTATGCTGACTAATTCCCAGTCGCTATATTTTCTTTGTGAAAACGTCGCTGACACCTAATGCCATATTGAGTACGTTAAAGCCGATCTACACTATCAGTAAAGTCAAAGTTTCAGAACCTTACTGTGATAGTTATTCTTTCATACATTATCTATAGAATGTATCCCTACCTGTGTCAATAATGACTCTGTGGTTAAAATAATTTAAGCTAGAGGAAATATTTATATATATTGAAATATATTAATGTAGTTCTTGCAGGTGAACTGCAAGCAGACCACTAATATCTATATATAAGGTAGAGAAAGTTTTAAAACTGAAGGAGTGCATTAATTGAAATTCTAAAGGGGCACTATAAGCCTACACCCGCATCACATGACCCAGGCAGTGACCCGAACATCTCTCTATGTAACTATGGACTTCCCGACAGTTAACTCCTGGAATCCTCCAGAGTTTGAAACGAGAAATTTAAAAAACTTATCTCTATATTCATATATTAAAAATTTCTACAAGTGAAACCTCTTTTTGAGGATTTGATCATAATAAAATGTACGAATCATAACTCACTGAATACCGTTGGATGAATATCAAGTTGAATAAGGAACGGCGTTAGGAACCGCTATGAAACCAGTAATCATTTTATCTTTAGGGTAAAGTGAAAAACAGAGAACGGAGCTATGTTACGCAAAGAAATATAATCACCTTTTTGGCATATTTTAGTATTGTTTTATATTTATATTTTCGTGTGAAATCTGCTCTTATATGTTGCAAAATAAAAAAAAAAGTATATAACAGTCTCTAATGTGCTATTGAATACCAAAATTGAAGCAACTGTGTAATTATGATGCAAATGTACCTTACTTAGATCCCCGTCCTTATTTCTATACTAATAAGGATTATTTTACAATAACATTATTATAATATCAATATAAGGAATGACTGAACGTCATAACCATTATTATTAGGGCTAGATTTGCATACACCTTATAAAGTCATCGCAAAGAAACATTCCGGATTATTAAATTTCCAACACAGGATTTTAGTCCATATGAACAATGCAATAGTGACGAAATCGTTCTAATCGTCTTTCCAGTTTCCAACCGTTTAGATATTTAGGCCAGACTATTATGCATTGTTAGGTAATGGTTAATAGCTGGGTTTATTGTCACCTACATTATGCAAAGGAAAATGTTAAAACTTAACACAAGGAACGTGACCTAGGTGATACGGAAGTAGTGAGTGAGTTGTCCTGAAAACTTTTATAAATATAGAACAGTTTATTAGAACATCTTGGGCATTGTGGCTTAGTGAGACAATGTACGATTACGAGATGCAATGGTGGTGGATTTAGCTTCATATATTTGCTAAGACAAAAACTGGTGTTAGGTTACGCTACTCAAAATATAATATTACGAATTTGGGCTACAACTTGACAACATAGTGATAATTCTAGATAATTTCAGTTTTTCTAGTCGTATATGAATGATGTGTAACAATAAGCAATAATGAGACTTAATATTTTTAAAATTGAAATCAGTAAGAACTTAATATAACTAAATAAAAACAGTTTCACGCTTTATTTCGCACAACCTGGTAGTCAGAGACAACACATATCAAGACACTCCGTTGTCTGTTTTCCGCCCTAAATCGAAACATAGCATCTTAAGTGTCTAACTCATCCCCGCGTTTTGTCTTACCACAGCCGAGAAATGTAAATATTTTTATATACAATCATTTTCCCTAATCTGAATCGAACCCACCTCCGATCGCGTTTCCAGTTAAATGCTATCCAACTGCGTTTTAAAAACTAAATTTAACAGCTATAAATTCTTAATAAAATCATTGAATATTATATCATTTTAGTAATAATATACTATTTATTATATAATTGACTTAAAACTTGTACGCAATATACTTGTATAAAAGTAGACAAAGCTCTGGTACGTAGAACGTACTTCCTTGTAAAAGTATAACGAGATTAGACGGATTTAGCGGATCGTCTTGTAATACGTAGGCTTCCATTGGCTCACGTTAATGTGTTTATTTAATTGAATTCTTAGAGAAAACATAACAAAGTTTGAACCATATTTATATAAAGTTTTAGTTTAAAAAAACCAGAAGATATAATTTGTTTTTTTTTAAACTACGGAACCTAAGAAGAGCCTCAGAATTTATCTTCATATATTTAAAAATCTATTGTGACGTCATATTATGTTACGTATGACAAAAATAATGATAATATATTTTTCTTATACTACTCATATTATAAAAATTTGAAGTATTTGCAAAAATTAAAAAGAAACCGTTAATATATTTATGGGTTATTTTTGGGTTCGATCCTCACTGTGGGAGGGGAGAAATGATTATATTTAAATTATTTTCTCTTCCTCGCTTTGGTAAAGACAAAGAACGGCGTTGAGTTCCACCATTCAACACACAATATCTCAAATTCGTTCGAAAGCAAAGTACGGAGTGTCTTGACACTAGATACTTTCTGTCTACCCTGCTATGCGGGATAAAAGCGTCAAGTTATTATAAGCTAAGCTATATTTATATCCGTTGTTATTATATCATTCTACCTTCTGAATATATATAATAATCTAACAGATTTATCTTGAATTTAAAAGCAAGAATAAACACTTCAAAGAAATTATTTAAAAATATGTCAGTGTGATTGTTGCATTTACAGTTAAATTGCATGAAGTGTACCAGTTGGCATTTTTCTTTGTAATACTCTCGACAAATGTCAATATAACACAGAACATAATAAGCTATTCAGGGCGTTGGAGAGATAGTAAAGAGCTCGCTTTCTTTTGTCAATTACACTACTATTAATAACTTTCCTAAGTAATTATATGTAGAGCATTGCATTTAATTTGTCACCTTGGCATACAAAATAATGTTTACAAGTAACAGATAGGTACTCACCGTCATATGAGTCCGGGATATAGAGTGGTTTCCCAACTAATTTCCCCTTCTTCCCAGATAAAGGAACAGCTTCAACACGTCTATGAGCTTCGAGCACTCGATATAGTAGCACAGCCCTATCCTCTCCCTCGAACCTCACTACACGAGGTAAAGAAAACTTATCGACAAACTCTTTAAGCGTCATCACATCACTACTCTCTTCTTCCGGTTCGACGGAACCATTTCTTCGTCCCAGCAGAAAGTTGTCCGACCATTCGTGACGTCGTTCGGGAAATTCTGGACGTTTTTCGGTACTTTTGGGCTTATACCTTGGCCGGTCCCTTCTGACCATGGCTTCATTGGCTTCAGCAAGCCATCTAGTAACGAGCCGTTCTCTTTCGACGTCGAGGTATCTAGGTTTAGATGCATCACAGGCGAAGCGAGCGGCGTCGAAACAATACTGAGGGGGCGGGGGTCGTAATCGGGGTGGGAAAAAGCGGGGTGGCACGTAGGGCGGGTGCGAAGCGTACGCCGGCGGCGTCCGCGGCCCGGACTCGACTGACGCCGTTCGGAACATCCTTTCAAGCCATTGATGCTCGCGCCTGAAACAATTAAAATAATTTATTTTAATTTAAGTACAAATATAAAACTTCATTATGAAATCTAATCTTTTACTAATAACAAAATCTATATACAAATAAGTCTTTGCTGGCAGAATTGAGTGCTACACTATAATGAATACACTATGACAGGATTATTCATCTCATTTGATACTGTGCTATTGTTAGATCTTCTTGTCTACTTTTTTTATGAATCAACGAGTATAAACCTGATTTTTATATCTTTTTATTATAGTAATAATGAAGTCATCTGTACTGAAAGGGGAAAATGTTGTCTTGTATACATAATTACCTCGGCAGATTTCTATCTCATTCTCAGTAAGCTTAAATAAGCTGTAACAAAAACTGCATCCAGTTTTGTCGAGTCACTTCTGATATTACAAAACGAGTAACAGATGGCTTAAGTTAATTTAATTTTAAAATTAATTAAATGTATAATTACAATGTTCTATGTTATTGAAATAATTTCAATTAACACAATTGCGAAAGATTCTGTGCCGATTAAGCTTGGGCCGTAGCCTTTAGTTCGTAAACAAATTAAATTTTATTGATTACTTTATCAATTTGATATGCGTAGAGGTAGTAAATTTAAATCCACATAATGCAAACATTCTAAGTAACTGTATAAGTAACTATACAATAACTGTAATAACTAACTATACTTGTATAAGTAATTTTGATACGATGTCCAATCCTATAATTTTTTTTCTTAACTTCACGCTTTTATCCTGCATAGTAGAGTAGACAGAAAGTACTTAGTATCAAGACACTCCGCACTTATCTTTCCGCCGAGACATTGCGTATTGAGTGGCGAAACTCAACGCCGCACTTTGTCTTACCATAGCTAGGAAGTGAATATAATACGAAATTCAACTTTCTTAATAATCCTAATACTTAAACCTAGAGTTCATCATGAGTTGAGTGGTGGGTTTCCCTTTTCTTGTTTCGATTATAGATTCCCACTCGAAGAAATGACTATAATAATAATTATTTTTACTCCGCTCTGGCAATACGAAGCATGGCGTTAATTGCAAAGAATTGTAATAAACTATTTCTTAAGCTTCTATTGCATACAGCAACCCAGAAAGAATCTAGTGTTGAGACACTCCATTCTAAGCATTGCACCCAATAGACACTCGACCACAATATAATATATACATAAAATAAAAAAACTCTCCTAAGTGGAAAAATACTTTATTTTTCTTAATTTTTTGCAAAAGCTAGAGTTAAATATATTTATTCTATTTCTTATTTAAGTATGTAAATTTCATTAAAAACACTGTCGTCTCAACCTATTACATAACTCTAGCGAAGATTAGATGAAAAAATATGCGTGCGATTACAAATTCTTATACAGGGCTGTCAGTTGTGTAATTAATATATAGTTATTACAGTTGTAATACGAATTTTAAATGTGTTTTTTATTTTAAAATACACCTGTGAACTTGTTCAATTTAGTATACGAAAATATTCACAGGTGAGTCAAGTCTGATAGTTTTGATTGTTTGTAACGAAATTTTAATACCTACTTTTTCTAAGAACCCTTATGCTTTTCTCCCGCATAGGAAGGTAGACAGGAAGTACTTAGTGTCAAGACACTGTACTCCACTCAACGCCATGTTGTATCTTACCAGCGCGAACAAACGAGAATAATTTAAGTGTAATCATTCCTTAAGTGGGAATCTAATCCACAACCGATCGCTTTTCCATTTGGATACTGTCCCACTGCGCTACGACCGACCTCAATTCAGCCTTATGACAGTAATTTTTTTTACTAATATTTATCTGTTAATATTTTTAAAACAAAAGCTGGTTATATTAAAAAGTTAACAACCCTGGTCTAATAAAGCGGCATATATTACGATTTTCTCACAGAGATAGATGGTAAGTATTATACAGGGGAACCTGTAATAAGCTTAGTTAATAAGTAGCGTTCGTTAAAATGTTTTTAAGTCTTGGATTCTTTCTGTAAATTATAATGATAGCTCCCATACTATGGACTATAATGAGGAGAAAAATGTTGATACATTTTTTGCTTTTAGCTTCGCTTTAGCGTCTTTCAACTGGAATAATACAAATTTCGTAACTTAACCATACCAGTAAGACAATACGCGGTATTGAGTTTTGCCACTCACCACGACATATCTCGACAATAAATTTTCTATGCTTATTTTGGAATAGAGAAAAAAGCGTGAAACTAAATATCGCAATATAACACCTTCGTAGTGCGGTGAAATAGTTTCTAAGTGTAGAAGAAATAGTTGGGAGTTCGATATTCATTTGGGGGAGCAATTAAAATTTTATTGTTTTGTATTTCTCCTCTCGGGCAATACCAAATGGTAGACTATGTTTTTTTTTCACTCCTATATTTCTTATTTCAAATATGTTGACGTGTGCAAAGACAGCGTCCTACTGTAAACGCAATTGGTTATGGGTATGAATTCCACTTAAGAAGAGGATGATGACATTTAAAATGAATTTGAGTTGACCACTCAGCAGGCACTGTCTCGATATTGGATAGAAACTTGTCACTAAAGGTCACAATTAAATTATCCCTCACTTCTCTACTTTACGTGATGGAGCGTCAAGCTGTTATACATACAATCTATAGAAAGACTAATCTGTAGTTTCACATCCTATTATCTCTATTATAAATAGTATATAATATAAATGTAAATATTGTCTTACAATGTAAAGCGTTTTGATAGTAAAATGAAAAGGAACAATGTTATCCCTGGTGACTCATATATTCATTGAAATGCGTCTTCAATGTAAACCAGACAAAACCAATTTCAAAGGCATCTTAAGGTCCCCGTATAATAGGTAATCTAATATGAATGTTTAATTTACAGTTTTGTTATATTAAAGAGAAACGTTGAGGTCATCGTTTAGCGGTGGAGCAGTGATTGATTTTATTTGACTTGATTTTAGATGCGAGTGATTGTGGGTTGAATTCCGACTCGAGAAAATGGTTATATTATAGTTATTATTTTCGATTTTTCGTAAGGAATTGAGTTCTGTCATTCAACATGCAATATCTAGAATTTATAGTTTATTATTTTTAAAATGTTATTCCGCACTGAGGATTAGAAAACATTGAAAAACCGTATAAAAATTTGAACGAAGCGGGATTCAAACTCGCGCCCCTTGGAGACCGTCCAAGCGCGTTCACCTACTGGCTGCATCAATATTTGTAAAAATATCTCTACTGAGATGTTATTAACATAAATAAGCTGCAACAAACGTATAAGAATTTCGACGCAGCCGTTAATAGAACACAGCTTAGCGGTCAGAGAGCTTGGACGGTTTACAAGAGGTGCGGGTTCAAATGCCACTTCTTTTAAATTTTTAGACGTTTTTTCAAAAACGATCAATTTACTTGGGATAAACAGAGTGTCTTGATACTAGATTGACTTGACTTGTTAATTATGTTGAAAATTAAACAGTTGCTTTCATCTTCCTGGTATTTGTCCCAGCTTAGCAAAAGTCTGCCTTCCCACTTAACCACCCTCCACTTTGCTCGGTCTTTAGCATTATCGTAAATTCATTAAAATCATGATATGAAAAATATGTTGAGATATTTAAATATTGAAATCTCAATTCATTATTTCGTGTTTTAAATTCATCTTTTCGAACCTCTATCTTATACCAAAAGAATCATATGATTTTTTAATTTATTCTATTCAACCTATTTTTTCAAAAGGAAATGATAAATTTATTTGAAATTCAAAAAACAGTTAATTAGAAATTAAAAAAGATAACTAATATTCCAACTATTATTATTTACAATGGATATATATATATATATATACCTAGTGTCAAGACACTTCGTACTTCGCTTTCCACCGAATTCGAGACATCGCATTTTGAGTGGTGAAACTCACCGCAGTGCTTTGTCTTACCAGAGCGAGAAGAACAAAATTAAAACTACATATATTAAAATACATATAAAAATAATATTACAATATCGTTTTACATCTCAGTCTCACGTACAGCAATTATGCTAATGACTCGTATCCACATTAATTTGTTGCTATTAATGCATATTTGTTGACTAAACTAGAAAACGTATAAGAAAACGATTGTCAAGTTTAAACTATTTATCGAAAACGTAAAAAAGTTTAATCGTCAGGAATGCGAAAGCTTTTAAGCTTCCATGAGGTGCATTTACCGTCAATCACTTCTACTTCAATTATCTTACTAGTATATCTTTTGTTTATCATTATTCTTTTTCTAGTCATACAATCCTGTTCGAGTGGTCGTGGTCAGTCATGAACTGTCTTTATCATTTGGAAGCAAGATTGCGCGATTTTTTTATCTGCTTCTACCTTCGGTAATGCAGCAATGTCAGCAATTATTAATGGAACTGTCAGTGGAAGATATTATCAGGTCTGTTCTTCTCTTCCTTGCAGGACTAGAGGTTCCAGGGAGTTTTCGTTTCGCGTGATAAGCCTGGTTATCATAAATATCTTGTTTCCGCGTTCTTTCAATAGGGTGGCGTAGACGAGCAGTCCTTTTAATTCTGTACATGAGCCTCCAGTACCACATTTCAAAACCATTAATCCAAACATGATGTTTTTGATAGATCATCCATGTTTTAGCTCCATATAAGATCCGAAATCCGAGAAATTGACATCTCATATCAGCTTTGATATATTATCATTTTTTGTCTATTAATAAGTTTTACAATATCTTTTTTAACGTTTTCCATTAGGTTTAGTTAGATTCACACGGCTTTAGCATTCGTCAAATAAAACGAAATATCTGAAAATGGTCCTTAGATAAGCAAACCTGAAGTGTTCATTCTCTTTGCATATTCAAGGAATAAAAATATCGTTTCTACCAATAACATATAAGAAGTTATATATATCTAAACAAGAATGCAAAATTACATAAAAATGCATACATAAAGTTCACAGCATCCGTTCACAAACATAATTATCTCAAACAAAATAAAATTGCCATAGCTTAAAAAATAATGTAAACGATATATAACCTTCGTAATTAGCACCTCATTTACCGCAAACCAGATAAATAGTTTCCACGCAACAATCAATCAGTAATCGGCTCATTACATGCGTCGTGTGCACGCAACGCATGAGCTCGGACTAAATAAGCTTTAAGCTATATAGCTTTATATATATATATATATATATATATATATATATATATATATATATATATATATATAACCGAGATAAAACGGACATAGATGCTACAACATATGGTGGAATTTGACCTAAACAATCTTTAATTCAAAATTATATTAATGTAATTAAATTTTACGTTTATTCTTGTATGTAGAAGATAAGATTGAAGAAAACATTCATTACTACAAAATATTTATTGTATAAGATTTCATACAAACATATAATATCATAAGTCCATTGTGGCGCCAACTACGTCTGACTGTAAATGCGATTGGTTCGATTACAACTCAGAGGAATAATTAAAATTTATTTTAATTTTTTCACTCTGTCAAGACACAGCGCGACGTTGATTTCGCCATTCAACGCGCAATTTCTCGATCCAATTTCGGCAGAAAGCAGACATCGAAGTGTCTTGTTTAAGGCTGTCTTGTTGCTGTTTTTTATATATTTCCATAAAGGCTTTTACGACATAGTGTTAAGACATTCCGTTTCTTACTATATCAAACGTATAATTTCTCATATATAAATACAAGTGTATAAAGTAATGGTTTTCAATCATCAATCAGTGATCACGTCGTTATAAGAGCCAGCTAACCGCAAGTAAAGCAAGTAACGGATGAGTTTAAATAGTTGAGAAGTCGATTATTTAGCGATTATTTCCACCATTTACTATAGCATAGAATAAATTAGAAGTATTGTGATTTCAAATTTGTATTGAGATTAATTCTTGTGCGGAATAAATTTTGTTGTACAGTTCACGCACACACGCACACACACGCACACACACACACACACACACACACACACACATATATATATCTCACTTCTTATTGATGCTTAATCATAAACTGTCATCTTGATCCGAGTTTAAGTTCAAAATTGACAGTCAGAACTATTTATACCGAAATTTTAATTTTTATATTTTTTTTTAAAATAGCATTCTGCACCCTTGCCGTATGTAAATTATAAAAACTATAAATAATATGCCAAATTCCATACTCCTCTGTGCGCGTATTTCTCATAAAAAGGCTTTCTAAGTTTTTTTTTATTTACAAACAGTCATACAGATTACATTAAATTTAACTTTAAAATAATGAAACAAAAATAAATAATATATATAGATCTAATTATTTTACATAATTCACTATCTATTACATTACACCGTACAAAATAATGCGCAGTTATTATTCCAATACGAGCTGTTCCATTTTGCATGTCATTTATCGGGTTTTGTAAATGAAATAGATTGATGGTATATTTGATAGGTTATAAATGAAGCTTCAAGAGAACTAGAATACTAATATTAATTGTATGACGCCTCCCTGAGGAGACCAGTTAGCGTGTAATTAATGTTTCAAGAAAATAACCGATATACCTACGAATACGTCTAGGTTGTAATGGGTTTGAATCCCCATTGATTTTTTCTTATGTTTTTAATAAATAGTTAATATAATTTTAAACGGATTAATCGCGTGTATTTTGATATTCGAAAACTGGAATGTTTGAAAACCCAACGTTTTTAACGATATACAGTATAAGTCCGTAATCACAGGTTGACTGAGTTGACTGATTGATTTATTATAATTCCAATGTATGTTGTATATATTTATATGAAAATATAGAGTTTTTTGACAACAACGACACTGTTATTTTATGGTGCTCAATAAAAAAAATTAAATCTCCTAAACTATAATTGGAAGACTAATCTTAACTTTTTTTATTTTCTACCAATATAATTCATATAATTTTTTTTTGGAACCCTCTCTTTCTATATCCGGTATCTTACCGGAGAAACATATTAATTTAATATTAAACTTGCCCTAAGGCAAAAATTACCCCGAATTAACGAATAATTTAAAATCCAAATCGCAAATATCGTGAGCCATTCCACAGCGCGGTATTAGATATAAAATAAATATATTATAATACAAAATAAAAACTATCTAGATATTGAATATAATTATAACATTTTAACGTGAAATGGCCAATAATTATGCGCCAAGTTGCGTCGTACACGAGTTAATTATTAACAAATATGCCAGTAATATAGTATGCTAATTTATTCTGTTTCTTATATAACTTTCTATGAGCACAGTGGGAAATGCAGTGATAGTAACATTTTATTGTTTATTAAACTACTTTATATTAAAACTAGGTATCGCTCGCACCTTAGTTTGACTGGACTTTATAATTATGTAATTATTATTATTTTTTTAGCTTCACTCTTTTATCCCATACAGGAGGGTAGACAGGAAGTACCTAATGTCAAGACACTCCGTGTCACTTTTCGCCAAAATCAAGATATTGCGTGTTGAGTGGAAGAACTCAACGCCGCATTTTATCTTATATGTAATTTCGACTGTAAAATATATACCTTTAAGCTTTTCCGTATTAATTTAGTGAAATCCTCAATTTATTGTTGTTTCACCTGTGTGTTATATGTCAATTAGTGTGTGAGGGAAGAATTTAATATGGTTTGTATTTTACATACTTCATAAAGTATGCTGAGATAAACAAAAGGTCATTTCGTACGTTATCTTCTCTCCTGCTTCAGAAACATTGCAGGTGATGCTTTTACTTAATACACCTTTACCTAACTAATATCCACAACTATTGTGTTTAGACACACATACTCTATTATAAGAGAATATTATATATATTTTACTAAGGAAAGGCAGCTTTTTATATTACACCTATACTTAACTAAAGCTTAAAGCTGTATTTAATTTTCATAGAAAGACGACTTTGCGGTCTTTTCTATAAATTAATACAATACTCTTATGTAATTTGACTCCACTTCTATTTCTTAGATAGTGTTTGTCAGTCAGTCACCTCTCAACTGGATCTGGTGTTTGATATCATTTGATATGTATATACTCAATACTCATTGTATGTTCAAATGAAAAGCTTTACAATTTACTATTAGAAGAAGAAAAAAATAAAGAGATCATTTTTTAAATCATCTTTTACTACCCACACTAGTATTATAATACTCCTTAAACCATTCAATAGTATTCGATTTCCTTATGAAGGCGGCGAAAAAATTAAATAAAAAATATGTATACCTATTTAAATATGTACATAAAAATTTGAACGTCTGTTCATTGATTTTTTATACCCATTGATTGCTTTGTCTGTATTTGAACATAATTATAATATTAAATATCGATACAGGCTTGATATTATATCTTAAATATTTTTTTCTATTTATTAAAGTTCTATTATCAGGTCATCGTAGGACAGTGGGATGGCATATGGCTTTCGTGTAGCTGGATTGGATTCCTACTCTACCACTAAGACACTAATGGTAATATCAATGAATGTATTAAATAATCATTGTAAAAAATCATATAACGCCACATTGCAATCTGGAGTTCGAATTTTCTATCCTTCTCTGATTCCTTATCTGATACAATATATACAAAACAGCACATTTAATATATAACATACTGTATCTACACATGAAGACTTATTCATTATTCATTATCATATATATATATATATATATATATATATATATATATATATATATATATATATATATATATATATATATATATATATATATATATATATATATATATATATTATCCCTATTCACTGCGTCCAAAAGCACAAATTATTTTGAATAACAAACAAAGAGGAGAACGCTTGAAATTATTTTCTCATTATGGTTAATCAACGTTAGCAAGGACTTCGAGTAATAAAAATATTGTATTGTCATCGGATTGAAATTGGACGGCAAAGAATTATTCATAATAACATCGCAAAAACATCTTACATTAATAAATAGAGAGATAAACGTGAAGCTATTAAAAGTGTGTTATGAATATGGAGCCAGCAAAAAGTGGCATTGCTTGATAATGGTGCTATATATGTGGGACTGGGACTAATGGTGGGACTAGGTGTTACAAGGGGAGGACGGGTCGGAGGTGTCAATAAATGTGACGTAATTTTGGTAACTGTGGGAAAAATAGAATGTCTTAATCCACAGGACTTTAAGTACTTTGATATTTGACTTTATTATAAAAAAAAATACTATAATTTCGTATATTGATAAATGCGTATTGGATGTGTAAAATTTATATTGAAAATAAATAAGAAATAAAAAAGGCCTGTCTAAACAGACGTGAAAAAAAATCAACAAAAACCATATTGTTATACACCGGCACGCCCCACACAAATTATATGTACGGAAGGCCAGGTGTCAAATTGGAGCATGAATCATTGCTCTAAGTGACATTGAATTTTATATGAAACGTAGTCCTCATATTAAAATAATAGATTTTTTATTGTAATCGTTGTTTTTTATGTTTAATGATCCATGACATCATCGCGACGTAACTAAGATAACATTACGCTGAAGATGCATTTACAAGCCATTTGTAAATTACGTCACACGTTAATAGGGAGAGAGGGGGTCATTGTGACATTGTCAAGTGTCACAAAAGGGGCTAACTGTGACAAGAACGGGGGAGGGATCAAGTAATCAAGAAATTTATGTTACATAATTTATGAATGACCCCTTACCTGTCAGTCTAATGGAAAATATATAAATTCGATCGCTTCTAAAAAGCCTATAATACTAAACGATGATTTTCTTATTTACCTTTGTAATACTGGTATAACGTCAAATTGGAGATATAGTGTAGCAAAATTTACAATTATTTAATATATATTATATATAAAATGCTAAGATTGTTTCGAATCAATAATGAAATTACAAGCCTAAAGTGTAGATGTAAGTCAAAGTCAAACTTCACCGTAGAATGGACCTGATTCTAATACATTCAAGACTTTTTCCGGTGCTTTTGTAAAATGTTGAAAAAAAAAATACATTTATTAAAAATATATTTATTAAATATATTTTTACATAGCCTAAAAACATATAAGAGTATTTTGAATAACAAAACTGGTTGTATTCATCACTGACCTTGGAAGTTTAAACGAAGTCAATCTCATAAGAAGCAAGTGGGAGGGACAAAAAACTACTTTGTACTCTCTTATATAGATCTAATCGATATTAATATTTTTAAAACATATTATAAACAGAGCAATGTTCTGATGAAGCCGTCGTGGCGCAATACGACAGCGTTTGACTGTGAACATTGAAATATATATATATATATATATATATATATATATATATATATATATATATATATATATATATATATATATATATATATATATATATATATAAGCTTTTAATAATTTACCTCAATGCTTTTTGATTCTTTTTTCTGTTTATTAGAATCATCAAATAATTACACAACGAAGTATTACTTAACTAATTATAAACTAGTACTGAGTTAGATAATTGTATAACCAAGACCGATAACTGCAGATCAAATTAAACGATTTGTAAAGATTTGGACGTTTAATGTTTATTATAATATTGAGTATTGTACTTATACACTACATAGTTATACGTGTGACGTAGTAGCAGGAAATTTGGCGTATTTAATTTTTATATGGAGGAACCAGTGAAGATCCCGCATAGCTGGGACATAAAGTACCTAGTAATCAAGACACTTCGTACTTCGCTTTCCATCGAATTCTAGCTATTCTGTGTTGAGTGGTGGAACTGAACGCCGTACTTTGTCTTACTAGAGCGAGGAACATGAAAATAATTTAAATATAATAAAGATCAAATTATTAAAATAAATATTAAACACACTATCATGTATTTAATATCATTGTTATATAAAGTGCTATATAAAACGTAGTTATACCAAGTAGCTGAATAAAATTATAAAAAAAATATTAAGCGGTTCTAAATACGGAGCGTCATGACAATAGGTAATTTCTGTCTACCCTGCTATGCGGGATACAAGCGTGAAGTTAAAAAAATAAGAAAATATTAAAATAAAAAAATCCAAATATATATACAGATAAAATTAAAACAAATAAACTTAAATAAATAAATAATCTATACAAATAATTCATGTACTATCGACATTATCCTTCCTTTCTGAACCAAGGATATCTCAGTAATCTTCGAGACACCATTGCACTTGTCACTTCAACTTATAGGTAGCCATACATACCATCATTAAATACATAAAGCGAATAATAAAATACAATATATAACCTGAGCTTGGTGAATACAAATCATCTGTAACATGGTTAAGTTTTATCTGCTATATGCCATTATCGTTCTTGAATTGTAATACGTAAGGTTTAAATTGTATGTAAAGTTTTTCAAGTGCATACCCGATATAGGTGTCACTGTTGACGAATATGGTAGTCTCGTTTAGAATATGCGTAGTATAAGTCAAGAGATGAATGAGTAATAAGTGTTTAGGTATATTCGTATGTCTATGTATATTAACCATAAAATAATAAGTAGGATAGACTTAATGTCCAGACACATTTTCACCATTATGGCGATATGAAATTAACCGCGTTGAGTTCCGCCTAATATCTAAAACCAGCAATGTCTCGATTTTAATACACATACTTGGCAACGTGCATATTTTCGGTTGGAAATACATTACATTGTTATAGAAAATGTCGAATCTGTGGTCATTCATTCATTTAGTAAAAAGGGTACAAAGTTTTTTACATTTATATAGCTACATTCTAAGTTTACTTACTTACAAAAGTGGCTAATGATTAACAAAACATACACATATACTAGTTATTAAATAACAATTATTATAGAAGAGTTATTAAATAAAAATTGTGATAGACCTACGACCTTAGATGTCAAAGCTCTTAATTAATTTTAATATACTCGTTTACCATCATGAAAATTAAACTTAAAACGCTTTTCGCTTGCATCTTAAGCCGCACTCGCCTAAGGACACTCAGAGTTTGACGTCAAGTTGGAACAGTAACATGGCGAGCTACAAGCACTAGCTGCGCTAATAGACGTATTGAAATACCACAATGCTTTGCATGAACGTTTTGTGGACACTAGAGAGTTATTTAGATATGTACCCACCACTCTAGAAATGTTCTTATAGATTTCAAGTAATTTTGTTTGCTATTCGATATAAATAAACGTTGTGGGTGGAATGCGCATTCAAGTCTGCTTATTGTCGCTACTTACCTGACGTGTCATTTTAAATAATGTTTATTCAAATTTTTTTATAATCAATGAATCTACTGGATTAGTCATACCTTAGTTCGAGGATCAAAGTTCGGATTTGGCTCATGTCAAGCCAATATAATTTTTTAATATATTATAAATCAATTCTCAATATTCACACATTTCATTATATATTTCTATAGAATCTTTCTGTTTTGAACAGCATCTTTGTGGTAGGTATACAACAACTTAGAAGACATTGATTTTCCTTTTAATATATAGGAAAAATTGTTTACCACTGCGTTATAGAAAAGTCATTCTAAGTCAGCCCAGTCATCCTATGCAAAGATACTTATTACAGATTTCAAAGATATCACTTACAAACTCCCTCTTAAACTATAATACCAACCTGTGTAATTCAAAATTATAATCTTTATAATATTTTCAACAAATCACATACAATTTGTAGCTGTTTAAAAGTATCTATAAATAACATTATTCGAAGGCATGATGTTTTCTCAACTATGCTATACATTACAGTGCTCCAGGCTCCACTCGGCGTGTCGACGGCTGACGTGCAACGGACCTGACCTCGGGCTAGACGTCCATGTGATTAGCGGATCGCGAGTTTAGTCAAACAACATTGGAAAAGATAAATAATTTGTCGCCCTCTAGCATTTACAGAATGCGAGTTCTTATATAATTATGAAAATTAATTTAGCATGTCAAATACTAAAATTTGCGGCGTCTACGCAGACGCAGTTGGAGTTCGCTTGATTAAACGAAACAAAAAAGACCCTATTGTAAAATACTACCGTTTTCAGTCCCAATTTAAGACTGGCAAATATGAACCCTGTGCTTTATATATATTTTAAAATGTAATAAAGGGGACTTTATATCGTCCCATAACCATATCATTTACAGCCTGATGCTATCTAGAATCATAAAATTATGATATTTTCCGAAATAATAAGTACAGTATACTTAAATTAAAGCCAACCAAGACTCCTTTAAACCACAAAAGACGACTTAGTAATAAAAAGATTCTACTAAAAAAAGGCCACGGCCTGTCCTCATTCAGAATTAGTCGGGGTCTAATCGAAATTAGTGATTTAACAGCATTCTGAATCTGACCCCTTGTTCTAACTTCTGCAGTTTCCTACTTACAATTGTTGTAACAACAATAAACAATCGCGAACTATGTTCCCACGTAATTTTAATTGTATGAAAATCCTTGGTTTTTACGCGGTCAGGCTGCCGATAATATCTTAAGGTTGCGCACTAAGTTTTCGGTAATGACTTTTGTCATCTTTCTAGTTACTTTATAAGGTGATTGTTGAAATGAGCATTCCAAAGGACAAATTATTCTGACATTATTGTAGTATTTCATTTGGTTTGTCTCATACGTTGTTTGTTATTTCAAACTCCATTTACCAGGCTATTTATATAAACATTAATATACATATCCTTCAATAGTCAAAATTACAAAGTTTTTGAAATTTAAAACAATAAATTTATCAACAAAATTAAAAATATGTTAAAAGTGATTATATTCCAATTAAATTGTAATATATTTTAAATAACCATCTTTTTAAATTACTCTACAATTTTTTGTCACTTCGCATTGTGCTGTATAAATTACTAGCGCCATAATAACACGATATTACGTGAATTTCGATGTAAGGCGACGGCGTGAGAAACATCTTTCAATAATGCATAGATACTTGCTCGCAGATACCTCATCATTATGTCTTGAAACAAACACAGCACCCCAGAACAATGGTTTCCAGAACTTTTCAAAGTTTCATATATATATATATATATATATATATATATAGAATTGACAGGTTAAGTACTATTTACTATAGCTGCTAAGCAGTAGATTCGAAATTCTATGCATAGCTAGTTGTAGTTTTCCGGCCAATTTCAAGATATTGCAGAACTCAACACCGTATTGGCTTCTCAGAGCTGGAGAAAGAAGATAGTTTAAATATTATAAAATAGCGTTTACTTAATAACATTAACTTCACTTAATACAAAAGTTATAATATGTGAGCTTATTGCATTGCGTTCCCTTTCTTCACTATGCCAAATTTCATATCCCTCCATTCTCAAAATATTTTCCAAGCTTTTACGTAAAGATAATATTTAAAAATTTATATATACAAACAAAGCTTACCACATATGTTATCAAGAACGTTGGGCTAGTGAATAATTAGTCATTTAAATTATTGCAAATTATACAAGCAAATTCATGTGTAAGAGTAAAATATGACTATGTTCATATTAAGAATATTATATTTATGATATTTAAGACGATAATAGATGATTTATTTTTCCGGTTTCTTTATTTACTTTGAAAGATCAGCAAGATTTACATGTAAAGGCGATAAGAGCCATTTATCACAATAAAATACGTAAAAGGAATTTCTTTTAAATGTGATCTTTATATTTATTTGATTACTCTGTTAATATATTCCAAAGTAAAGGCAAAATTTTTGAGCGTCGCAGGATTAGAACCTGCTTCTTTTGATAATTGTATAGACGTTATGACATTTAGCGTCAACTAAACCACACGTTTTCATCTTTCTACATCGAAATTCTTTGTACCGTTAGCATAATACACTGTTTTTTTTCTTTTTACTCTATTTTTTTTTTCTTTTTAAAATGCAAACCTAAGCGCCACTATAAATCAAACCGTTGCAAATATACGCTCGGAGTGGAACACGAAAACGCTTCCTCACTCGACGCGTAAATCCCGCTCAATGATAGATTACATAGCTTGACTGATGGTCGGAGGCAGTTGTTTTCAAGCGCTATTGATTTATGGTACGTATATTTATTTTGTCTTGAAAAATATTTTACGACAGTTAATATGGAAATAATTTAGTTTTAAGATACTCCGTTTGTCAGCTTAAACTGGTTAAAATGTTGTTATGTGTTGAGTAAAAGTACCCAATGCCGTCCTTCCTTAAAATTTCGGAATATTATAACGTAATTACGTATAATATTTTTTTTCAGCTTCTCGCTTTATCTAATATAGCAAGGAAGTCGGACAACCTAATGTCAAGATAGACATGACTGTTTTCCACCCGAAATTAAGACATTGCATTTTAAGTAGTGACTTATCCCTACTTTTTATCTTATCAGAACAGGGAAATAATAATAAATTTTAAATATAATCTTTTTCGAGTGCAACGAACCTACAACCTATGGCGTTTACAGTCGACACTTTGTCCCATTGCTTTTCGATAGTCTTATAATATTTAATGTTAAATAAAGTGTATTATTTAACATTTACCGCGGTATTTCTGTTTATATGAACTTATATCTAACAAATTTATATTAAATTTTCATATTAAAAACAAATCGTCTGAAACCAATTATTTTACACAACTTACTATAAAAATGAGAAGCAGATAAAAATAAATTTACAGTAACACCATTTTTTTTTAAATTTAAGCGACCCATAGTTTGAAAACCTCATACGTTTAAGTACAGCAAACTTGAGATAGGGGGCACAGGATATAATAGATGCGTGTAATTAGTAATGCATGGATGAATGATTCCTCCCTTCATTAGTACTTCGGTTACGGTACTGATACCAATACCTTGCTATTACTATTTATTTTGTTGTATATTATGTATATATATATATATATATATATATATATATATACATATATATATATATATATATATATATATATATATATATATATATATATATATTGTCCTTTTATCACGTAAGCATCATAAGACTTACTTAGAGAACTTAGCGACTCTTAATACTGATAGATTATAGATATAATACTGATAGATAGATTTTTTCCGTGGTTTGACCCGCGTTGTGTGGATAGAATGTAGAATTTAATGTAAGATTACTATCACTGTTACACGAAAAAACATCCTAAAAGCTTTCATAATATATTTTTAGGAGGATTTTAATATTAATTTAGTTTTCCATGTTACATTATGGGAGAGGCCAAGGCTATTGTTTTATGTTGTCCACACTGAGAAGGTCGATCGGAACAATTGAATGCTAACCATTCGTATTCATGATTTTGTCATTAAGAGTCTGTTTATATGTTTTAAAACAAAAGAACCGTGAAATTTTAACCCATTTGGTCTGGTAAAGGAAGCTTATTAAAAGAGGCGTTTAGTTTTAAATAAAATAATTTTTCCCATAGTAATATATGTATATGTACTCGTCTACATACGAGTTATGACCACAGATTACAGTAAAAAGTGGCAAAACACGGTTTTTTTCTTAAATATATTACCAAATGTTATAAATTAAAATTAAATTAAAAGTTTTTTTTAACAGAACAAGGGTACTAAAAAAGTTTAAAGATACTAAAAAGTATTAAATGTAATTTTCCTTCATTTTAAGATGAAAACATAAAATTTCAATTACAAACTTGCAATTTTCCTTATATAGTACAACGTACCTTCATAAGGTATTATATTGTACAGTGAATAATGATCATTAGTTATAAAAAATAATACTTAGGAGCGGGATAATTTCTAAATATTAACGCTATTGGTTATGAATTCGATTCCCTTTCAGTGGAATGACCTTATATAAATAATTTTATCCTTATATAAATAAACAAAGCGCGGCGTTAAGTTTTGCCATCTCCGTGAAATATCCCGAATATGGATTTAAATCGATAATAAAACGTCTTGTGCTTATGTAATTTCAATTTTACACGAACTACGTGCATAATATGTAGCTTATAATAGTCCATAATAGTTCAAGTCAACATTAAACCCTAATGTAATCTTGTGTACTTACAAGCTTAATGAGTACTTATATACAAATATTGAATTTAATATACTTAGAAGATGTGTTTTAATAATTTCAATATTAAAGAGAAATAGCTTAGGATGTGTTATTTAGGCTCTAACTTCTATTGTTCGGTAGAAACAAAATAGAGTCATGGCCCTGCAAGGTAAGACTGAAATGTATCGTATATATTCATATCAAAGTAAGCCACTCAACTCTTATTGCATTAAAAATATACAAAAGTATTTGGCTTTACTCTGGATCTCTAGCAGAGTGGACAAAGAGAACCGAACCGTTTTTTACCTGGTGTACTGTCGTGAGTGTTCGAATAAACCTCATACTTTGTACGTGATCTTCTTCTAGTATAAATGATACTGAGTTCTCGAAGGTCTACCCTACGTCTCACCCTATCTCTCTCTTGTCGTAAGATATTTATTATTAAATATTTCTGAAATAACTTATTAAATTAAACTATTTTTAACATTCATTACATATGTAAAATACTCAACATGTGACCATAAACGACTATAGGGCCCGAATTATTCCATTTAAGATTTTTTTCGAGATAGAACAAAGTGATTATATAAATACATACAAATACAAAAAATAAAATTATTCTACTCTGCGCCTTTTTTGTTCTATGATAAATTATCATAAACTATACCGGTAGTATCCAGCGTATTAAAATAAAACAATGTATTTCATAGTCCTGTAAAACATCTGAAACATTGCCCCGCTAAGTACCGTATCGTTTTATAGAGATATGAAATATAGCTGAGAGGCTTTGTAAAATACTGCTTACATTATAACTATAAGAATCTACCCGTTTAATAGAAGTGCTATTTACATTAAACAAGAGATATATAATATTTATTATTTTTAAAATGTTATTCCACACTTAGGATTAGAAACAAAAAAAAAAAAATTTTATACGTTTTTTCAAAAATGTTTTCTAAGAGATATATAAGTATAGAAAACTATTTATCAAAGGAAAGGTAATAGTCCAGACGGAACAAAATCTTTCTTTTTTGCTTCACTTTTTTATCGCGCATAGCAGGCTAGACAGGAAACACCTAGCAGAACTCCGTACTTCACTTTCCGCCGAATTCGAAACATTGCGTGTTGAGTGGTGGAACTCAACGCAGCGTTTTGTCCTATAAGAGCGAGGAAATAATTTAAATATAATCAATCCCTTGAGTGGGAATCGAACCCACAACCGATCGCGCTTCAGACGCTGTCCCAATGCGCCAATTATTAATATTATTAATTTTACAAAGGTAACCTGTAGCATGTACATTTAAATTCAGGAGATACTTGTGTAGTGCTTAAAAAATAATACTTAAAAATAATTCATGTTGGACGTAACAATAAAAAAAATAATAAAATAATTTAAATTGATATAACTTTATGTACTTATAAATACCCCCAATATTATTTTTTCTTATATTATATAACATGTTTTATTATGTATAGATACAAAAAGACTTGTGTAATTAAATTAAATATTAAGCCGGCTTAATATATTATTGTCAGTAGATACACTGGTTAACCATTGTGATATCGTAATATTATAATTAACAGAGTTAAGGAGTTCGATTCTCACTGGTTGACAATTTTTTTTAATTGTAACAATAGAAAAGAATTAATTGAACACATCTAAAATGATATCTTAGCCGGTCGTGGCGTAGTGGGACAGCGTTTGACTGTAAACACCAACGGTTGTGGGTGTGATTCCCACTCGAGGGAGTGGTTAATTTGAAATTATCTAGCTCTGGTAAAGACAAAGTGCGGCGTTGAGTTCCACCACGCAACACGCAATATCTCGAATTCAGTGGTAAGCGAAGTACAGTGTGTCTTGACACTAGGTACTTTCTGTCTTCCATGCTATACGTGTTAAAATATAAAGTCAGTAAAGATTTATATAAAGTCAGTGTACTACGACGTAGGTCGCAAGTTCATAATCGTCTTATTTCATTATGTATATAAACTTAAGAGCCGTTCTCGATGATATACGATAAAATCTGAAAGCTAATAAACCGATGGTACGAGTTATTATTATCAAATAAGGAAGTTCAGATGTCACTTGTTTTCATTCAAATAATTTACGCGAGTTTATAATATATGTGAAAATTAACTCTAATTAGACTGTACTTTGCCCTAAAATGGGACGATAATGGCCAATTACTTAAGACCTTTGACCTATAGAACGCCTTTTTGAGCTTTTGAAAAGCTTACTTTATATGTTAGCGCTTTATATTTATTATAGTGATGCGATGTTTTAATTAGCATAATTTATACGTATAAGGCCAACGTGGGTTAGTGGATGTATGTAAACGGAATTGGTTGTGTGTTCAATTCCCATTCGAAGGAATCATTATATTCATATTATTTTAATTTCTTCTCTCTGATACGATAATGCGTGGCGTTGGGTTCTGCTACTTAACACGTATTAATACAAAGTTTTAAGTGACTACTCCGATCGCCGTGAAAGAATGTAAGAACTGAAAGTAATCCTTACGATTTTTTTCTATAATATATAAGTTTTTACAATGATAATATAAAAATAATGGAAAACATCGGCATATATGGATTGGAGTGAAGTATTACTCAATTCAAAGCGAATAAGCAAAATAATTTACCCTATATGGAAACAGGATTTATAATATATTTGATGTTTACCGCCAAATGATTAAGTCGAACGCCTTTTGAATTAAAGTTAATGTTGAGGAAAAATTCTTGAAAAATGAGTTCTTATTACCTCTATTTCTGTAACTAGTTAGGATATGGAACAAATTGCGTAATATTATCTCATATATTTGATGGATTCCACTAGACGATCGTAGCACAGTGGAAACGGTCTGTAAACGCCATTGGTTGTGAGTTAAATTCTCACTTGAATTTTTCCCCGCTCTGGTAACGATATAACGCGGCGTTGAGTTCCGCTTTTAAACACACAATGAGGTATGTTGATATTATGTGCATTCTGATTACTCTGGTAAAGCCTATTTTTATGTCTCTTTTATCCTTTTCATATTAAAAGACACAATTGTCGCTTAACTGATCGGATTCGAACCCATAAACAACTTCTAATGACTATTTCCAACCACTAAACCTATAAACGCATCATAAATCTTCATTGTTGTTTAAGCAAAAACTAAGCTTGATTACAAGACCATTTTTTATATCAAGCAGTTTATACAAGCTGAGCTAGAAGGTCAATAGTCAGAACATTTTAAAACAAAAATAACTTCGTATATTATAATTTTGTTAAAAAAATTCTGAAGTGTCATATTGACTTAATTCACTAGTTTGTTAGTTTGTTTATCTTCACACTTCTATCCCGCATAGCAGGGTAGACAGAAAGTACCTAGTATCAAGACACTCCGTACTTCGCTTTCCACCAAATTCGAGATATTGCGTGTTAAGTAGCGGAAATCAACGCCGCACTTTGTCTTACCAGAGCAAAATAGTGAAAATAATTTGAATAGATTCCCACTCGAAGGAGGGATGTAATCACTACCTCGAGTGGGAATCGAACCTACAACCGATCGCGTCTACAGTCAGACGATGTCTCACTGCGCCACGGCTGGCCTCTAATTCACTAGTAAAGGCAATATATAAGGGCACATAAACAATTAGGCTACCTTTAGATATTTAAAAAAAAATGCTTATAATTTCCATATAGGTACAAATCTAGCACAGTGCAATGGGGCAGTATATCACTTTAACCGCAGTGGTTGAGGATTCGAGGCCAACGCGAGATACGTATTCTACTTTAAATATCTATGGTTTAACTAGCAAGACAAAGCAAGGCGTTGAGTTTCGCTCTACAAGCAACGTTTTAAAATCGTACGGAATGTGTGGCTTAATACTAGATTTTCTACGTATGGTATATACATATTTTTGCTAAAGAAAGCGTGATGATGAAGTAAAGCATACGTCGTGTATTCTGTGATATAGACAGGGTCTTAATAACTTACTTAGCTACTTGTATTTTTCACTATAACAACTACATAAAATAAATCTGATTGTAAACGGAATCGGTTATCGGTTCAATTCCCATTCGGGAAAGTGATTATATTTAAAATTATTTTCGCTCTGGTGAGACAAAGTGGCGGTGTTGAGTTCCACCACTCAACATGCTTCGAATCTGCAACATATTTCCAATTTCGTAGATTGTGAAGTACGGAGTGTCTTGACACTAGACACTCTGTCTAACCTACAATGCAAGATAAAAGCGTGAGACTAAAAAGAAACATATGATACATTATATATACAACCATATACTATGCGTCTAATTTTCGCAATAGTAAATTCCGTATTAAAATTATACCAATACAGCACAAGCTGTAGTAAAATAATGGATCTATACTACATTAACTATAGTAAGATAGCTTTGACTCTCATAATATAACTATAGAAATCGTAGATAACATCTATAATTTCAATTGATGCACATCATGTCGTAACTATTGCATGATCTTTGATCTAAAGTCCCACGTTCTAACCCAATTTTAGGGTTTTTGCTATTTACAAATCTAGGCAAATTATATTATGTAAGTAGTTCTTCATCATCGTATTGTGCTGTGAAATAAAAGTTTATAGGCCATGAGAGTATTGTCTTTAATTGTTACAATTACTGTAACACAAAGAAGTGTCTGAGCTTTATCTGAATTACTCTACACATTTAAGTATAGTGGTAATCATAAGTTCAATAATTTTTTTTTAACTTCACGGCTCTTATCCTACGTGGCGGGGTAGACAGAAAGTATTTAGTGTTAAGACACTCCGTTCTTCGCTTCCCACCGAACTCGAGACATAAAATTAAATAAATATAATTACTTATTAAATATAATTACTTATTAAATATAATTACTCCCCGAATGGCAATTGAACCCACAACCGATCGCGTTCACAGTTAGATGCTGCTCCACTGCGCCACGACCAGCCACAAATCATTTTTTTTACGTTATTTTTTTTTAAATCTTATATTTTAGGAAAATACAACAGACATATTTATTTAAGCCGTAATATGTTACTAAAAAACAAGAATATTTATAATCAACGTAAGTGGTATCTCTAGTCAGTCTTAATCCAACATTTGAACATTTCATTATTTTACAACTATTAGTATAGTAGTTAAATAAAATATATCTTTATATTAAAGGCTCGCGATTTCGTTCAGAATTAACATATCTAGGTTTAATTTATAATTCTAAAATAAAAGTAAATTAGCCTACTTATTATAACATCAACTATCTGCTAGAAATTAGTCCAACCGTTCCAAAGATTAGCCTGAACAAACAACATAGATAGACGGACAAAAATAGTTAAAAATGTTATTTTGGTATATATATTTAGCAAAAAGTGATTATTTTAATATTACAAGCAGTCTCCAATTTTTTTTATATATATATAGATAAATATATCAACACGACTAATTCCTTAAATATTTTTTTATACCAATATATTCGCTAATAAACCGGTTATTCTACTTAAACTTAAAATATGCGATAAATATCGGGAAAGTCAAATATCTCAAAATATTAAATATATATTTATAATGTACAATACAACATCATCTTAAGTACGATTTTATCCTTAACAATAATATTCACTTCCTATATTCCTACCCGAGATTTTATTTATTACATAGAAACGTCTTTTCCCGCATACTAAGATAATCAGAGAGAGCCTAGTGTCAAGACTGATCAGTGTCACTACGTTCTCTACCTCCTGTCCGAAATCGAGACATTGAGTATTGAGTGGCGAAACTGAACGCCGTGCTTTATCTTACAAAAACTGATCTACTAGACCGGGAATTTATTATATCGTTTATAAAATAAATGTACCTTATATGTATTATTTCAAAAATCCATGACATACGATACCATTCATTAAGATACCAGGTATGTCGTCCATACAATTGACATTGCGAAAAAATAACCGACAGAAGCCTTATTCAAACCATTAATTCTGAACAATGCTTACATCAACAATATTATTAGGTAACCGATACACGATAAACAATTATCTAACGTCGCGTGGGCGCACTTTATGCGTCTAGTTTGTAATAAATCCGTGTACATATTTAGTGGAGCAGCCGAAACTTGATGTAAATTTACAATATATCCTGCTTGGATGGATAAATTGCATTTGAAAACTTTAGTTCGACAAGTATTCTTATTTGATCGTAAATCGATCGGGCCGGGCAGGTAAATTAATTTATAAAGGCCGCTCGTGGCGCAATGGGACAGTGTCTGACTGTGAACGCAATTGGTCGTGGGTTCGATCCCCACTCGAGTGAATGATTATATTTAAATAATTTTTACTTCTTCACCTTCGTTGAGTGGTATCAACACGCAATGTCTCGAATTCGATGGAAAGCGAAGTACGGAGTGACACTAGGTACTTTCTGTCTACCCTGCTATGTGTAATAAATGAAGTGAAGTTAAAAAAAATAGATAAGTTAACTGTAACTTAGAGAAGTAGGTTGCATAAATAAGATATATCTACGTATGTAGATAGTATAGGCACGAAAGAAATAAGAACGAATTGATTCTTTATCCTCCCTAACTATACTGCGGGGTTCCCCATTTCTTAGCGAGGTATACCTTTTTACAAAACTAGATATCCCGTTGAAGCGTCGACTTCGTGTTGCCTTAGCAACGTGTATGTCATTTTATATAAACGTTTATGTTAAACACATGGTAGTGTGTGTTCATTTTATTTTAATCCTACACTCCTTCTTTATATAAACTATAATTGTGCCAAATTCCATACACCTCAGTTCGTGTTATCTTTATAAAATGGGGAACATAGATTGTGCCTCATATATAAACAATATAGGTACGAAATTTTACATAATAAAGTTGTTCCAACAAAAAAAGTGTAGAAATATACTAACATTATAACAATATATTAAAAATAAATAAAATAAATATTACCACACCCCAATTTATTTATGTGTAAAATTATATTATAATCAAATAGCTACTTTCAATCATTTTTGTTTACATTTTATGGAAATAACACTAAATGCCAGTCATGGCGCAGTGGGACAACGTCTGACTGTAAACACGATCGGTTATCGGTTCTATTCTCAATTGTTTTCATTTTCTCCGTAAGATAAGACGCGGTGTGGAGTTTCACTACCAACACGCAATGTTTCGGATTCTGCGGAAATCGAAGTACGGAGTGTCTTGACACTAGATACTTCCTGTCTAACCGGCTATGCGGAATAAAATAAAAAAATACCTTAAAGTTACTGTTTATCTTTTTTTTCCATTCAATCACACTTAAACGGCAGCATACATCTATTTGTCAACATAAATCACAGAACAATATGCCGGTTTCCACGTTACGCAACAAAAAGGCGTCGACGGATGAAAGTGTTTGTTCTTCTCTCACATCACCTTGTACGTATATTTATTTTACTCTTTAGAACTAACCGTCCATATTAGGACTTTGCGCCCTATATTTAGCGATTTTAAAAATATGATGATGTTTTGTTGATGTAGGGTTAGTATGCAGTTCAAATCTTACTATTTTTATTTGTGTAAAAAACTCTAAGATTTAAGATTTTAGGGTTTTTAGGGTTTCGTAACTCTTAAAGAAAAAAAACTCTTAAACCCTGATAAGATCATTTTATTGTCCGTCCGATTTTTGTACGAAACCCTCGAGCGAGCCCAACTCACGCTTGTCCGGTTTTAATGAAATTATAAACGACATTTGTGTATGTAATGTACGACATGTACTTCATTTCTTAGTAAACATGCTTTATAAAATAATTATAAAAAATCAAATAAGAATTTAAAATTTAAAATATCATATTAAAAATATGACTAAATAAAAATATAGATAACAAGTAGTTATAAAATCTTGTATTACAATATTAAGAGATCAACGTATTCGACTTAAGCAGTCTTTCCCCATGGAAATCCCCTCAATTGTCCATCCCGTTACAGACAGGCAAAAACTAAAACTGGTTCCATATTGCAAAAACAATTTCAAATAGGTACAATCATGGGTAATAAAGATCCAAAAATCACAAAAAGTGCCGTGGAATGTAATATAAAATTTTGTTGGTACCTTTTTTTAGCTTCACGCTTTTATCCCGCATAGCAGGGTAGACAGAAAGTACTTAGTGTCAAGACACTCCGTATTTCGCTTTCCACCGAATTCGAGACGTTGCGTGTTGAGTGATGGAACTCAACGCCGCCCATTGTCTTAACCAAAACGAGGAAGGCAAAATAATTTAAATACAATCATTCCTCCGAGTGGAGGAGATCCAACAACCGATCACGTTTACAATCATATATCTGTCAGATATCTAATATAAATACCTTACCCTACCTTTTGCTATTTAGTATTTTCGTTATTAAATATTTTGCATTATTTTTGACAATATAACTCGATTTATATTACTACATTAGCTGTACTCGCGATTTCATTCGTGGGGAATTTAAAATCTCTGGTTCTTTATTTTATAATTCTACATAGTTCCGGATCAAACAGACAGTAAAACAGACAATAATTACAAAAAATATTATTTTGATATATGTATCGTATATATATAGTAGATATATGTATCGTACTAAATGCACAAGTTTTTTTAGTAAGGGGTTGTTTTAATATGACAAATAGATACTCCAATTATGTTTATAAGATATAAAAAGTATAAATAATTTTTATAACTTCCTTATGGAGTTTAGTGTTTTGTAAAAAAATGGGCACGATACAGTTTCTGTGTTCAAGTTGTATTCGTAAATTTCTGAAACCCCATGTAAAGTATTCGAAGATTCTGGAATTTCAGATCAAATTATAATGAAATATATTTTTACAAATATTTTCAGTTCTAAAGTTCATTACCAACACAAATTGTATAAAACTTTTCTCTTAACACTATACTCTCTCACTAACTCCTAAAAATAACATTTTAAAAAAATGCTATTTTACCACAATGTTAAAAAAACCGCTATTTAAAATTCCAAGAGTCATTCTTGTTATATATCGGCTAGTAATTTTGTAGGTTAGGTAAATCAATACCCCCAGATTAAACACAAAGCGTGACTTAGCATTTGCTTGCGATTAACTCCGGGCAGTACTAACTTATGCAAAATGGGCACAAACTGTTAATACTTTTAAAGTTTTTTTACCTTCACGCCTTTACCTTATATAGCAGTGTAGAGAGGAAGCACCTAGTGTCAAAACATTCTGTACTCCGCTTCAAATCTGATACACTGTGCGTAGCTCAACCTCGCACTTTATTTTTTATGCGAACAGATTTTTATGAATTTTGGTACAAACAAAGCTTATATGAAGCAATAGTGCAAAAGTTTTTATAATGGTGCGTTGGAATTTGGTTGCCTTTGACTTACACTTATTAAATAACAATAGGCGTCGCCAAGACAACGCCTATATTACGCATCAATAGTGCCTCTAGTTAGTATAAAATGGAAAAACATAACTAATGTCGCTTTTATATGCAATTATATCATCAAAAATATCAAAAAGCCGATTGCTTTTGACAAAATTGCAGCTTCCTCGCCGATATAACGAAGTAGATACGCCTTAGATTGTTTGCATAACTGCGTCCAATTATATACGAGAATTAATGATCGTGCACGTCTTGGTGTACTGGTTTAGCCTTGATACACTAACAAAACTGTAACTGGGCCGTGTTTGGAACAAATCACTGTAGAAATTCTTATGATTTACGCCGTATTATATATACATATTAATGCTTTTGTTCTGATGTTTTTAAACGTAGTAATGGAGCAGGGTTTCACTGTAAACGTGATTGCGGATTCGATATCTACCACCAAATTATTATATTTAAATTATTTTTATTTATCCGCTCTGGTAAGAAAAAAGACGGTTGTATCGCAGTGGGACACCGTCTGACTGTAAACACGATTGGTTGTAGATTCTATTCCATTAGGGATAGTGAAAATTGCGGCGTCGGGTACCGCCACTTAACCCATAATATCTAGAATTCAGAGAGTGTTCAATGTCTTGAATCTATAGACTATTTCTGACTTTCTTTCTATGCGGGATAAAGCGTTAGGCAGTATTTTTTTTACCCACTCTGGTGACAAAAAGCGCGGTGTCGAGTTCCGCCACTTAATTAGATGGAGAACAAAAAATAGAGTGTCCTGATTCTAGATTAATTCTGGCCATCTTGCTATCTAGCTACGTATGTAGGGTACTCGTGTATCTGAGATCCATCAGTTAATTTTGCATTATCATCCGAAATCCGTATTACGGTACGACTAGCTGTTTATATGAATACTGTTATGACTCGATTATCCACTTCCTGTAAAATACTACGGAAGTAGAAACTAGTTATAATCTTTCAACTTGATTGCTTTCATTAACTTATACACTATTAAACTATTATATATTTAAACTGTTTCGATCGTTGACATACGCTTAGAATTTTTTTATATTGGTTACTGGTTCAAATCTCATATGATATTGTTAACAGATAATTCTTCATTTTTTTAAAATGAATAAAGTACAGTGTTTAGTTCCGCCATATATTAGTGATTTATTGTGTTTTCGTATATAATTAATAAAAGTACAGTTGCGTAATTTAATTTAGGAACTTATTGTAATCGAATATTTTTTGTGAATTTTACGGAATGAATAATAGTTTTTTGTGACTAAAACTGTTATTATCATATTTTTGCACAGAGCTGTTATTTTATCTTTTATGCCGTTATTTAGTTATGGCATTTTTGAAATATTAAAAAACCTTTAAGATATTTTAAATAAAACTATTTTCAACGTAAATAGATAAACTGCCGTGACCACAGACTGCAGTGTTTGAAATGTCAGGTTTTCATAAATGTATTTTTGAATACCAAAACATATACGAATATTCCGTTTAAAACAGTTTCATTTACCTAAAATATATATAGATATTTTTTATTCATATATTAAAATATATAAATAAGGTAATATAAAGAATTAAGGAGATTTTAAAACGTTACTTTATACTACAATACAAATCGAACAAAATCAATATAGTATATGATCCCACAACCACCATCCAATCAAACACCACTATACCACAATTATTAGTATTATTTAAGTATATAATCGATGACTCGATAAAAAAAATTCTTCCAACAAAATTAATTTATCTGTAATCCTTTCCAAAAGGCATATCATTAATTCAACTTGCAAATAAGGTAGAGTCCCGGAAATGCTAGATCTTAGTCGCCATGCCGTTTTAGGTACCCTATGGTCTAAGATGCACTATCTAACCTATCCAGTGCCAAGGTACCGTTTTTTTTTCACTTCAGCATCCAATTGCTAGCACCAATTTATTTGCTTAACCATTCATTCGGTTCGTTGAACTATGAAACTTTGACTGCATAATGCTATACGAGATTAGACCTTAACGTAATAAATATAAGGCCATAAAAATAGTTTAGGCTACTTAAAACAAGGCAAACTTATTGTGTAGCTCCCTTATTATCATAAGCAATGAATTTTATTTTTTATCTCCATGTATTAAGGTCTAATTTATATGCAAGAATTGCAATTTTACTGGCAATTAGTTTGTAAACTTTTCTTTCGACGTACGTGACGTCACGCTGAGTAAACTCTTGTATGGTTTCATTCACAAAAAGTGTATTTGATTTCACACTACCGGCCTTCAAGTCGGGTAAAGAGGTGTTAGAGGCCTGTGTTACTTTTTTAATTTTGTTAGTGTGATAATTTTTTGTGGTTGTCTTTTTAATATGACTTACTTTGTGTTTAACTTTTGACATGTTTTTAATCGTATCAGGTAATCAGAGAACAGAGAAAAATCGTATAAAAGAAACAGAATATAAGGGACCGGTATACAATCCGACACCTTTTTCATCTGGCATTAACATTTCTCTCCTCTGGTAAGGCCAAACACGGCGTTGAGTTGCCCACTTAATATGCAATGACTCGATTTCGGGCAGAAAGCAGTCACCCGGAGTGTCTTAACACTAGGTTGTCTAACTACCCTGCTATGTGGGACAAAGAGATGTAAATTGTGAAGCTTTACAAAGATTTTCCTTCTTTCTGAATATAAAAACTTAATTCCCTGAAGAAATAACAAACGGAGTGTCTTAGCCGTTAGTTGTCTACGTATTCTGTTGTAAGGGTAAAAGCGTATTTCAGCATATACAGCTGATAAAATGATTGTTTTTATTACATTAGGTATAAAATAAGCTTACAAACTATTAAATAATAAAAAAGTAATAAAAAAATAGGCCGGTCGTGGCGCAGTATGACAGCGTCTGACTGTAAACGCGACCGGTAATGGGTTCGATCCCCACTCGGGGCAGTGATTATATTTAAATTATTTTCACTTCCTCGCTCTGGTAAAGATAAGAGCGGCGTTGAGTTCTACCACTCCACACGCAATGTCTCGAATTCAGTGGAAAGCGAAGTACAGAGTGTCTTGACACTAGGTACTTTCTGCCTACCCTGCGGGATAAAAGCGTGAAGCTGAAAAAAAAACTATTGATCTTCATGTATGTGTTGTTTATATTTCGTTTCGTAAGTGCCTTATGCAGATTAAACCTAATTTGATTTACCAATATATATACCCAATTTAGATTTCTTCCTATAAACAATTTATTAAAATAGTCGATCCTGAAGTTAGCAAAAATATAGTCTACACATTTAGTGAGTAAGTAGGAATTGAATTGATAACCGCCTTACTTGTAGGACCCAATATTCATATTAGTAAACCGGATAAAAATATTCATATCTGAACATCACCTAGAATAAGAAGAAATAATTTTATTCGCCCATACACATAACTGCATAGTGCAAAAATCAATATTTTTCGTAATATTTAAAAATAAATAAAATAAATACTCTATTTATAAAGTAACACAGATTACAAGCCGTATTTTCATGTGTCAAAGTCATATTTCCATGTTTTCTTTCAATTCCTCACTCTGGTAAAACAAAAGTGTGGCGTTGAATTCCGCCACTCAATACGTAATATCTTGAATTCGGTGGAAAGTGGAGGGTTTTGACACTTGGTACTTCCTATCTACCCTATTATGTGGGATAAAAGCGTAATGCTAAAAAAACACACTACCATGATCTTGTTTACAGTGGTACATGTTGCTAGGCAACGCGTATTTTAAACATCAAAGTAATTATAATAATTATAAATACTTAATTCGTGATGTTTTTTTGAAGAAACATTGAACACAATCACGTTACACCATAAAGCAACCTTGTGCGCACGTTCATAGTATATTTTTCTTGTAAGAATTTCTATTTCGTAAACCAATGTTTTTTTATAGTAATAAATAGTTTTACAAGTACGTTTATATAAATTATACTAAAGCGTTGAAAATAGAATGTCTTTATACCAGGACGCATAGTGTGCGTAGAGAAACAATATAACAATATAGATATACTAGCAGTCTGCTCGCAGCTTCGCCTGTGATAACTACACTAATATATTTCTTTTTTTTAGCTTCACGCTTTTATCCCGCCGGAGGCCCGTCGTGGCGCAGTGTGACTGCGTCTGACTGAACTCGATCGGTTGTGAGTTTGATTTCCACTTGGGGGAGTGATTATATTTAAATTATTCTCACTTTCTCGCTCTAGTAAGACACAATGCGGTAGCATTAGTAAAATTTAACAAAACACTCAACAATTCGAATTTTTCAGATACATGTATTATTCGGGCAAGTTGTAAATCGAGTCTATCGTACTGTTTGATGAAATATTTAATATACATTGTATTATGTATGTATATATATGTATATATATATATATATATATATATATATATATATATATATATATATATATATATATAACTATGAAAAAATAAGTCCGCCATGCCTTGCTTTTTAAATATTTAGAATATACTAATCGATATGACTGACTGACAAACAAACAACAGGCCGTGAAAAGATGACATTTGTGTGACATATAGGCTCCTTGTAGTGAGTAGGAGGTCAGAGAGGATTTCTAGAGGAGTAAATTCCTAAAGGAACGGGATATATCGGACTGGTTTTAATCAACGGAAAAAAAGTCGCGGGCTACAACTAACATATAATAAATAATATTTCATAACAAAATATTGTTATTCAATACTCATTATACATATATACAATACTCATTATACACGTACAAGGCTGGTTTAATAAACCTGTGTCGTCTCAATAAAAACACGGCGCTTAACACTTGCGCGTAAAAATAGTTCAAATTACATAATTACTTGTTTCTGTATAATGTATTGTTTTTTAATAAACATGAAAATTCTATAGATTTTATATTTCAAATTTTGCATTATAATCCTTAAAGATAAAGAGAGAAGTAAAGACTTGAACGTTATTTGATTTTTTTAAACGCTCTAAAAAGATTGTATTTAATTTCTGCCAAATTCATATTTATGTACTGAATTTTGATGTTGTGTATAATAATATGGAAAATATAAGCAAGCAAAATTTCTTATTAGCTAAGGAAGAATCTCTTAAATTTAAAAATATTTGGATGAACCCAGTTTTATTTTAGTTATTTGTTTTTGTTTAGTTTTACATAAAAACCTTAATCTATTATTGTAGTAGTATACATTATCATATTATTTATTACAAAGTTAGGCTTACCCACCGTTCTAGTGTTATTTACTGACAGTAGGATAGGTTTCCAAGCACGCATGTTTATTATCTTCGTACAGTATATATGAAACATTAGTCACCTTGTTCTAATTCCATCCCGTTACTTGAGGAAGAGTCATTCTTCAATGTCAAGATGCACGACCCTAGGCTGTCGGGTGAACCTCTTGTGCTTTCTTAAGGTAACTAGTGATGTTAGCACATGACCACATTTACCAGATGGTTTAAAAAAATCTAATATTAAATATATATCAGTATTAATATATGAAACAAAAAATTTCTACCGCTTTTTATGAAAATAACGTATACAAAGGAGTATGACATTTGATACGGTTATAGTTTATTTAAAGAGGCAACACAAAACGCTATTAACAAAATAAAATTTTCCAAAAAATATCGTTAAAATAAACATTTAAAAAAACAAACATAAAAATTTGAGCTATAAAATATAGTACAAGTATAATATAGTAGCGGGATTAGAACCTCTTGAAAACCGCTCAAGCTCTGTGACCGCTAAGCAATGCATTCTACTTCCAGCTGCGCCAAAAATTCTTATACATTTTGTTATAACTTATTTAAATTGTTAGCATTTCGACGCAGCTGATAGTAGAGCACATGGCTTAGCGGTCAGAGCGCTTAAACGTTTTGAGAGAAGCACGTGTTCAAATCCCGCTACGTTAAAATTTTTATAATTTTATAAAAATCTTTTCTAATCCTAAGTGTGAAATAATACTTTAAAATTAGTAAAATGTCATAAAATTAACTTATTAAGCACTACTATTTTTTTTTTTTTAAATAACAAGTGCTATGGCAATCCGATGTCAACGTGTGAACGGGACATCTAGTTACATTAAAGTCTACTAGATATCTAGATATATCAAATCTTTTAAAATTGCATATTTATTGCAAATTTACATTTTCTAAAGATACCGGAAACCAGTTATAATTGTTTGAATAATTTAATTAGGTAATTAAAATCAAAAGTGTTACTCGACGCCCTTGACAGCTTGAATGGTAATGTAATTTGAACAAAGTAGTTGTATATGTAAAATGTAGGTTATATTAATATTTAGGAAATCAATCATAATATAAGAAAATTCATAGAGTGTATTCCGTGTAAAGAGTGTAGAGAGATATAACTTTCTTACTTATTTTTGCTCATTTGTTCAACAAAATATTAATATATTATATTTATAATAAAAAATATAATATATAAGGCCGGTCGTGCCGCAGTGGAACAGCGTCTGACAGTAAACGTGATCAGTTTTAAATTCAATTCCCACTTGGGGAGATGGTTATATTTTAATCATTTTCTGGTTAACTATTTAATGGTAAGACAAAGCGATATTGAGTCCCATCACTCAAGACGCAATGTCTTGTATTTGGCTGATGGCGGAGTCCGGAGTGTCTTGTTACTAGCTACTTCCCTTCTGCTAAGTGGCATAAAGCGTGAAGCTAAAAAAAATTATAATATAACTTTTAATAATTTGCCAAGATGAAACACAGCCTCTCTGTGATTTCTGAACCTACTTCGAACAATATTTATATATTATTGTTAAAAATGATTTATTATACAGTCAAAGATCAAAAAACAAATAAGGCAATGATAAAATTGCTCAATGGACTTAAAACGTCAACAGCTTTTAACACCTGGTGATTAAAGTACTGGAGCAGATGCCGAATGTTTGTACTTGTTATATTTTTTTAAAGTAAAATGATCTTTACAAGCACGTAATAAAGCTTATTTTAATATTTTTTGATAAACAGCTGATTTTTATAGTTAAAATGTTTAGAATCAGTGTCAATAATTGCGTTACTTTACATATATTTTATATATTTACTATTAAAAGCAAAAGTTGAATATTATCATTATATTTATAGGTTTTAGTGATAAATTTGTTAAAAGCTAAACTAATATAAAGTTACAGAATAGCTTATTATATATAATCAAATGTATTTCTTATTTGAACGTCACGCTTTTTCTCACAAAGCACGGTAGGTAGATAACCTAGTGTTAACATTTTTGAAAAAACGTATAAAAATTTGAACGCAGCTGGATTCGATCCCGCGCCTCTTGGAGCGCTCTGACCGATAAGCCGTGCGTTCTAGTACCAGTTGCGTCGAAATACTTATACGTTTTGTTACAACTTATTTTTATTGTTACCATCTCTGTAGAGAGAATTTTACAAATTTCTACTACTTAAAGATTATTAAGAAATAATCGTTTAACAAGAGAGATTGCTATTTTATTATAATATTTACTATTTTTAAAATGTTATTCCACACTTAGGATTAGAAAACATTTTTGGAAAAACGTATAAAAACCTAGTGTTAATCCATGCCTTTGACTACTTTCTGCCTGATATTGCGCGGTGAGTGTAATTCTATAAATTCAAATCACCATCAGTAAGCTTTTTTACTTTAGAAATAAATATTAAATAAAAATATCTTTAAAAAAAAACCTTGTTTTATAAATTATTGCATTCTACAAATTAAGCCCTAGCAACAATATTGATAATATCTAATTTCTGAAAAAACGTATAAAAATTTGAACGCAGCGGGATTCGAACCCGCGCCTCTTGGATACCGTCCAAGCGCTCTGACCGCTAAGCCATGCGTTCTACTACCAGCTGCGTCGAAATTCTTATACGTTTTGTAACAACTTATTTATGTTGTTAGCATCTCTGTAGAGAGATTTTTACAAATTTCTACTACTTAAAGATTATTAAGAAATAATCGTTTAACAAGAGAGATTGCTATTTTATTTTAATATTTACTATTTTTAAAGTGTTATTCCACACTTAGGATTAGAAAACATTTTTGAAAAAACGTATAAAAATTTGAACGCAGCGGGATTCGAACCCGCGCCTCTTGGATACCGTCCAAGCGCTCTGACCGCTAAGCCATGCGTTCTACTACCAGCTGCGTCGAAATTCTTATACGTTTTGTAACAACTTATTTATGTTGTAAGCATCTCTGTAGAGAGATTTTTACAAATTTCTAACACAAACAACATAAATAAGTTACAAACAACATAAATAAGTTGTTACAAAACGTATAAGAATTTCGACGCAGCTGGTAGTAGAACGCATGGCTTAGCGGTCAGAGCGCTTGGACGGTATCCAAGAGGCGCGGGTTCGAATTCCGCTGCGTTCAAATTTTTATACGTTTTTTCAAAAATGTTTTCTAATCCTAAGTGTGGAATAACACTTTAAAAATAGTAAATATTAAAATAAAATAGCAATCTCTATTGTTAAACGATTATTTCTTAATAATCTTTAAGTAGTAGAAATTTATACACTAACTGACTAACTAACTAACTAACTAACTAACTAACTAACTAACTAACTAACTAACTAACTAACTAACTGACTAACTAACTAATTGACTGACTGACTAACTAACTAAGTAACTAACTGACTGACTGACTGACTGACTGACTGACTGACTGACTGTCTGACTAACTAACTCATGCACTAACTAACTAACTACCACGACAAGTTGAATAAAAGCTTATAATAAAAAAGCCATCAAGCCAAGGATTTAAAGTCGCGAGCTCCGTTTACATTCAAAGGTACATAACTCAATAGAAATATTATCTTTAAAAGAATCCCTGAAGCAGATGTTTCGCACGTGCCATAAATTCAAAAGCTGTTTAAGCTCAGTGTATAGGACACAATAAGGACCTTCCTCTGCAGCAGATTCTTTAAGCAAAAAGTGATGAACGTCCCAGCTGTCCATGTCTTATATATATTTTTTCTGCACGCATATTTTTAATTATGGGAGGCATAGAAAATTTAGTGATACACCACTCCGTTCTCCAGTTTTTGTGCTTTTTTAATACATTTATGGTTTAAGAAGATACCTGTTATTACCATACATCCAATGATATCCATTATTATTATATATTTCTATAACCTAATTTTAAAAAATATTTATCGATTTGTTTACGTTTCTTAACGCATATATCTACAATATCAATTTAGTTAGTAGTAGACTGAATTAAAAAAAAATCGATAAATTCACTAGTCATTCTCTAGAAGGTTTAAAACTAGATACTGCAATCCACTCATAGCTCAGTGGGAACAGCGTCTTAATGTATGCATGATCAGTTGTGAGTTACAGTCCCTCTCGAGGGTATGATTATATTTAAATTATTTCGATAAGATACGCAATGTTTCGGATCTAGCGAAAAGCAGAGTACAAAGCTGAGAATAAAAAAATTAAAAAAAGCGAATTTAGCCAACGAGCCAAAACGCCATAGACCCGTAAGTTGACTCTATAAAATTGTGTTGTAACAGAAACTCAGCAAGTATTTACTATGAAAATTCGTTCCGATCAATTTAAAAATAAATGGTCATGTCTAGATACCCCGTGGTGCTGTGGAAAATGTTTCTAACAGTAACTTGTACGCCGAGGTTATAGGTTCGAGTTGCGAACGAAACACTTATAAGTATCAATGCTTACTTCTTACTATGTTTTAAATTATATTAAAAAACAGCTTTACGCTGAGATAGAGACAATCTGGTGTCACAACATTCAGTAGATTGCTTTCCGCTCGAAGTTGAAGCTGACATTGCGGACTGATTAGTAAACTCAACGCCTTGCCTTTCCAGTGAAATTGGAGACAACATTCCCGTATTTTTGCTACGGTCAATTTTTTTTAATTATTATATTATCTATGTTTTTATTAAACTTAAAGTCAAACGAAACATAACATGTATTATTAACGAGTAAATAAATACGGTCAGTTTAAATAAAGGCTTATCAAAAATCCCATAAGGAAAAAGGGTATTTTAAAATACAATGCATTTACTTCTAATATTTTCAATATTTAAAAGGAAAATAAAGTATTTTTTTTGTAAATTAGTTTCTTAGGATTGTAGGTTCCATGTCTATCTCCCACTCTGCATCCGAATTAGAAACATTGCGTGTCGAGCGGTAGAACTGAACGCCGCGCTTTATTTTATCAGAACAAGGAATTGAAATTAATTTAAAAATAACCACTGACCCAACTAGAAATTAAACCCACAACCTTTGCGTTCACAGGCAGACGCTGTCACTGCGCCACAATGGCATTAATTGTCAAAAATAGTCTAATTAAGATGCTGAGTGTTCACTCCGCTATATTTTAAACAATGTGTCATTAATCATAAGTTCTCAATGTTTTAAGTAAAAAATATATATAAAATGAACGACTTGGTTCGTGAAACAATTTTTATTTCAATATTTTTTTTATTACTTTAATATATTATATTATTGCAAATATGAGGCAATAACACATAGTCTGACTGTAAACACTATTGATTTTTGACTAGATTCCCACTTAGGGAGTGATGATATTAAAAAAAATCATTTCACCGCTCTGGTAATACAAAGCGCGGCGTTGACTTCGCCACTCAGCACGCATTGTCTTGATTTCGAGTGGAAAACAGTCAACCGAGTGTCTTGACACTACGTTGTCTCTGACTAACCTTCTACGCGAGATAAAGCTTGAACCTGCTAAATCTATATTAACACGTTAAAAACGGACAGAAGTGTGTGGAATTTTCAAGTTATATAAAGAAGAAGATTGTAAGAGTCCTCTTTTTTAACCAAAACACATTTAAAAAAATATAATAATAAGCTGGATATTGCATTTATTATCTATTTATCTATCTATTTTTTTAAGCTTTACGCTTTTATCCTGCATAGCAGAGTAGACAGAAAATGCCCAGTGTAAAGACGCTTCGTACTTCGCTTTCCACCGAATTTGAGACATTGAGTGTTGAGTGGTGGAACTCAATGCCGCATTTTGTCTTAACAGAGCGAAAAAGTGAAAATAATTTAAATATAATCACTCCCTCGAGTGGGAATCGAACCCACAACCGATCACGTTAGTCAGACGCTGTTCCACTGCGCCACGACCGCGATTCACAAACACTGTTATTCACATACACTTTTATATAAAATAACATACATATATATTACAAAGAGTTACTGGTACATAAAAGTGATGGAGAAAAGTAAATATTATTTACTCCCCTTATATCACAAAATGGCATAACATTGGAAAAAAAAACAATATAAAAAACAGTGTATCTGATAATGAAGGAACATTAAAGGGGTTTCCTTGATGGCGGCCATTAAATCTAACAAGTTCTTTTAATCTACTTATTAAGAAGTAACGATATAAGTCAAATTTAAACCGTTATAGTTCGCTACAGTTATTTAATTGCACATCCTGAACAGGTCGGCGACAGCGTGGGAAGTTTGTGTAAACACATTGCACAGAGATTGTAAAATTTTTAAGAAATTCTATAATGTATTATAGTCGTCTGGGTGGCGTAATAGTTGAAATGGCTATTTCTATAGCAGAGGTCGCCTGTTATGTTCCTGCTTTTTGAAATCATCGTTACGTTAAATAAAATAACGTAAAATTGTAAAATTTCACACGTTTTCCGTTTTGAATGGTATTGGGTTGTTAATTGTTATGTCACTTATAACAAATCAAAATAAAATTTCTTCTTGAGTTGAGTGTCTTCAATATATCTGTATAATATTGGTTTTAAAGCGTGATTATAAGGTTTTATAATACACCATAGATTTAGGTTCGATTCTACTTTTGCTAATATTTTGCCATCTTATGATTTTTTAGCTTCACACTTTATCCCCCATAGCAGGGTATATATAGAAAGTACCTAGTAAGTAAGAGAAAGTAAAAAAAATTTGCCCTCCCCCGAGTGGAAATCGAACCCACAACCGATTGCGTTTACAGGCTGACACTGTTGTGACAGTGCACCACGGCCTCTAGTTACTTATTTTTAGTATATCTAAAATAAGTCATCTTTTTAGCTTTATCCCTAAAGCGTGAAGCTGATACAAATCGTAAACATTTGATGTTAAATGAAATTATTTTATATGGAATAATAACATATATTTAAATAATATTAAAAAAATCAAAGGTAGTTTCATTTAAAATGTGTAAAAATCACAAAAATCAAGCATCTTCTAACATATGATATACTACTAATTTGAAGTCTTTGAAAATAAAGACACTACTTTCTCCGCTTTATACTAACAATATCATTTCGAAAGAAGGTGAAGCATTATAAAAATAAAAGCAACCATAAACTAAGTCCTTACGGTTCTACTTCATTATCATTTTTCTAAAATTAGTCATAGAAAGTCACCTGAGCGTTGCATACTAACTAATACTTCCAATGGCTCGAATAGATACGGATTATATATAATTTAAGTACATTGATTTAAGAACTTTAATAATAGAATAATTTTTCACTAAATTCTTTTTTATTTGCACTTTTCTTTCTTGCAAAAGATAAAAGATACATACCTTCAAAAGGCAATATTTAACGTGTTTTTTTTTCTAAAAAAACAATATTAAGTAAGGATTAAACAATATATTAGACTGTATATCTGTAAAGCAGGATAGACAGAAAGTACCTAGTGTCTAGACACTCTGTTTTCCATCAAATTCGAGACATTGCGTATTGAATGTGGAACTCAACAACGCACTTTGTCTTGCCAGAACGAGGAAGTGAAAATCATTTAAATATAATCACTCCCCCGAGCGGGAATCGAACCCACAACCGTCGCGTTTACAGTCAGACGCTGTCACAATGCACCTCACCCGGCCTCTAGTAACCTTCTGTCTAATAACCTGATACTAAACAGTTTTGCATCGTTAGAAGATACTAATCAACATAAAAGTATACAATTGCATATGTCTAAAGGATTACTGAGCCATAAAGTATAACAAAAATATAGACATTTATTAAATAATTCTTTATTTCTTAGTAAAATCTTAATAATGTCTTTAATTTTCTGAGAAATAATTTAAATACAATCCCCCAAGTGGTTGAGCCTACAACCAATGGGTTAGAATCAGAAGCAGTCCCACAGCGCCACATGCGATACTAACATACCCAAAAGGTAAAGATACACAATGCCTGATAAAAAAAAACAAGTAGAAATAATAAACTCGGCCACACTCTGTATTTGCGGTAGAAAAAATACGTGTTTCACGAGCCCAGTATATAAATAGTACTACAACATAAAAACTTGCGGTATCATTGCGAACCTCAACATCTATTAGTCAAAGTTACTTGAACTTAAAAGTTTAAACAGCAAAAAGTATCGTGTACAAAGTGCAAATTCAATTAAAACGAGCCCATCTATCTGATGTACATCACGCGAGCACGCGAGTCCGAGCTTTTATTTAATACTTCGCATGTTTGTTTGGTGCTTTCTTGGCTTTATTAAGATAATATCTATATTATTCTTTCAGCTTTACTTCACGCTTATGCCGGAGCACAACGATACCAAAGAAAAGTTAGTTTCAAAACACTGTTTCCTCGTTTCTACCCAAAATCGAGACGTTACGTGTTAAGTGGATAATCAACGCTGCGTTTTGTCTTAGCATTGTTTGAGGCGTTGAGTTTCGCCACTCGTCTCGCAATTTGAAGCAATGAACAGTGTCCTGAGGCTAGGCTGTCTGGGCTAGAATAAGTATAATGATGGAATTTCCTTTAAATTTATTTTTAATAAAAAAATTAAAACAAACATTATATGACACACTTATTCACATTCTCTCTAAGTCAAGGAAATTATACGGAATGTTAATAACTAGAAGTTCATTAGGCAAGCCTTTGCATAAATATGTTAACCTTGTTTAAGCTTTAATATAAAATATATTCATATTCTATCATATTTTACTACATATCATATAGTTCTTATATGGTATACTTATAGAAATATGTACTTATTAACGATATTTTCATGGGGATATTTATGCTTTGATAGAGAGGTTGTCGTGGTGAATTAAAACGGCGTCTGACGGTAAGCGCATAAACGATGGTTATGGATTCGATTCAATTCGGGAGAATGATTTTAGGGCGGAAAGTATTCAACGGATCTTAACACTAGTTTGATTGTAACTATCCTTGCAATGCGAGATAAAGCGTGAAGCTTTAAAAAAATATTTCAAAGTCAAAAACGATTCTCTAACACTTTGTATGATGCATCATACTAACTACATAAAATACAATACAAAATTTTTTGTAAACATTTACAGAGTTCAACGGCCATATTAAAATAATATCTTTCTTAATTCTATGAAAAAATAAAATGTTATTTATTAGTGTGCAGAACAGATTTGCCAAAATATAAAAAAAAACCATATCGTACGACTTTATGAATAAATTTTAATATATAATATTTGCAACATTTTATGAAATTATAACAATACAGATTCCTTCCTCGCTCTGGTAAAGACAAAGTGCGGCGTTGAGTTCCACCACTCAACACGCAATGTCTCGACTTCGGTGGAAAGCGAAGTACGGAGTGTCTTGACACTAGGTACTTTCTGTCTACCCTGCTATGCGGGATAAAAGCGTGAAGCTAAAAAAAAACAATACAGATGATACCAGCTTATTGATGTATATTTATATTTTAAAGGAGTCTGTGCTATTTATAACTATTTTACATATATAAAACATCATTACAATCTATAAAAATAAATATAATTCAAGTGTCTGTTTGTAACATTAAGATAAGCGCTTTTAGCTATGGTACAAATACCAAAATAACATTTTTCAACTTTTTTTTGTATGTCTATTTGTTCTTATCTAATCTCTGTAACGACTGATCCAATTTTGACGGGACTATATACTTTTGATACTATTGATATAATAAGAAGTAAATTAGGCCAATTGTTGGCCTTATTGGTAACCCATTGACCAATAGGCTCATAGACAGTGTTTTAAAAAGATCTTTATTTTAACTAAGTAAGTCATTGTGTGTAATTTATAAGGATTTCTAAAAAATTCGGGCCTTAATAGGTGACTTTACCTTAAAGAATAAATCAATCTTTTTCAGTTTGTTTTATTTATTTTTTATTAAACTCTTTGTTCAATAATATTCTTGTGCTAGCAATGTTTGATGTTGACTAATTGTGTAGTATAATTCGCAGTTACAACTGGTTCTGCATAAGGCAACCTTAACCGCGTTTGAATATAAGCTACTGTCGGTAGTTCCTTCTTAAGGTACCTATTGACCACTAAATTGTTTATTTATAAAGGTAATTAATTCACTATTTTTTTCTTTTTGGTTATTTTTCTTTGACATAACACGGCGTTGAGTTCACTTAACACGTAATGTCTTAATTTTGGCTAGAAATCAGTCAATGAAGTGTCTTGACACTAGGTTGTCCCTGATCATCCTGCAACACAAAATAAAGCAAAGCTACTATATTAATAAATGTGAAATAACACTTTTAAAATATTAAAAGAAAAAACAGTTAAAAATATTTTATTTTTTCTTTTCTACGTATAAAAAATTGGGATTGGCAAAGAGAATTAGTGTTAAGACACTCCGTTTTCAAGGTAACAATGGGTAACGTATAATTTTTATATGGGATATTTATCTTGCTAACTGACTGTGATGCTCGAGGCGGTGCGACATTCCTTCGCGGGCAGATGTCGGTAGTATGAACTGCGAAGTTTTACAATATACAGCTGCTGTTAAGAGCTAAGACCTTTTAAAAGGTTGGTTTTTGTTACAAAGTATATATTTATGTGAGAGTGTTTTGTGAGAGTGAAAGAATTATTTCTTTCATGTATCTTTTATTTAAAGTAAGAACAAGAACTTAGTACTTAGACACTACATTAATAACTTTCTATCCATCGGCATAAATTTAATATTGAAGACGTTTTGGTTCGTACAATCTAAGTATAATGCCTGAATCTGATTTAAATCCGAAACTATATCGTTCAGAAAATCATGTCATGAATGCGCCTCAAATGAGAAGAATGAAAGAAAGTTTCATATGTACAGTCAATTTAGTTGATCGTATATGACGAGGAGGAACGCAAAATGGTAGACGTAAGTGTAAATATCATAGCAAGAATAGAAAGTAGAACATGCTCAGATGGTCTGGGCAGGGTGAGAGGATAAAGGATAAATAATGCAAGAATGGTAAGAAAAACTTTTGAATCAAAGGTGAGTTGTACAAGAGGTCGGAGGAGATCTCGGTTGACCTTCGACAACACAGTATCAATCATACTGGAGGAAGGTCACGTAAAAAGCATGATGCGTGATGATATTAATAGTAATTAAAGAAACAGAACAATTCCTAACCAATGTAGATCTTAATATGATCCTGATTGTGAACGCTATTGCCCGTTGATATTTTTTTAGCTTCTCGCTCTTATCCCGCATAACAGGGCAGACCTAAAGTACCTATTGTCAAAATACTAGCTACTTTTCGCCGACCACCTGCATTTTCCTTAATTAAACTTCAAAACCCACAAACACTTTCCAGTTCGATTTCCACGATAAAACAATGACTATACTAAGAGCCTTACTTGATCAACTCCCGCAATCCGATAGCATTTTATCGTACGATCGCCCGTATGAGCTTTATTACTTAACTGTTTTCACGCTTTACAACACAATATGTAATGGTGGTGTAATATTTGTTGGAATTAAATTTTACTCATAGTTCAATATACATAAGAACTGTAAAAGCTTTAGAATATTTTACATAATTATAATTTAAATAATAAATAACTTAAATATTATAGATTAAGAGTGGCGCAGTGAGACATGACCTGACTATAAACGCTATTGATTCAATTCTCACTAGAGGGAATGATTCGCTACCCATACGTAGAGCGCAGCGTTAAGTTCGCCATTCAACACGCAATATCTAGATATCTGGCGGAAATCAGCCATCGAAGTGTCTTGCCACTGGGTTGCCTGACTTCACTCTTTGTTGGGATAAAGTGTGATGCTGAATGTAGGTTATATTTTGTGGAGAGTTACTCTATGTTTTTGTTATCATTCAGTCATTTAGATGTGAATATTGACAACAATCTCTGCCCAAAAAATTTTATAAATTAAATGAATTTATCTTAACTAATAAAATATATATAAATAGCTCGCTCTGGTAAAAGACAACAAGACAAAGTGCGGGGTTTAGTTGCACCACTCAACACGCAACGTCTCGAATTCGGTGAAATATACGGAATGTCTTGACACTAGTTACTTTCTGTCTACCCTGCTATGCGGGATTAAAGCGGCGTGAAGCAAAAAAAAATCTTAACATTATATAAATAAGAGTTTCCCTATAGTATTTATTTAATAGGATCTGAACGAGATTTGGACCAGAACCATAACTTAAAGTGCTATACGATCAACTATACCACGATGGACTTTAAAAAATGACAACAAGAGACTGAACAAAAATCTGTTTTGAAGGCCAAGAAGGCAACGAATCATTCACTATGCATTAATATTAAGAGGAAAGTTTGAATGAACATTTTTTATACCTTGTTGAAAATACACGTGTTAGAGCCTAATTTAAATAATAATACCTATATATATAGTTTTATAATCTCAAACCAGTTTGATAAATTATCAACGCTTCTTAGATTTTATATGACAGTGGCTTATTATGATGTCATGAAATATAAATTTTTGTATTTTTTAAATTTTACAATTTCTCCTAGTAAGTATGTTAAATTTTAAATTGTTACAAAGGGCCAGAGAGAACTTAATGGTATATCTCCTTTTTCTTGTCGTCTTTAGAGTTATTCGAGGCTTTCGAGACGCAATGAGACTGTAAACTGTGTTTTGGGTTCGATGCTTTACTTAAGAGAATGAACATCTTCAATATAATTTCATTTTATATAACTAACGTCAGCGTCCGACTGTAATCGCGATCGGTTGTGAGTCCGACTCGGGGGAGTGATTTTATTTAAAATATTTACACTTTCTCGCTCTGATAAGACAAAGTACGGCGTTGAGTTCCGCCTCCACCACTCAACACGCAATATCTCGAATTTGGTGTAAACCGATGTACGGAGTATGTCGACACTAGGTACTTTCTGTCTACCCTGCTATGCGGGAGCGTGAAGGTAAAATATACGCGGTGATTGAATTGATTGAAAAAAATGATTATAAATGGTACCCTCTAAACGCAATATTAAAAATTCAAATGAAAAGTAGATAACAGAGTGTTTTGACTCTGTTCTCTACTTTTAAGGACCAACAGTCCTTAACAAAAAAATTCTGAAGTTAAATATAAAAGTTTTTTTAAGATAAAAAAGATCACCGTTGTGTAATTTTTGCAATAATATTTTTATAGCAGTATTCTTGCATATGAAAACACAAACGTTATATAATTATTTCAATGTTTATTAAAAAGAAAAATTGTCTACTGTTTCTATAAATTCTCTACAAATACTATTAAAACTATATGAAGCAAACATAATTTAAAGCCACAATAACTAAATAAAATAAAATAGTACTTAAAGTACTTGAAAAAAATCAAAAAAATTAAAACCAAGTAAAATATATAAAGCAATTAATATAAAAAATTCGACCTTGCGAGAAAACAACTCTCTTTCATAAATACAATAATAATATTAAAACATACATTTTACGTAATGAATGCCGTTTAAATAAATAACCGAGTTCGTATATTATAATTACACCGACATACTCGTTCACTTGTCACATGCGGTCACTCACCCACTGAGCTATAAAAACCGGACCTCCAATAAATATTGGCGACTGTACTCCTTTGTTTCTAGATGTAAATACCCTTTAAATTATGTAAAATACATAATAACTCAAGATATTCCTGTAATATGTTATTACGAGATGAAATTTAATGTGATTATTTTTACACTAAAACATTGACTAGTTGTTCTGAGCGATCAAAGCGTCGTAATTCGAGTATCTAGCGAGTTTTATTTTTTACTTTATTTAAAGTTTAATTCCACACTAAGGATTGGAAAACTTTTAAAAAAGTATTAGAATTCAAACCCAAAACCTGGTCGGTCACCAGTCTCAAAGATTATCACGTTTTTATCTCGCATAGCAGGATTGACAGAAAGTACCTAGTGTCAAGACACTCTGTACTCTGCTTTCCGCCGAATTCAAGACATTCCGTGTTGAGTGTAGGAACTCAATCCCGTACTTTGCCTTGTCAAAACGAGGAAATGAAAATGATTTAAATATAATCACTCCCCCGAATGGGAAGCGAAGCCACAACCGGTCGCGCTTACAGTCAGACGCTGTCCCACTTCGCTACGAGCAGTCTCATAGATTATTGTATAATTTAATAAGTAAATATATCAAAAACGCACGCACAGATTAATTAAGCAAATATATAACATTTACATAATATCAGGTCAAGTTTTAACGTTTCATTAAAATTCCATCTTACCAACAAAAAAACCCGTTACTCTAATTTAAATTTCACATGAAATACATTTTGTTAACTTCAAATATCTCCCACATAAAAGCTGAGTGAATCAGATATAATCTAGTATTAAGCTCCCAATTTCAAGACATCATATGGCGGAACTGAACGCCGCGCTTTGTTTTGACAGTGTCATTAAATATAAATATTATATTTAACCTCTATTGGATATTGAACCCAAAACCATAGCACTTACAGTCAGACAGTATTCCACTGTACAACAATGGACTATGCATATAATAGATCAAATGATAAATAAAGATTTGAGTGAAATAATACACTCGGATGTTGCACTTCATCCTGGAAACGGCGGTAATGCGTCGACCTTACGTATATCCTCCGAAACTGGTCTGTTCTAGGCCAAAATCATTTCGTTCGTTGCATCATCATGTATTAGTGTTAGAAACTCTAGACGTAATATGATTGAGGGCATTTGGAACAGTGGGTCATCATCGGACTATCAATGGTTGTGAGCTCGATAATCATTGGTAGGATTTATACCCCGCTCTGGTTAGAAAAATCACGGCGTTTAGTTTCGCAAAGCAATACGTAATCCAGGCGGGAAATTGAAAAAGGTAGTGTCTTGATACTAAATTCTCTCTATTGACGAGACTGCTATGAGTATATACGTTTGCTATTACATTTATGTTTAGCGGAAGGGAAAAAACATAACATAGGTACTGAGTTCTTCTTCTGAGTAATAATAGACAAGTCTCAGAAATAAGTCCACCATTCCAATGCACAATGTATTGCTTTCTGTTTTGTTATTTGTGATTTTAATTTCAATGAATAATATATAATAAAATAACACAATATTTCCACTTACTGGTGATTCTGAAATTTCATTAGGCAAGCCGAAAACGAGCCCTGCACCAAGGTTACACAAATCTCAAAAACACTTACAAATTTTCCACCATCTGAGAATTGAACCCACACCAATTCGTTCAGCGGAGCAGTTGTTACTTGACAATGATAGTTATATTTAAATAACACTTGCAGACAGTCGTTATACAATATTAAATACGAGTATATGACCCACTTTGATTGTAATGTAGATTATTTTGATATAAGAGCACACACCGTACAACCTGTTATCATTGCATCGTATTAAGATCTGGTGTTTTAATATTTACTATTTTTAAAGTGTTATTCCACACTTAGGATTAGAAAACGTTTTTGAAAAAACGTATAAAAATTTTGATCGCAACGGGATTCATTCCCGCTGCGTTGCGTAATAACACTTTAAAAATAGTAAATATTAAAATAAAATAGCAATCTCTCTTGTAAACGATTATTTCTTAATAATTTAAAGTAGTAGAAATTTGTAAAAATCTCTCTACAGAGATGCTAACAACATAAATAAGTTGTAACAAAACGTATACTTTTATCCTGCATAGCAGGTTACACGACAAGTACTTAGTGTCAAGACACTCCGTAATCCACTTTCCGTCAAATTTGAGACATAGCACGTTGAGTGGTGGAATTCAACACCGCACTTAGACTCTACATGCTATGGCGAGGACATGAACTAATTTATATATAGTTGTTTGCCTGAGTGGAAATCGAATCTACAACTGATCGTTTTTACAGTCAGAAGCTGTCTCACTGCACCACAACCGGCCTCAATAAATATGAAATGAAATGTTTGTTATATAAAAATATATATTAATAACATAAATTATATTAAAACGTTACCATGAAGCAGTAGAGACGAGTAGAACATTATGATTTTGCATTCGAATTTCATTTATTTATTGATTTAATCACTTTATTTCCGCTCAGCATTCAAAAATTATAATTATAAAAAATCATGTCAAGTAAACTAAGAAGACAGCTGTCAAAAATTTGAAATTCTAAAAGGCTTTAAAACAAATCATTTAATCCTTGTCTAGAGCGTTCAACTCTCACAAATTCTTTATAGAGTAATTACTAACCGGACTAATTCTTGTTACTAGACATTCGGATAATCGAAACTTTGGATAATGAAATGTATGAAAAATTTATTTCATATTACGCCTGCTACAAGCATAATATTGCTTAACTATCAAATGTATCAATGTGAATCATCATTAATAAAATCAATGTTTATTAACATATTTTTTAGATCACTAAAATACTAAAAAAAATAATCCGGATAATCGCGAATTCATATAACTAAGGGCCGGATAATCGAGTTTTACTGTAATAAAAGAAGGCTATTCCCAACGTTTCTAACATCTTAAATACATAATATAACAAGCACAACGAATAAAACCTAAATTATCAACAAAAGAAACAATTATCTATTTGGTAACTAAAATACTCGTGGAGTGATTCATCAGCGAGTCTACCAAAACATTAACTTAAACATTTATAATATTATAAAGCTAAAGCAATTATATGAATAAATCAATTTCACATCGGCGTCCTTCAATCACGCGAAATAAATTTTAATCAATTAGAAGGCTGGTAATTAAAACTATTGTATCTGTCTGTCTGTGGAGTTTATTTTATCATGTTTTATTAGAGAAATAGTCGTAGAGAATTTAGTATCAAGTCAACCTTTAAATGAGACATTACGTGCTAAGTGGTAGAACTCAATACCGCTATTTGCCTTAAGAGAGCACTGAGCATGCTCTGAGTGGGAAATAAACCCACGACCTATCCTATTTATATTAACTCTATCATTCCTCGATATTGCGTACAAAAGATAAAAATTATAATTATAAAGTTATTTGTAAAACGTATAAAAAAATAATTAACAAATAAATATCAATTGAAGGTTAATTCTGATCGACTGATTATGTGAATAGCTAAAACTTAGCAATCAACATTATAAATACACTTTACTACCACATATAACAAATTTTTGATTAAAAAAATCCATCAGGCCGTTGTGGCCCAATGGGACATCGTCTGACTTTAAACACGATCTGTAATGTCTCGATTTCAGGCGGAAAGCAGTCAATGAAGTGTCTTGACATTAGGTTGTCTCTGACTACCCAACAATGCGGGATAAAAAGTGAAGCTGTAAAAATCTCTCAATATCAGATATAATTTACTAGATGATTAACTACCATCTTTGCATGATGCATGTCTTAACTATCAGTTAAACTCGCCACTGTTGAACACAAGAAGAATATAAACAAACGGAAATCGGAGTCGGAATCGGAATGTTTATTCATTTCACTATTTAATACAATACAAAAATTATATCACTTAATAAAAACGTATTATTTTACATTTTAATAATCTGTGTAAAAAAAAGTATAGCAAAAAAAAAATTCATTGGACAGATTAAAAAACTAACAATGTGACCTGATTTTGTCCGGACGTTGTTATTACCTATTTGGTGTTAAAGAATTTCGTTATACACATACACACGTATGTATGTATGGCTTTAAATTTTTATGAGAAGGCAAAAAGTTACCTTGAGATACGTATATGTTCTGTGATGTTAGAAAATGATAGTTATTTAATTATTATTTAACTAAATTACTATTATATTTGCTTTTTCTCAAATAGCTAAGTACAGGTATAGAGAACACAGTGCCTTCACACTCCGTTTACTACCTAAATTTAAGAAATCGCGTATTGAGAAGTTATAGAAAACATTATAATAAACTAATTTATGAGCTTTAATCATTTAATATACGAAATATATCAGAAAATTGGAAAATATGTCAGAAAAATCCTAGGAGTTTGCTTAATTTTTCCTTAAAATTTTCTTGAAATACCTTTTCACAGGTCTGTCTTGATTAATAATTGCTCTACATCTTGATTTTATAAAGTTTTTAATAAAAAAAACGTTTCGGATCCATTCGGAAGCTCTCTAAATTTCGTAGGAATGCCCTAAAATGTTATTAATTTTATTCTTATTTTAAATTTTACCATTGTATTGCTGCTTCTTATAAATTTTATAAATATTTTTACATTTTACTTATTTAATATGCTTATTATATAAAAAATAACAACAATGTCTGTTATTATTTTTTATCAAAATATTTTTGTAAAAGTTTATTGCTCTTATTTTCCGGTCAATGCAAAGAAGTTCTAAAACTAAAAACTTAAACACTCATGATTCCGCTGATCTCTACATTTTGCGCTACATTTAAAGACGTTACTTGTCAAGAAACAAAATTATACAGTAAAATGTGTGAAAATTGTAAAAATCAAAGATCTTTTTATCTTCACGCTTTTATACAGCATCTCAGGGTAGACAGAAAGTACCACCTAATATCAAGACACTCCGTACTTCGCTTTCCACCGAATTCGAGATGTTGCGTGTTGAGTGGCGAAACTCGACACCGCACTATGTCTTTTACCAGAGAGTTTGTAAATAATTTAAATATGATCACTTCCCCAAGTGGGGATCGAACCCACAACCAATAGCGTTTACAGTCAGATGCTGTCCAACCGCACCACGACCGGTCTCAGATTTTATAACATATGTGTATGTATACATATTTAAAAGGATATAAGATATAAATAGGTTTTAATACATATGTATAAAGATCATTTATTTTCTCAATTTGTACACATTTTAAATGAAACTATTTTCAACGGACTAATTGCGTATATTTTGATATTTGAAAATAAATTTTTGGAAACCGGACGTTTCAAACACTTTATTTAAAGTTACATTTAAAAGGTTTTAATACAGTTGAGATGATACTATTATAGTTAATTAAATATTTTATTTTGTAAGAATTAAAAAAAAAGTTTTAAGCTTTCAAAATTCACTACTTAATTATATTACTAACAATTTAAAATAAATAAAGTATAAACATTTCTACATAACTGCGTTAAATTTCAAGATTTTCTATACAAGGTTACAACTGATTTCGCAAAACAACCGCATCGAAATCGATTCTACCAAAAAATTGTATAATTATGTTTTTACTAAGATAAGTTTATTATATTATTTTTTGCACTAATTATCTGGTTTTAGTGCTCGATATAAAGGTACTGTATGAAAAATATAAAAAAGTAACCTTCAACATGCACGATATCGAAAATACTTTACTATATGTAACAAAAGCAAATTTAAGTATTTAATGTAATTATAATACTCAAAACAACAGTATGCGTATTTATGTTAAACTATTTTTATGCTAGAGAATATATAACGTGAAGCCGATCGTGGCGATGATTATATAACAAAAATATCTTCATTCAATCGCTCTGGTAATACAAAGTCTGGTGGAAAACGGAAATCGGAGTTCGGAGTGTCTTGATACTAGGTACTTCCTGTCTACTCTGCTATGCGAATGAGAATTAAAAAATGTGTATATATATATATATATATATATATATATATATATATATATATATATATTCTTATTCTGTTACTCTTTCTAGCTTCAAACTTTTATCAGCAGGGTCATTTGCACAAAAATCTATTTTCACCTGCTCCTTGCCATTAGATATGCTTTAAAATTTGCATTCGATGACAATACAATATTTTCACAACATAAACCGGGTATTCAGAACAAAATAAGAAAAAAAATTAAAAAGTTTTTAAAAAAAGTAATTTTTAAAAAGTACTTTAAAAAAATTAAAAACTACTTAAAAACTACTTACTTTTAAAAAACAATACTTAAAAGTCTTTTAAGATTAAATTAAATTAAAAGAGCGGCGTTGAGTTCCACCACTCAACACGCAATGTCCGAGACATTGCGTGCTGAGTGGTGGAACTTCGGTGGAAAGCGAAGTACGGAGTGTGTGAACACTAGCTACTTTCTGTCTACCCTGCTATGCGGGATAAAAAGCGTGAAGCTAAAAAAAAGTCTTTTAAGATTACCAACATATTGCTTCAAGACGTTATTTCGTATGTAATTTTAATAAGAATTATCACATGTTACACTATCATAATCACAATGGTTAGTACATAGAGGATCGAACACGCAACACCTGGCCAACAAAATTTCATAGATCAAAACCAGTTCAAAATAATTGCATTATGAAACGCATAGCCCGCATTTTGGTCTGCGAATTTCAATTGATTAGCTCTGTACCTCTAAAACGTGGATTGTAAACCTATTATTTAAAATTTTGTAACAATATTGATATTAACCGTTACCCCTTTTTTATTGATTGCCATTTTTCACAATAATTTCATTAATTTTAGAAACAAATTTAGCTAAATTTCTCTCTAGCTTCACGCTTTCAACTTACATAGCAGGGTAGACAGGAAGTACCTAGTGTCAAGACACTTCGTACTCCACTTTCTATCGAGTTCAAGACATTTATTTTTGAAAAAATGTAAATTTCTTCAAAACGAAAATTGCAATTTGTCAAAAGACATTAAATGTAATTTATTATTTTTAAAGACATAAAAATTATTGTAGAGTAAATACACACTTCATACAACACTAATGAACATTTACACATTAAAGGGTATCGGATTCAACTAGTATTATAAAATTGTTTTTTAATATCATGATAAGAAAAAAATGAGATGCTTCCATAAACATTATTCTTAATAGATAGAGTCTGTAACTGCGTAGCCAATCTAAAGTAAACAATCCTGGTATCGGCACTGACTGTAATTATCCTTTATATATGATTCAAAATTTGCATTTTGTGTCGCGTATGCATTAGATATGCTTCTTATGCATTATGTCGAGTAAAAAAATATATTGAATAAAAAATTCTTAGTGCAACATATTTTAATTAAAATGTTTTTGTTTATTCATTAAATTTAATTACACATTTAAATAATCTATATTTATCGATATATTCATATATACCGATAGTCACAGTTCATTCACATTATCAGGTGACAGAGAGAACGTCAACGCTCTATATAGCTTAAACGTCATATTTAATAGTTAATTATTTTATAATATAATTTTAAGACCTAATTTTTTTAAATAAAAAAAAAGTTTCACACATTGACTGTCCCAATGGCCTGTACGTTATTACAAAAGGGAGCACGCATGTTTTGAATTCTAACGACACACATAAACTTTATATGGGATAGAGACTAAGAACTCTAAATAACAATGAAGTATTCTTTCGATAAATAAAATTATAAATATAATTAAATAATGTTATTTATTGATTAATAACAATTTATCTACATAATATTTATTTATAATAAACTTTTTTTTAATATAATACATTCAAAAATAATAAGTTAACTTGTGAATATAAACAATTTGAAAAATAAAAAAATAATTATAACATTATAGTTACTATACAATATGCATATGTTACGTATTTTCAATATCCAATGTGTCATCGGAATTATAAATAAATTATTACTTTATATGTTTGAATCGAAACTTAATTCCAAGTATTTGTACCCTTACAATTCATTTATATACAACATAGTACCGGATCTGAACAGCGCCTAAATCGACGTTCACATTTTCTTTGACCGCCTAACATTCCACCAACCCACAAGGTCGGAGAGATTTTAACCATAATAAAAACAAAATTAACAAAGTGGATACAATAATAATATGTATTTCAAAATTCATCCTACATTTTTTCTTTTAAAATAACAGTAATCTTCAAAAAATTAATACAATATCGACTCTACATAAGTTATAATGGTGTTTAACTTAGAATAACTTACCAATAATAATTTATTTTATCCGTCCATTCTAAACACTAGGCTCATAAACTGTTTTAACCAATAGTTTGAACACTAAACATCGACACTTACTATACACGACACGTGTGCATCCGACGGAGGCTCGAGCATAACTGAGCAAAGAAACTGGCCCGGGCGGTTGCGCTCGCGCACCCAACGGATGGTCCGGTTTACGCTTGTTAGTTGTTTCGTTTACCTTTTGTCAAAAGAATATATCAGTTTCTTTAAATTATGTAATATTTGGTTTTGGATTATTGATTATTTATTTGTATAAAATGTCAAATATATTAAAGGAAACAGCTCTATTGTTTTCACTACTCGAAAGTAGAGTTTATTATTATACAAGTACGTAAATTAACACTGACCTACTGTTTTGTTTTTAATACTTATTGACGGTTAACAACAAAAAAATATATATATACAAAAGATTTTACATATTTAAAAAAATATTTGAGATTTGAAGTAACTTAATCACATATAAACTGGGATTGAAATACAATACTATATTTTGTATGTATTCTAATATTAAAATGTATAATATTTATGTATCATAACATTTTAATCAAAACTAAATGAATCTATAAAAAATATTAATCTTAATCGGGGGAATGATTGTACCCAATATCTATTTATTTTGTCCACAATGGAAAGACAAAACGCGGCGTTTAGCTCTGCCACGCAACATACAATATCTCATGTGGTCAAGACCCGGGAATCTTTATAGTCCAAGTAAGCACTGCAGGCTATTACGACATTATACGACAAATATGTTAACAAAGTGTCAATATATATAGTTATTTCAAGGATTGCATTAAACTATGTTTATACCCAGAAACATCGTTGACGTGAACTTAAATAAGAAAAATATACTAAATTCTAATCATTTTACATAATAATGGATGTTAAGGTCGTATAGGCCCGACTTACTCAACTCATACTTAATTCAGTTTACTTGCCTCGATGAGCGACGATTATATATATGTGCCACTTTTGATGTAACCTTTCCCTTTATCTGGGTCCAAATTATGAATATGCCAGTTGGCAAATGGACACGATGAGCAAGTTTTTGTTTATTTTAGTGTTTTTTTTATTTAAACCCTTAAATATTATTGTACAATAGCTAGACACAACAAAAAAGTACATGAGAAAATTTAGCAAAAAATATGTCATATCTAGCACACGATTCTAATATTAGGTTAAAGAAAGCAAAGAGAAGACAATTCTTTGTTGAAACACGTTGTTTTACAGCGAAACGATGTAGCTCGGTAGTAATTATAATTAATTGCAAAATCGTTTAAGCTATTTGACCCTTTCATCGATATCGATGATGGAGATAAAAACTTAACTGAAGCCTGCTCTACTCATTTATAAATACCGTTTTAGAGTTTCAGAACATTTAACGGTAACTTTGGTCCCAGCCATGTTGTAGTCGTGTGACAAGCATAAAACATAGTTAAAACTTATTGTACAATATTTAAACTTTAATACTTTATGGAATGTTAACCAAGCTTACAATGTACAGGAAGATTTTTTTATCTACATATATGTGTCAAATTTTACTTACATACTCATAAAGGGACTGTAATAAGTCGAAGAAGAAATCACATAATTTTGTTCTTTTTTATATCCTTCAATATCGTTGTATTGAATGACTGATATGAATACTGTATTTTACGTTTAGATGATTAGGTCCAACAATATTTTTATAAAATAAAAAATGTCATAATAATACAGCTTCTCGCTTTATCCTGTATAGCAGGGTACTGAAGACAATCAAGTTCAAAACACACCGTTGACTGCTTTCTGCGTGAAATCGAGACATTGCGTGTAGTGTGGCAAACTCAATGCCGAGTTTTACCTACTAGAGCAGAGAAATGAAAATTAATTTTAAATATATTCAATGCCGAATGGAAATCGCTCGCAACCTACCGCTTTTACACGCTTTTCAGACGCGGTCCTACTGTGCCACGATCACCTTACTGTGTTATAATGATAATAAAATATTAATTTTACGTTAAAAATTACATTGTAACAGAGTAAACAATCAGACAATCTTGTGTTAAGACGTTCAATTCTCCGCTATACATCTGAATACGAAACATCACGTGTCGAGGGGTAGATATGAAAGTCGTGTACTGCCTTACTACAAGGATACTTAGTTATTTTTACTTTTTACCCTAATAAGTCTATATTGGATTTTTTCTAATGCAAATATTATATATTAATTGCATATATTTCGTCAAGAATATATGAAGCCAGCAACTATCGCATGTAACGCTACCACTGCTTATACTATAAACACTTTTATGAATCTTTGCAATCCCGTTAATACATAATGAATAATCGACTTCTCGAGCCCTCAACCTCAATATAGGACGATGCAATTAAAAATAATAGAAAACTTCCTTCCAATAGTATCTCAAATTGGAATCGTAACGTAAATTGTGTAATAATTAACAATCTTATATAATTACTCGCGTCATTAACGTAACGCAGAACGGATGAAATAATTTCCAATATGAAAAAAAAAACGTGTAATGAGCGAAATTACGCGGTTACGTGCATCGTTGTATTGAGGAAACCTATTTATTATACATTTTAGACTATATTCATTTGAATTTTGCATGGCGATGTATGTAAAACATTATTAGTTACATCAGGGTTATATCGTAATATTGTTTAAATTCAAGGAATTCAAGAAGTAAGCGTATGCAAATTAAACTTTACATTTATTCTTTCAATATCAATTTCAATTCTCCATTCTTATTAAACAAATGTATAATATAATAAATTTAGCTCTGGTAACAAAACTTTTTACTTTATTGTAATAAGCCATCGTGGCGAAGTGGGACAGCGTCTGACTGTAAACTCGATTAGTTGCAAGTTCAATTCTTTTTCGAAGAACAAATTATATTTTAAAATCATTTTCATTTCTCTCTTTAGTAAGACAAAATGGGGAACGGGAGTGACGCAATGTCTCCAAGAGCGGAAAGCAGTCAACGCTCTGTTTTGACACTAAATTATCTCTAACTGCAGGGTGCTACGCAGAATATAGCGTGAAGGGGCTATTGATACTTTAAGCAATTTTTTTTATTTTTCTTTTAATTACTAACTAAAATCAGTACACTGGTGTAGTAGGACTCTGTCTTATCTACAAAACAAATTGATTTAAATATTCAGTAATATACCCCCAAAATAGGCGAGAAATAGAGATTGATGTTTTATATGTATAAAAATCACTTACTTAAAACCTACTATTTTAATGTAATTGAAAGGGAAAATCTTCAACACGAGGTTTTCACTTAGAAATCACATTAGATTATTTGTAAGAAAAGAAAGTCTTTCTTTTTCTTTTATACTAAACCGCAACAAAGATGCACAGCACAGTATGAACTTAAGAATATATAATAAATGTACTGGGAGTGAAGTTCAAACGCGAGAACAAGAAAAGTCATGGAGACATATTTGCTTATAAAATATTTTCTAGAAATAGAATAAAAAATATTCAGCTTATATTTATTTATTGAAATCATTGATTTTTGAGATTTTAATATTAAATAATAATATAAAATAATATAAAAAATAATTTTAAAATAATAAAAGTGATAGTGAAAAATAAATTTGTGATGACCCGATCTTTTGAACATTTTATAGTAATTTTTATACCCATTTATTATTTATTATTTATTTAATTAAACATTTTATAGTAACCAATGGTCACATGTAGAATTATTATATATTTAGTAAAATGATAACTGAATATTATAGTATATTTCCGGATGAAGTAAGGATTTGTATTTTACATAACTATAGATACATACTTACTGTAATTAGTATATTTTTTTTAATTTGTTAGTGTGTACCTCGACTTTTTTTAATTTTCCTGTAGTGTTAACAATTTTTAAATTGCAGATAACATAACTTCTAATTTATAGAAATTACATATTAAAGGCTTAAATTATTACTTCATGCAACTACTCTAAAATTTCCTAGCATAAAGCGTTAGCGATATTACCTATTAAATAGTTTTGCGGCTTTATTATTATTAAAATACTAGAATTTTATTAATAAAAGTTATTAGGATATACATATAAGGGAAAACCATATACATCTGAATAAATATAGAAATACTTCCTTTGATTTTCACTGACAAAGTTTTTGATGTTTTATAAAACTTATTCTCATATTAAAATTTTATTATAGTACGTGTTGAACTTCATCAAACGTTTCAAAGTGCCGACTGAAACACTAATTAATACTATAATTCCTGTTCCCTGAAGGATTTATAGGATTTTTTTCTTACTGCTCCATTACATTATCTAAGGAACAGCTTCAATAGTTTCTTCTGTCACTCGTGAAAGACTACCTGGTAATGGTAGACTTTTTAGTTACACATGGCTAAGTTCTTTCCTTCATTTTATAACTAAACGATATTAGCATAGTAATTAAAATGCTTTCTACTATTTTTTTAATATTATTCTTTATAATAAATCCCAAAATAAAAATCCCAAAATAAAAAATAAAAATTTATGTTTAACAAGTAGTTAAACATAAATTTTTATTTTTTACCTAACTAACATAAATTTTTATTTTTTACCTTTTAACATATTAAACTTACCTTTTAAACTTATAATAAGTTATTTAGTTTTATATGAACAGGTACTGTACATCTTCTTTAACTTATTTACTTCTTATATAAACAAATTTACATAAAATAGTCCATAAAACTTTGATATTATGTCTGTAAGTAACAGAAAACGCAAATATATTATAAAGGTCTATTACAAAGTACCTACCGCTGGGTCTTATTATTCGGCTTTGTAGCGGCAAAATAGTTATTTCGATATTATGGTAATAGAAATTATTGAATTAGTATAGAATATGCAATCGATATTGCGAAAAAACGTTTATTATATAGAAGTACTTACAATGTCGGTGGTAGCTACCCATAAGGATAAGACTGATAATGAACACATTAAACTAGTTATCTTCTTAAATCACGTTGTTTTATCATATTTTTCTTTAAACAATTATTGATTCTTTAGTACAAAGACAGAGCGTGCCGATGAGCTGCTCCGCCACTTAACACGAAATGTCTATAATTCGTCAGAAAGCAGAGAACGGAGTGTACCAACACTGACACACACACTCCGTCCTACTTCCTGTCTACTGTGCCATGCAGGATAAAAAGCGAGATAGAGTAACGTAAAAAGTCATAAAACCTTTCTGAAGAATCTGGCTATCATGTAATTATAAAAAACCCGACTGATAATTTCAAAAATTATTGTATCCAAACAAAATTATTATATGAATTTAGAAAACGTAAATGATGTACAAGAAATCTTTAAATAGAATTTTAATCGTTTTATTTATTTTAATGTAAAGGAAGTGGAAATGGCAATGTAATAAGCTAGTATTACTGCTTCATTATTTATTTTTTAATTATTACAAATTACACATATCATGCGTTTCTTTTAATATATAATAGCTAAAACAAAATAGTGGATTCTCTTTATGTTTTTATGATATTATGATATTCACTTCAGTAAATATTTCGATCTTTCATTAATATTTTCAAAAATTAAAAATATTTTTAAAATAGTTGGACTTCAACTACGTAGTGTTAGCCATTTAAAGTATGAATAATTTTTATTTAGAAAACACGTACATTAAGTTGTGAAATTTAAAAAAAAATGTTATTTCTTCGTACTAACCAACTGTTGCTATATATTATGTACATACAAAAGACTTAAACGTGCTTAAAGTTTTATTCATCTTTTTTGTCACTTATTAACAACGCCACCTATTGAAAAAGAACGCATATAAAAGTATATATATGTTTCGTTACACGTTGATACTAAATGAAAATTATATAAATGAAGTAATAATTAATGACTAAGTTTATTATATTTCTGTACTTGTATTTTACGTTTATAAAATATTAGTATTTTTAATTATTTAATTACTTTTACTTTTAGTAAGTGCGACATACCATCTCACAGCCATATGCAACATTCTATTGCGTAGATCGTAACGCTTGATTCTTGAGCTGTCAAATGAATTTGTAAATGTTTACATGTTTATACTTTCTTTATTTAAATTCTCGTACATTATTTATTTCATGTGCCATCAAATTGTTTAATATTGTTGCCGTTTTATAAAGAAAAAAGGAAGAATAATATCAAGTGCAATATTTAAAAAGAATACATTATTTAAAAAAACGTTTATAACATTGAACATATAAACTATACGAAAAATAATGACTACTAAAGAAAATAAAAGTGTTGAAACTGGAACAAGTGATCTACCAACATCTAGTCCACCTATAATAGACGAAGAGACTAAAAAAGTTAATGAAATGTTAAAAAATCGCTTGAGAAAATATATAAAAAAATTAGATGGTGTGTGCTTTTTACTTGCTTTTTTATATTGTGGTAAATTATTAGAACTAAAAATTTCAATCCTTTGGTAACTTAAAGCATCTAAGAAATAAAAGTCTACCATATATACCTATTACTCAGTTACATCCTTTTGTTTTGATTATAGTACTTACTACGTAACTTTATTTTTATTTTAGATACACATATAAGTACAACTAAAGAAGAAAGTGAAAAAGTTGAGTTAGAAACATTTAAACAATTATACAAACCAAAATTAGAAGGTGCCAAAGAAACTTATAAAAAAATACCCAAGTTTTACTTTAAACTCCCTCGACCTGACGATGTTTTAGCACAAAAGTTAAGAGAAGAAACCCGAGCTCAATTCTTACAGAAAAAAAGCAAAGAGTTATTAGATAATAGTGAATTAAAATTTCTATGGAGCCTTTTGGAGAAGTCTAACGGAAATTACAGTATGGCTAACAGTGATGAACTTACTATTGATTACTTACAATTTAAAAAGATTAGGGAGGAAGCTGGGCCTAAGTATAGGTAAATATTCGCTAAGACATCATTTTTTTTGTAACCTAAAAATATTCTAGTGTTTTTGGAAAAATCATATTTGAGTACGACCACTACTTATAGAAATATTTATATTTATTTATATTAAATATATTTAATTTCTTGACCTAGCCCAACAACTTATATTTAGTATAATCATCCTTCTGAAACTGTCAATGATGTGTACCATTATAAATTAATTAGTTATGCAGCATAAAATGATTGAGCAGACTTAAACATTTAAAATATCTAAGTAGAAAAATGTTACTTAAAGCAATTTAACCTAAATATGTCAATTGTATATATTTATATATGTGTATGTGTATATGTATGTATATGTATGTATAATGTGTGTGTATGTGTATATATGTATATATTATTTTTAATAGAAACATGATTATGATTTTTTTTTGCACCTACACTATTATCCCACATGACAAGTTTGGCTGATAAAAAATTGTTTTTTGAGTTAAGCTCGCCTTTTGTGCAATAAAGAATATATAAATAAATAAATAAATTATTAAGCAATATATTTATAGGTATTATAGGTATTATAGGTATTAAAATTTAGTACTTATGTTTGTATAAAAATGTATTACAGCCACCAAATCAATGAAATAGTCAATACAATTTAAAAGGCTGCTTGAAATTATTATTTGAGAGCTACAGATTCAAATTCCATACATGGAAATTTTGTATAATATGTATTTTTATATATATAAATATATGTAAAAAAATTAACAGCAAGAAAAAAGTACACACAGATAAACTTATGCCTAAAAGAAGTCAATTTTTCAACCTTTCGAAGACAGAATTCTAAAGAATAATATTATAAAAATGATGTATAATTAAAAAGAAAGATTTAATTTATAGAATATAAAATCAAATATATTTTCCACAATATAATTCTAAAATGCAAACTGAACTTTAATCTTGCAAATTTATTCTTAAATCTTTAAAAATATATCATCTTTATATTAATTATGGACAACAGTGGCTCCAAAACATTGCCCGGTGCCATTTATCGATTGAGCTAAGCATAAAACCATTACGTTTTGTTAAGTGTGCATATTAACCCTGAAAGGGCTTGGAACTAGAAAGAAATATATAAATCTTTAAGAAATAAATATATATCATATATGAATGCATCTGATTCCATACAACTAAAACTATATAATGATCAACGTAATTAAGATGCTGGTTCTGGGTTCGATTTCCATTCGAGGGAATGATTAATATTTAAATTATTGTCATTTCTACGCTCTGGTAAGACAAAGTGCGACGTTGAGTTTCATCATTCAACACGCAATGTCTCGAATTGTGGAACGCACAGTACGGAGTGTCTTGACACTTGATACTTTCTGTCTACCCTGCTGTGCGGGATGAAGCTAAAAAAGCTAAATTATCGTCATATCACAGAATATTGTCCATATTAGAGCCCCTATTTTGTTCCCAGTCCATATTTCACAGCAGAGGTGTTTGGTCGTCTTCAAGCAGCTGAAGGTGGCGTGGGGCGTGTTGGAGGTGTCTCATTATTCAACTATGTTATGCGTAGAGTTTGGTTGCAGCAAACTAGAATCGGCCTGTCGTTATATGATGTCACTGGACAAGGATATCTTACTGAGCATGTGAGTTTTTGTTTATAAAAAATATCGATATAACCGTATAAAAAAATATATTATATTAATTATTTATTTTCGTTTACTTGTTTGCTACTATTATGGTATTTTCATGTCGCTGTCTGTGTGTTGAATAGCGGAACTTAACGCATTTAATAGAAAAATATTATTTTTTTCCTTTCAATCGCTTTTACAATCAAATACTATTCCATCAGCCTAATATAAGTAAAAAATACATAATATAGATAAAAAAAGTTAAAAAAATCTCGACAGGACCTAGAAAGCTATATAGCAGAGCTAGTTCCATCGTTAGCAGCTCTAGATGGTCTGGATTCATCGTTCACATCGTTCTATGTGTGCACTGCGGCGAGGAAGTTCTTATTCTTCCTAGATCCGCTACGAGTGGGACGAGTGAGAATCAGGGACGTGCTGTCCTGCTCTTTCTTGGATGATTTGCTAGAGGTGAGACCGAGATGGATGATAATGACTTATTAACACTTTAATTAAAATAATTCTTTACTGTACACCCAAATAAATCCAGTGTAACAAAAATGGGAATATATATATATATAAAATATATATATATATATATATATATATATATATATATATACTGTGCGTGAATAAATCGTTTTCAACCGTAACCGTATCCACATGTGATTTCATGTATCCACATATGACCTTATGTGTCCACATGTGATTTCATGTGTCTACATGCGGTTTCATGTGTCAACATGTTATCCACATGCATTTTGTCCTCGCTTACAACGATCCAAAAATAAAATAGAAATATCATGATTGTTCGATTTTTCTACAACGATCTTCAGTTATCTATTTTTTTCTGTCAATCACTACATTATAATACAAAAAAAACACACGGCAGAATATCAAGATACATTTATGCATATAAGAAATGTCTGAAAATTGAAACTTTAATATATAGATACACATAATGTACATGAGCTGAAATGACAATATTCCTAGACCCTCGATAAAACAATTATAACTATATATTATAACAATCACCATTTTAAATTATGTGTATATACATTGTTTTTTAAATTTATATACATAGCTACGTGAAGAAGATCTCCCAATGGAGTTGCAGGAACAGAACTGGTTCAGCGCGGCGTCTGCCCTCCGCGTATACGGACAGTATCTCAACCTGGACAGAGACCACAACGGCATGTTGAGCATCAACGAGTTGGCCGGGTATGTTTCTTTATATAATAATATTTTTGATTTCCGCGATTTTTACACATGTAGACTGTGACCACGGACTACTGTAAAGTGTTCTAAACGTCAGGTTTCCAAAAATGTGTTTTCGAATACTAAAATATAAGCGATTAAGCCGTTCAAATTAGTATAATTTAAAATATGTTTTTTTTTATATATTTTATTTAAATGGTTGTCTTTTTCGCTTTTCTTTTCCTTTTTTTGTTAACTTGCGAGGAGCTGTGGTAAGAATGCAGAGCTTAATAAGAACGAAAGCAGGTTTTAAATCTTGCTTAGTTCCATTCTGCATCAGGTGAATGGCTTCCAAACTTCGATATTTTTGTGACAACTTCGCGATTTATCCTTTATAGCAGTCTAATGCTAAAATACTGCGTGAAATCGGAACATTGTGTGTTAAACGATGAAACTCAACGCCGCGTTTTGTCAATTTGTCAAATCAAAGAAATAAAAGTAATTTTAAATATAGTCATCTCCCTTAATAATAATAATATTTTTTACATAATTTAGATACTTTTTACAAGCTTTTAAGGTGAAACTAAGCCTGTCCCAGTATATGTTTATTTATTAGATATAAATTCAAATGGCAGCTACATTAATTTATTCATATATAATTGATGTATTTACAATTAAAGATAGTAAGTAGCTTATTGCATTAAGAAGGACCGAGTTTATTTTTAAAGCTTTTGTTTCCAACAACATTTTGTATGTATTTTATGATATTTATTACATATTATTTTCGTTTACCATACGTTATTCATGTTTCCCCTTTTTAGGAATTCTAGGAAATCCTATATAAATGTTGAATTTCAGGAAATCCTTTGTCTTTCTGTCTGCGCATTTTTTATCAGTCACTTAATTGGTTGATATATTCTCCTGCTATTCTTATATAATTGATAGATTGGTTGACAATTCCAGTTACGGTTCTGGGACACTAACCCGCGCCTTCCTCCAGCGTGTGTTCCAACAGTGCCTCACATACGACGGCGAGATGGACTACAAGACCTACCTGGACCTAGTGCTGGCCTTAGAGAACAGGAGGCAGCCGGCGGCGCTCGCGTATCTGTTCAGAGTGTTGGATATCAACTCGCAGGGGTACCTCGATGCTTTCACTTTGAATTATTTCTTTAAGGTCGGTATAATAGAGTGAAAACTTAAAGAATTTAAAGGATTTATTTGCTATTGTATAAATATAAAATGTCTATATGTATTTGTTCAAAAAGAGGCCTTAAAAGCCGGTCGTGGCGCACTGTAAACGGAAATAATTGTATTAAAATTCTTTTTGTTCCTGCTAAGACAAAGCGCGGCGTTGGTTTCCGCCATTCAACATACAATATCTCGAAAAGCAAAACACAGAGTATTTTGACATTTAGGTATTTCTTGTTTATCATGCTATGCAGGATAAAAGCGTGGAGCTATAAAATAATCTGCCAACGAAATTTAAACTGTTTATATGTTTAATATTAATAATATTAATTATGAGAATTTAATTTTTTTTAAAAAATCGCTTAAATACAAATATAAATTTTAGTCTAAGTAACCGACCATAATTACATTCAAATGACAAATAAATAACAATAACAAAAAAAGGCCGTTCGTGGCGCAGTGTGACAGTGTTTGCCTGTAAACGCGACCGGTTGTGGGTTCGATCCCCCCTCGGGAGTGATTATATCTAAATTATTTTTACTTCCCCACTCTGGTATAGACAAAGGGCGGCGTTGAGTTCCACCACTCAACACGGAATGTCTGGACTTCGGTGGGAAGAGAAGTACGGAGTGTCTTGACACTAGGTATTTTCTGTCTACCCTGCTATCCGGGATAAAAGCGTGAAGCTAAAAAAAATAAAAAAGGTACAGATACTGGGTCTGTGTCTTCTTTTCCTGTAGTGCAATAAATTTTATATAAAAAAAGTAATAAACTGTCAACTAAGATATTTTATTTGATACAGGCAATCCAAGAGCAAATGATAGCCCACGGAGCCGAACCAGTGAACTTTGACGACGTGAAAGACGAAATCTTCGACATGATCCGACCCGAACATCCATCACGTATCACCCTCCAAGACCTGGTTAGAAGCGGTCACGGTCATACGGCAGTTTCTATACTTTTGGAGTTGCATGGTTTTTGGGCATACGAGAACAGGGAAGCTTTGGCTGCGGCGGGAGATCACTCCTGATATATGGAATTTGGGAAGAAAGTTAAAATGGTAACTGATAGTAAACACCAATTTCTAACAGAGTAATGACTTGACGTTCATTTGAAATGAAACGACAGGGAAATGATTTCGTTTTTCCCGGTTTTATGTGAATGAATTGGTAAGAATAAACGCGGTGTTAAGTTCCACTCATATAAAGTATACGAAAAGTAAAGAATTATTTTTATTTTTGGTATAATTTTTTGTGCATTTCCCATACATTTAGAATTGTGTGATTTTTGAATGTATCAAAATATTCCTAGAAAACGTTTGAGATTGTTCTGTATTACAACTTTAAAAAATTATGAAAAGAAATTTGTGTGTTAAAGGTTGTTACTATTAATGTATGATAACACGCCTTGGGAATGAAACTCTCCAGCCTTTATCAAAGGTATAAAACCTTTCACTAATGTTTGATTGATTTGTAATTTTTGGCATTTAACAAAAAAAGAGTCCCGCTGAGTTTCTTGCGCCGGTTCTTCTCAGGTCTGAGGCATTAGCTTTAGTGAACTGAGGGTTACTTATTTGACGTTCAAAAAATGAAGTATGTAATTTCTTACTTTGAATAAAATTATTTGATTTTGACTTTACGTATGCTTTCAGAATTGGCTACACTCTAAAGATGTCCATGATAATTCTCTCTCTGCCATAACAGTCATGCTCTTTTCCCGCCTAATTTTTAATAGAGATTTAGATTTTATTAAATTAAAAAATTAAATGTTTTAGTAAAATATGTTTAATATTAATATTAATAGTAATTTAAATATACCTCGTACAATTAAGATAATTTATTTCTTTGAAACTCTCGCTTAAATATAAATGTTAGTACCAAGTAACGGATTATATACATGTCAATTACATTTATATAAGAAAAATACAACAATTAAGAAGAAACTGGTTCCAGTTTATAGTGTAATAAATTTAATATTAAAAAATAATAGTATAGTTATTATAGTTATATTTTAGTTTATAGAAATGTTTTTATTTCCTCCCTTTAGAGAAAGAATGGTAAGACAAAACACGCTATTTAATCCGAGACTTAACACAAGTTCGCTATAGAATATATGGAAGACAAAATGTAAAGGAATTTCTTTTATTCCGTATCTTTATTCAAATTCTTTTTTTAACAAAAAGTATCTAATGTCAAGACACTAGAGCGGGGAAATGACAATAATTTAAAATTATCATTCCCCCGAGTGAGAATCGAGCCCACAACCGATTGCGTTTACAGTCAGTCGCTGTCCCACTGCGCCACGACCGGCCTCTCAGTTTCCTTACTGTTAGGATTATGTGGTTCATATGTGTATGACAATAACGCAAATGGTTCGATAGTTAGAAATACTTTATTGCTAAATACAGTCAATATTAAGAACACTTAAAAAGGTTTCTGTAAATAAGTATGGAATGAGCAAAGGCGTTTGAGGAAAGGCCAAATCTTAAAAAATAAGGCTTAGAAAAACTATTGTATAAATTAACATTAAACGCTTATATTCTGTTAATCGTGTTTTCGTTTTTAATATACCTACCTACCCACATTTGGTTTTATCCCGCATAGCAGAGAAAAGAGGTAGTGTCAAGACGTTATACTCCGGTCTCAGGAATAAGGCAATGCGGAGGAGCTTTAGCTAATGATTATTAGCTATGATATTTTTTCCATTTAAATATTTTTAATACCAATAAATGATTAATAAACTCAAGATCCTTACGGCTTACCTCAAGGCCTAGTCTCATCGTATTTTTTAAATTTATTTTTATAAGCCTATTAGTTAGAATAGTTTTAATCATTATTAAAAACATAACACTCTAAAATATTAGAGAAAAATAAAAAAAAAACAATTTTTGATTAAAACGTTTATTTTGAAATATAACAATAAACAATAATGAAGCAATAACTACTAAAACATGATTTAAAAATATTTCTCTAAGCCTTACATATAATATAACAAATGTATACATATATTTGTAATATGTAAATAATTCTATTTTTATTGTACGCGTCTTTAAAGCTAGATAACACCATCACCCAATAAATCTAGAAATTTTTGAACGTTCGAGAATATTCTATTAATTTTATTATTATTATTGTACTTACACTTTGTGCTGAGTTTATTAAATACAAGATATAAATAAATTAATAAAAAAATATGAAATAGGTAACATATCATTTTAAATGAAATATTTCATTTAAAATATTTTAAATGAAAATCATTTTAAATATTTTAAGCGGATTAATGGCGTGTTTTTTGGTATTCCAAATATATTTTTTAAAATCTGACGTTTCACGAACACTTTACAGTAGGCCGTGGTCACATACTGTTTAACTGTGAACACGACCACAAAGGTATTTTCAAATACCAAAACATACGGGTTAAATCCGATTAAAATGTGTAAAAATCGCATAAAACAATGATCTTATTATATCAATAATAAAAAAAACTATAATAAAATTATTTCTTAATGCATACATATAAACATAAATAATTAATCAAGTATGTATATTTAATTCAGATGAAATCATTGCATTGGAATTCGTTTCGGCAATATTGTGAATGGACTAACAAATATTAAATTGTAAAATTGCACACATTTATATAAACAGACTTATTAGAGCATATAGTAATACTGTAAAATTAAAACACGGAGTATTATAACTATATAATGAAAAAAATGCTTGAATATTAAATTGTTTTAACTTTTCTATAAACTTAAACTAAGTGTATAAAAAACTTTATATAAATATAAAATATAATTCATAGATATTGATTTTCCATACAATACATAATAAAAAAATATAATATCATCGCCTTAGAGTGTAGACCTTCTAACTCCATATTTATTCTAAGTCATAAAATATGGTTTTTTACATTTACTCTTCACAATATATTTTTCATTTTAAATGAAAATTAATCCTTGAGGTTTTTCTCAATTGTGTATATTTATAATAAATTTGAATAAAATAAAAGTAATCAATCAACAAAATATTAATGTTAAAAAACAGAAAAATCATCAAAAAAGACTGTAAAGAAAAAAAACAAGTTCAGTTTAAATAATGAAAGCCAAGGAACAACAGGCGAGTCCCATACTTCAACCAATCAAATGTTTCCAAAGAGACCTGTAAAATTAAAATGGGACTGTTACTCCTTTAATCGCTGAGGTCGCTATAAATGTACAAACATACGAACATACATATGTTATATATTTTGTAAGCTACAGTCGGGTAAATTTTTTTAAATGAAACAGAAAAATTTATTTAAAACGAATTAATCGCGTATATGTTAGTATTCGAAAGTACATTACAGTCCTTGGTCACATGTAAACAAGCAGAATATACGCGATTAATCCATTTAAAATAGTTTTGTATTAAAATATGTAAAAATTAAAAAAAAAATTGATTTTATTAAATAATAAACGTAGCAGGTATACACTCTATTCTGATGATATATATATATATATATATATATATATAAAAAAAACTCATTTTAGATTATACGGATTCTTGTGCACTTCGATACTCAAAAACGCTGCCTCGTTCTAGGAACTCGCTATATATTTTATTTGTTTGTACGTTCGTTTGTTTTGTGTCTGGACACCCATAACCTCCTCCGCTTGGAGAATTCATTATGTATTTATCCTGAAAATATATACAGTACTTGTAAAAAATTAATTTATTTGTTTATGTCATTTGCCAGGTTTAATACAAAGTGCCATATTTTTTTTCTACACGTTTTGACAACTATTTGACATATATTTCAAAATTATGAGAAAAGGGGGAAAGCCATCGTCGCTCAGTGGGACAGCGTCAGATTTAGACGTGATTGGTTGTTGGTTCGGTTTCCTTTCGTAGGGATGATTACAATTCAAATTTTCGTTTCTTTTCTCAGGTATGACAAAACACGTCATTGAACACACAATGTGCCGATTTCAGACAGAAAGCAGTCAACGCATTATCTAGACACTAGGTTGTCTGTGACGATCCTTCTATGCGGGATAGCACGTGAAGCTATATATAGCTATATAAAAACAAAATCCTGAAGGCCACAAAATCAATCATATATATTTCCTTAATTATGTATGTCTATAGTAAGTAAGTGGTTAAAACCTCGTGTTTGTATCACAGATTCTAATTACTCGTAGAGTTTTAACTTTTACTTAGAAATGCATTAATACTTTCAGATATAAATATACATTATATAACTTAATAATATAAATCATTTATATGTTCTTTTAAATAAAAACATATTCTTACTCCAGGATAGGCTTCAATAGATGCCTTTCCTCCAAGGTTGATCAATCTCCCATCAGCCCGTTGGAGCAGATTCAGCCCTCTTTCACCTGGTTCTCCGCCTTTAAAACGTTAATAACAACTTTTGTGTATTTGTTTTCTTTAAAGAAATATCTGTATAAGTAAATTTAATTAAAGTGTTTGTTTGTAACATTAACATAACAAGTTTTATCTATTTGTTTCGGCTAATCTCTGGCTTGACGGATTTTGATGGTACTTTCACTGGCAGATAGCTGATATAATACAAACAAGTATCATGAGATTTTAAATTTTACGCAGACGAAGTCTCGGACATATTTTTTCATAAATAAAAAGATTTTTTTACAAAGAGATAAACTATAAGCAAATATATATTTTTTAAAAAATCCTAAAATATATATTTTTTATTATAATGATTTCAAGTTGTAGATTTTTTTTTATAATATAGATATTGTTTGTCGTTCTCTCCAATTACACTTTACATATTGTTTCTAAGTGATTAAAATCAGCAGTATCTTTTACTAAGCATGTTACAGAGTGAGGCAGATGTGTAAAGAAACAGCACGGTATAAAATTAACGCTGTGTTCAACTCCGTGAAATAATTAAATACAGAGCTTTTGGTATCAAACCAAGTGAATAAGTTTATAAGCCGACTGCACTTATTTTTGTTTGAAATCATAATACGCAAGACTGCTTTATTTATAAGGTGAATAAATGGCTAAGCTGACAATTATTAAATAATTCTTTTACAAAAGACAATTTTAAAATGGCTGCCCCGAAAAGTTAGCATTTTCAACTTATTCACGCCTGGTTTAGATTGAAAAAAAAAACGAATTTGAACCTCCATAAAATTTACTTATTGCATAAAAATATGAAATTAAAATTTAAAACAATTAATTTAAATTTAGTAAGTTATATAAAAAAGTGAATGACGATATATTTTAAAATAATTAGTTAAGTACTAATGTATAGCATTTAATCTTACCATTCATCCCATAAGGTTGGAATGCTCTTCTCTCAGTCAGCACAGACAGCTGGACCGTTCTTCTGAACACTAATTCTCTTGTTATACCATCTCCGCCATTCCATTGACCTGGAAAATATTATTTCCAATATTTTTATCATGGTGCCCATCGACTGGGACTCTCTAAAGGGCGTGTGTGACGAGGATAATGGCTGGACGAGGCTAGGGATAAAGTGAGAAGCTAAAAATCCCTTACCCTTTCCACCAGATCCATCTCGCAAGCTAAACTTAGTGACCAGCAGCGGGTACCTCGTCTCCACTATTTCAATGTCTGTTATACGAGTGTTCGTCATGTGTGTGTGTACTCCGCCCGAGCCGTGATAGCCTGGACCCTGTTGTTATTATTAATATAATCTTTTAAAATATAACAATAATAACTAAATATTAATGAAATTACGTCTAATGTGAACGAATTTAACGCAAAATTGCATTATATATGACAAAGATGTTAAAAAAAAAACAATATAAACGATAGACACAAATCCTTTAAATCTGTAACAGTTTTAGAATTAATGTAATGTTTCTAATTTTTTTAATCGTATTATTATTTAATAAAAAAATATTAGATTCGTTAAATAATATTGATTTGAATAAGATCTTTGATTTTCGCGATTTTTATGCATTTTAAATTTTTAAATACAATTTGGTACAGGTAGTCTCCCTGTGACAACGGACTACTGTAAAGTGTTCGAAACGTCAGGTGTCAAAAAATGTATTTTCGAATACCAAAATATAAGCGATTAATCCGATTAAAATAGTTTCATTTAAAATATTGATTTTGTTATAAATATTTATTTTTTTAATATATAACGAAAAATCAAAGCTAACTACAATAGAAATAAAAATATTTATATAAAAAACATATATCAATATACATATCATATATAAGTAAGCATTGAACTAATTTAAACAACAAACTTTAAAAATATAATTTTTATTTTTTTTTAATAATTGTTTCTAATAAGTCTTAAACATCAATATATATATATATATATATATATATATATATATATATATATATATATATATATATATATATTATTTTTTTCATAAAAATGGATTCCAGTGGTATTACTTACAGCACCACTCCCACCAGCCACAGTTTCATAATATCCCCAATTCGCCTCTCCAAGAGTCAGATTATTCATACAACCTTGAGACGCTGCACATACCTACATATACATTACATATGATATATTAAAAAATATTGTTTGTAATTAAATAATAATGGAACCAAGCCAATTGTAGCGCGGTGAGACAGTGTTTGACTGTAAACGCAATTAGTTGTGGATTTGATTCCCAATCCAGGGAAATGATTATATTTAAATTATTTTTTAATTTCCCCGCTCTAGTAACAATGTCTCTTTCTTTCAGCGGAAGATGCAGTCTTAGTCACCGGCGTATGGTTATTTCACTGAGTTACAGTGGGTTCAGAGTTAGAGAGAAAGAGATGGGCTTATATACCAATTTACAAGTAAAAGAGCAAGACGGATAGCTACTGTATATTTGTATTAAAAATGTAAAGTATGGATTTTCAAAACGAGAACATCACACGCGCGTTAATTTTTTTTTTTGCTTTTAACAAAGATATAAAATGCCTGATAGAACGTAAATGCAACCAAAAACCACAAAAGGTCAAATTCGTAAACGATGATTTGTTTATTTATACTCAATTCTTAATTTCATTATTTCATTACTATTGTTCCGTAATTGCGTCACGCACGGACACGTTTTTATATTTATTTATTATAAATATGTATTTATTTAAGTTGACAATCCTAAACCTGTCAAGTATGAAGGAAAATCATTGGCTCTAATGTCTTCTATTGTTGCAACTTCCCATATTGTATTCCGCCCCTCTGAGTTTAAATCTGAGCTAAAAGATATAAAGGATATATTTTCAGTGTTAGCTGCCTTATTCTCTCTGAGCCGTACTGAGCTAAATCAATGAAAGATATAAAAGAGTGGTATACACCCCAAGATCTAAAAGAAATCACTCTTTTCTTATCAGAAATACATATTGCCTTGGAATTGCACTATATCTCTAGTGCCTTGGAATCCCTACGTCTCATTTCACTGTCAGACGTCTAGGAAAAATTCCACACTCAGCACACAGCAGTGAACCAAGCTGTCAGAATCCATATTTCTGAAAACATACAATCCAGGGATCTTCAAATATAGAGTCAATAGGTATCTTCTGGGCCAGCGTGTATTTTCCTAGACCACCAGATGTGGTCAAACGCTATTTCATATAAAAAAGGAAAGAGTATGAAGTGTCTTGGCACTAAGTACTTTCTATTTAAATACTTGTTTTCTGTTAAAAACAACAATAAATACCTGAAAAGCTTTCAACACGACGTCGACAATACGCTGCGAGGTGAGCACGTTGCCGCCCACCACGGCCGCGGTCTCCGACGGGTCTAGTATGGAGCCTTGGGGAATTATCACTTTGACGGGGTTTAAACAGCCCTGGAACGAATGAAATTAATCATCAATAATAAATAATAATTAAAAATAAAAAAATACTTCTTTTTAATACTTACTGTTATTTTAAATAATCGTATCATTTTTAGTTGAGTGGCGAACTTAATATAAATATAATCATTTCCCCAAGTGGGAATTGAACCCATAATCAATCGCGCTTACAGTTAGATTTTAGGCGCAAAATAGGCAATGTCTTGACACTATGTTGTCTCAGACTACGCGTAAAGACGCTTTAGTATGAGAATAAAATGATTGACAAAATTATTGTTACTATTCTTAAAAACGTGAAAGTTTAATACAAAATATCATGATATTTTTAATTAATTCAGAGCTTTGGATCTAAATTAAAAATAAAACAAAGTGTTGCAATCCATATTATGTTATTAGAAAAACTAAACAACCCAATGTTTTTAAGAAGTGTTAAAGGTAAAAAAAGTTGTTAAGAACTGAAACTAAATACATCTTTATAATATAATACGAATAAATATGACACTTATAAAAAATAGATGAAAATAAATTAAATATTTACGAAAAATTTTAAATAACTACTTGCACAATTTGATAGTACTACTAGCACATGACGTCATAATTCCTACCGCTATATTCGTTTTATACCATGATTTTTTTTAGCTTCACGCTTCTATCCTACACGTACTTCGCTTTCCACCAAATTCGAGACATTGCGTGTTGAATGGTGGAATTCAAAGCCGGTCTTTGTCTTTATCAGAGCGAGGAAGTGAAAATAATTTAAATATAATCACTCCCCCGAGTGGGGATCGAACCCATAACCGATCACATTTACGCAGACGCTGTCTCACGGCGCCACGACCGGCCTCACCATTATTTGTTTAACAACGAAATTACTTTAAACCAAAAAGTTAAAACTTTAAACAGGAAATATTTAAAAAAAAAAACAAAGTTACCTGATTCAAAGGCACATCGTACCCCACCATACAACGCAGACAATATATTAAAGCGGAGAGTGTGATCGCTCGTGGAGCGTTCAAGTTACCCCATACTTCGACACCGGTTCCGCTAAAAGGTAGAAATAATTTTTAATTTAACATAAAGAACAATAGATAAGAAAACCCTTTTTTGAGAAACGTATAAAAATTTGAACCAAGCAGAATTCGAACCCGCGCTGCTTGTAAGCTGTCAAAGCGTTTTGACAACTAAACTATGGTTTCTACATACAACCGTGTCGAAATTTTTATTCTTTAGATTTCTGCTACTAAAAGATTATTTTTTAAAGTGAATTCTTTTGACAAAAGATAATGCTTTTTATTAAATCTTTATAGAGTTTAGTTTTAATTCCAAATTTAATCTCTCTTATTCTAAGTGTGCAAATGACACTTTTTAAAATATAAAAAGGTAACACAAAGTGCGGCGTTGAGTTCCGCCACTCATTACGCAACGTGTCGAATTCGGAAAACGAAATACGGAGTGTCTTGACAGTAGTTACTCCCTACCTCTTTCGTCCGTCTCTTCTAGTATAAGATTAGAGAAAAAATATTTTTTTTATAATCAGTAAAAAAAGCTTACGTAAAATCACAAATAGCGCTTCCCAGTTCCTTGTCGAGAGTGACAGTCAGGCTTATAGGTGTACCGTTATCCATATACTCCGTCGCCTTCAGCACAGCTGATCCGGTGTTCTCTATGGCTTTCTTTGCTATATCCTGACATTATCATAATAATATAATTTGAGTATGTATGTACGTATATATCTGCTTACATTTATACATTAAATTTAATATTCTAGTTATTCTAGTTATTTTTTTTTCACTATTTCACAAAATTACACTTTCGCCGTCTCCTTTTGGCATTCATTCACTTCCACGGGTTGGCTGGAAGAGATCTCTTCAAGAGATAAGTCCACATTGTGTACGAAACCTTTTCTTGTATGTATATCTCATATTTATTTTCTTAGTACAATAAAGCGTATATATTAAATATATAAATATTATTAAAAAAATAAGCGAGTAACATATTTTTACATTTTAAGGGTCATTATCATTTAATTTTGTCGCTTTGACAAGACTATGTACAGCGTTAGGTTACGGCAAGTGCTTTTAATACAATTATGTATTTAAAACACTTTCTACGATTAATTTAATATTAATAAGTAATATAATATAAAAATGAAATTAATAAAAAGATTTTACATAATACGAATAAATAATTACCCTTAACATATCTCGAACGGCTAATTCTGCATTTTTCTGTATATGTCCCATATAAGCTTGTACCACGTCTAAATTGTATTCTTCTATTAGCTCAGATACTAATTGTATTCCCTGAAACATTAAAAATACATTTATTTTTATAAATATTATTATAAAAATCCTTTGTTTTTTTACAAATTTCGCGTTTTATTTCACGTAGCAGGGTAATCAAAGACAAGCTAGTGTCAAGACACTCCATCTTGTCTTACCGGAGCAGTGAAATGAAAATAAATTTTAAATATAACCATTCCTTAGTGGGAATCGAAGCTATAACCAACGATCGACGTAATTGATTGTACAATAAGGCAACTTTATTAGTATTTCAAATAATTCATTATACCCGTATATATTCGTGGTGAAATGTTCCAAGGAGTTTCAACCAAAAAAAAAAATTTATAAACATATATAACATGACTTCATTGAAAAGCAATATAGCAGGTGCGGGATCAAATCCATTTGTGTTTATAAAGAAACAAATGACACACCTAGAAAAAATAGAACGTATGGTACAAAAACATTAGCCAGGCCTTTTTATTTTCCCATGATTTTGGCATATTTGAGTAAAGACAAATAGAAAATAAGTTTTGTCGAGCTGTGCTCCCAACTTTGTCCGTATGGACTTTAACATCTTTGGATGAATATTTTATAATTTTAAAATAAAAGTCTAAGTTAGACTAAGTTACTTCTTATTACATCACCTATCTGTTAGTGAAAATGTCACCCAAACACACAGACAGACTAAAATTGTAAAAATAATATTTTGGTGTATGTACAATGCGTACACACGTATGCATTTATGAAAAATCGGTTATATTAATACAAACAGACAGTCCAATTTTTTTATACATATATATAATGTTAAAAAATAAATCATTACTCGTTGATTCGCAGCGACTTGCGCCTTCAAATCTGACAAATTGTCACTTAAGTTTCTTGTTCCTGAACATCCTGGTACTTTTCCTGGTTTCATGAGCTCTGAAAAAAATGTACATTTTGTATATAATTCTATGTAACACTGTATGCATGTATGCGCGTTCCAGGTCAGAACTAACTACAAAAGTGCTCACAAAACCGGAACTTGGGGAGTATAAACGCGGAGAGCGCGGGATTACACCTTTTCTTACGAAACTATAAATATGTTTCGATTTTAACAATATTGATAACGATGAATCGATATAGATATAATGATTTTTTATAATTTAATATTTTTTTATTTAATAGATAAAAAAATATCGATATTATATAACAATAATACCATGATGTGAGTGTATCTAAATTATATCTTTTACTGTAGCATAATGCTTAGTGCTTCATGTAGAGCGAGAAAAGATATAACTATATCATTAAAATATAAGTATCTCTAAATGTTTATTAAATTTAAAATAAAAGAATTATTAAGTCCCATCGCTATCAAGGTCATTGGAGCCTCCTCACCCTCCACCAGCCGCTCCTCCTGGAAGCGTCCGCCGTCCACGAGCAGCACGGAGCGCAGCGCGGCGCCCTCCTGCGCCAGCGCCGTGGAGTGCGGCGGCATGGAGCCCGGCGTCAGCCCGCCGATGTCCGCGTGGTGGCCGCGCGACGCCACGAAGAATATCGGACGACTACCACATCTACGTACACATTATATGTTTTTGTACATTTGTTAATATTTTATATATAACTGTTTACTTCCTTTATATTTTCTTTAATTCCCGAGACATTTATTATAGCGATAAGAAATGTATAAGCCTAACGTAACCTCTAAGAGATCACCAGTACTGATAAAGTTGCCTTTTCATACAACTCAATATGTTCTTTTGTTGTGTGTAATAAAGAATTCTATCTGTATATCTGTTATGTCAGTGTGTGTATGCCATGCGAGGGGAAGCACTCTTAAGCTATAATGATAGAATTTGGTGGCATTGAGACCAGTGCAATATAGCCTATTTCGATTTCTACTACATTTGTATAGAAATCATGTATTTTTTTAGTCAATGGGTAAAATGCGGAAGCACAGAGGTGTTTTTTGTAGAAGCTAATTAAAAATAAATTTATTTACAATTGTATTTTAAATATAAACGTAAATAAAATTAGGGGATATGAACCTAGAGTTTTTTACATATAGAGTCAGATAACCCGACTGGATCACGATAGTGTTATCAATATCAACATAAAAAACTATTCAGTTTACACAATGAACGACTAACAGACATCACACAGTAAAGCCTACTTCGTAAAATGTTAAAATTTAAGACGTCAAAAGAAACTTAAAACATTAAAGATACTATAGTGTAAGAGATATTTTACATAAATTTTTAAGATAACTAAAAACAAGACAGTTTCGAGTGGCAAAGCAATATGTATTAAAATTATTCTTAAATTGGATAGTTAGGAATATTAATGAGATTCCAGTTGTCAATTCCATCATCCCAATAAAAATATAAAACTTTGCCTTCCAAATATATTCAGCCAGAAACAAAATATATAAAATTACAATAATGTAATAAATACTTTAAATTATTAACGAATTACAATAATATATTTTAAAAGTTTTAACACATGTTACGACTACTGTAATGTAAATTAAAAAAAATTATAACTACTTTCTTATAGTATGTATAATATTGAATTTGAATTACTTGTGAAATACAGGCGTGATGACTGTCAGATCAGGGAGATGTGAGCCCCCCGCTTTAGGGTGATTGGCCAAGAGTACATCCCCTGGTTTCAATGTATCGCCGCGCACTTTAATCTGTTGGAAGGAAAAAAGAAACAAATGAATCCATCATGGCATGGCATAAATTATTTCCTTATGCCCGGTTCGGTGAGACTAAAGTCGGCTTTAAATTCCGCCACTTAACACGCAGTATCTCGATACAAAGCGTAAAACAGAGTGTCTTGACACTACATCCTACTTGAGTACAGTACTATATAGAAAAAGTATCAAAAAGCAAACAAAGAGCACCAAAATGAATACTGTAGAACAAAAAGAATATTACGATTCGAAAAGAATATTAAATTTATGATAAGGCTTTTTTCATTAAATTTTTATATGGACTTAGCCTCAATATTTTGAGAACACAGATTTTACAAGGCAATAAACTCTGTCTACGGAAAATTATTTTTTTTATTTACATTTGGTAAAACAAAACGCGGCGTTATGTTTCGCCTATCAACACGCAATGTCTATTTAACTAAAATAATGTTTATAAAACATCAGGTGACCTGGTACTGCACCGTTTCCTGCATGGCGCCCAGGTGCACGGGGATGTGCGGCGCGTTGGACACCAGGCCGCCGTCGGGCCCGAACAGCGCGCACGAGAAGTCCAGTCTCTCCTTAATGTTCACTGATATCGACGTTCTTTGTAACACCCTGTATATGTAAAGGTTTTAGCTTAAAATAAAGCCTTTTTGGGTAGAATTGTGATCATTTCAATAGAAATGATAACAAGTACAAATAAATTTTCAGTATTTTAAATGAAACTCATTTGAGCGGATTAATCGCGTATATTTTGGTATTGGAAAGCATACTTTTAAAAACCCGATGTTTCAAACATCTTACAGTATAGTAGTAGTATAGGATATAAAAAATCTTATTATGATTTTTTTTAAATATAATGATACACATAGAAAATCTATTTTAAAGTTGTTAAAAATTTACTAATAATAAAAAAAATTATATCTTTACTCTTTACAACGCACAGCGGAACAGTCAATGGCAACCTAGTGTAAAGACACTCCGTTGACTGCTTTCCGTTCCAAAATATGTGTTGAGTGAAAAACTCAACGCCGTGCTTTGTAAAAACTATAATAGAGAAATTAAAATAAATTGTAAATATTATTGTTTCTCTGATTGGAAATTGAACCCACGAACAGTCATTAGCCTACTATACTACTTAAAATACAATATATATAAATTATAAAGATTATATTAAATAATTTATTCACCTGCCCATTTGTTCAGCAATCGACATAAAGCGGTGTGAGAAAATACTCAATTGTATGGAATCTAAATCTGCGGTGACCATTTTAGGTTTCCCAGCGCCCATCGCGATACGAATATCGCCATATTTAGTTATTTCTGCTTTACAATCTAAAATTTTATATATAATAATAAATGTAATATTTACATATAAAATAGATGCTTAGGAACTAGATGAGTATTTTTTTATATATTATGTCATGGATATTTCATAGAACGTCGCCATTTCATGTTGTGATGTTATATAGTTTTTACGTTTTACTTCTAAATGCCTTTAGATTACTAAATGTTAATAAATTTATCGCTATGCCTTAATAGTCGTGTTCAGAGAAGTGACAAAGACAAAAAAAATGAGTTATCAATTATGTTTCATGTTTATGTTGTTGTTGTTAGTTGTAACATACCAATATAAACAATTATTCATCGATATCTAAACATCGTAATAACATCGTTTGTAATACTTTTTCTAAAAAAAATATTTTTCTCAATAACATTTATATAGATAATATCCATTTGCATTAATAGAATGTATGCAATACATACCAGGCTCAACAAGTATAGTAGATAATTTATCCATTATAATCGCAGGTCCATGGATTTCTTGTTCTGGGAGTAATTTTTCTAATAAATATATAGCGGTATCTTGATAGCCACCTTCGAAATATACTTTTGTGACCTATAAAATAAAATTTAAAAAAAGTTTAATTGTGTTATAGAGCTTTTGACTGTAAACGAGATAGGTTGTGGGTTCGATTCCTATTTGAGAGGATATTTACGAAAAGAAACCGTTTCTTCGTTTCTAGACAAAACAAGTCTCGATTTCAGAATTTCGAATTCATCATTGGAGTGTCTTGCAACCTAGTGTTGCTTCTCACTACCCTGCTATTTGGGATAAATAATTACCTAATATTATGTATTATTTTATAATAACACTTATATACACAGAGCTCCTTTATTCTTCATGCATTCCAATATCCGGATTTCGGATTATCCGAATGCCTAACAAGAAATAGTCTGGTTAATCGAATCTCTACAAAAAAAGAAAATACAAGACAGACAGAAAACAATTTAAATTCAACTTTAAAAATATTTTATAAAGGAAAGTATATTATTCTCTAAGAATACTATACAGATAATAATGTGTGGAGTTAAGTGCTGTTAATGTCATTCGGGAGGCTTATTACAGTCGTAAACCTATTGTAAAATTTCATTTGAAAACAGCAACTATCGAGTTTCTCGCCAGCTCTTTCCACCAGAACTGCCTTTCTAGCTGGTGGTAGCTTGTACTGGTACTGACAATACTGACACTAATGTTAATTGATGATTCGAAAGTGCTTGTAGGAATTTGAATAAAGAATATTTAGTTTTTTTTTTATCTTGAAAAACAACAATCACCCAACCTTTTCCACGCTAGGCTTAGTCCCTTTACCGCTAGATGGCGCTACTTCATCTGCCACCGCGCTCTTACCAATACCACGTACACGGACGTCGTCTACGTAGATCTTATTGGATAACGTGAAACCGAATTCGTTTTTATATCTGAAATGTAAAAAAATGTAATTTAAATTTCAGTTTTGCTTCACTCGTTTATATATTTTCTAGCTTCACAGCTCAGATATTAAGTACCTAGTGTCAAAATTTCTCGAACTCCGTTTATCGATTCATTGCGTGTAAATATTGAATCTCAACACCGCGTTTTATCCCACCAGAATTACATCAATTTAGATATAATCATTCTGCCCAGCAGGAAACGAACCCACAACCGATCGTGTTCACACCTGTACATTGCGCTACAGTTACGGTTGCATCATCACCATAGTATTAAGTAACTAATAATTAACCATCTCTCACTGATATCATCATAAAATATATCAATTTCATTAAAAATATATAATAAAGCTAAAAAATATAATATAAATTAATAAACGTAATACGTGGTAATAAACCTCAAAATTGAGACAATAAGTACGCATTGGCTACCCATGCTAAGCAAGAAACTGGGCTAATATGTCTGTAAAAATAAAATTAAAAACAGTACCTATTAACAAAGGAAGTATAGAAGTCCCCATGTTTAGTGCCATCATTGCCTTGCGGTGGCACCATAAGTGCGAAGTCGGTTCCCGCGTAACGCATATGTAGGTATGGTTCTACTACTATCTGCGACTCTTTGAAACCCTGAATAGATTAATTATAACTATTTTTTAATTCTATATTTAATTATATCATAATATATAGTTCATAAATTTGAATTTTTATTTTCCTTCATCTTGAAAACTAAATATTTTAGCTTAATTAAAAAAAATACAAAAAGATACTTTTTCATTGAAGTTCCGTTCAATCCAATTATACTACTACAAGCAACATTTCTTACCTTACTAGCATTAAAATAATGTTTAATATTAATATTATTGAATAGCAGAAAACTCTTTATTTTATCCAAATATATTAATTTTTGACCTCTCTAATATAAGCGTATTCTTTTACCTGTTCTTTCAATTTATCTCTACAAACAGCTGCTAAATTGTCCAGCTGCTCGTCCAATTTGTCAAAGTTATCAGGACTGTACTCCACTGCACACGGCTCTTGCGCCTCTTGAACTACATCAGCTAACGCCATGCCGTAAGCTGAGAGGATACCTAGGAAAATACCATAAATTTATGTCTAATAAATTAAATACTAATATTTCTCTTATTAAAAGCATATTATTATTATTATTTTAAATTTCAAATAATCTTTACAACAAGCTCTAACTTGCCATTAGAAATGCTTTCACAAAGCGGGGGTTCAAATCCTGAGGTAAATCCAGCAAATTCAAATTTATATTAGGAAGTAGATAGCACATGTTATCCAATTGTATTAATTGTTATTAACTTTTTTTTAGCTAAACGCTTTTATCCCGCATAGCAGGGTAGACAGAGAGTACCTAGTGTCAAGACACTTAGTATTTCGATTTCGGCCGAATTTGGGACATTGCGTATTGAGTGGCGGAACTCAACGCCGTACTTTGAACAAACATACAAACATACTAACACACTTACCAAATTAAGCACACGTGCTAAGCCTAAATGTATCATCATACTCAAATATTAATCAATTCAAACAATATAACATACATACATCTCAAACTGATAACCTCCTTTTTTCGAAATCGGTTAAGAAAGCCCACCTGCATACTTATGTGTGAACACAGTAGATATCCCCAGTTGCTTGGCGACCGCGCACGCGTGCTGCCCGCCCGCGCCTCCGAAGCACGCGAGCGCGTGATTGCGTGAATCGTAGCCACGTGAAGTTGTTAATGCTCTGGAATTTACACGCAACTTCACGCATCTTCACGTAACTCAACGTAAATCCCGTATAAATCAGGTTAGACAGAGAAAACCGAGAGTTTCGCATTATCACACATTATAAAATAATTACAGCTTTGAATAGGAATTGAACACAGGAGCTAATCATGTTTGGAATTTTCATTAAGCATTACGTATCCTCACGCATCTTCACGCTCATTTACGTAGCTTAACGCAGTTCCCGCATAAATATTAATGACAAGACACTAATTTCCACTTAATTTCGAAACATTGCGTTTTAAGAGACGACGTTATGGCACTAAGTGAAAATCGAACCTGCAACTGCGATACTTACAGTCAAACTATTCTAACTTCTATATTTTTATAAAAATTATGCAGACATAGAAACACACAATACCATATGCTTGACACAGTGTACACTAGACAATGCTTATTTAACGCGACAAAAAGACTCCTATAAGGGTTTATCTCTAAAAACTTACTAAAATTACTTGCAATAAGTTATTTAATATTTGAAACTAATTTTATTTAAATTATTTATTTATATTTTTTACCTAATAGGGCGGCACATTGCTTCGTTAGCAATTATAATGAATCCCATAGCGACTTCCTCCATAGTCATCTAGAAAAATAAATTACTTTTTTTACTAAACAAATCTTTGATTTTTGAGATTTTTACACATTTTAAATGAAATTATTTAAAAGGGATTAATCGCGTATATTTCAGTATTCGAAAATACATTTTTAGAAACCCGACGTTACACTTTACAGTAGTACGTAGTCACAGATAAACAGTCAACATATATGCGATTAATCCGTTTAAAATAATCCATTTAAAATATTTTTATTATTATTTATCTTCACAATATAAGAAACATAGCATTCATGTATAATATATTTACAGATATTGAATTTTGAACATAGTTAAACGCCGCACATTGTTTAAAAAGAAAGGCACCTTTATTATTATTATTTTTATACAGAAGTGTTATACATAATACCTTGTATACAGACACTAAGAAAAAGTAATTAAAATACAATTAATTCCATAGATCATATAATACACATTATTATATGATTTTTGAGTTAAAAACATAAATACCTCTTTGCCGCCATCTTGTTTTAAAAAGCTGTTAATCTCATCTGTCAACTTTCTGAAAGCTCTAGTAGTAGCTTCTTTATCTAATGGCTCATTCTCGTTAGGACCAAATATTTTAGGGAAATACTCAGGTAAGAGGCGACCTGGGAAATGTATTATAAAATATAATAATTACAAAATTATTAATTTAAAATTTGCTAAAAATGCAATATAAACAAGCTGAAAAATGTTTATAATTAATCTAGGTAATATTAAATATAAAAAAATATGCACATTATCGCCACCTGAGGTGTCCTGATCTCATGCAGAGCTCGCATCCAGGGAACAACTCCCCATTACCTTTCTTAAGTATAATTTAACCGTAACCGTACTATAATACTAAATTAATAAACAATTACCTAACAATAAATTAGCATCAGTCACAGTTAAAGGACCCCCCTTCCTATAGCAGGCGGGACCGGGCTCCGCCCCCGCGGACTCCGGCCCCGCCACAAACAGACCCGATCTGAACATCAACATAGAACCACCGCCTGCTGCTACTGTGTTTATATCTGAAATTAAAAAAAAATGAAATATAATAAAAGCTACGCTTTATCCCGCATATAGTCAGAGAACCTAGTGTTGAGCCCTTTTTGGCGTAACTTTCGATACCACAGCGGAAACAGCCCTTGACCTCTAGCGCAACGAGGCCATCGTTATCGTTATCCATAATTATTTTATAAGGTTAAAATATACAAAATATTATATGCAGAATAAATATAAAAAGTAATATATTATTATTAAGTACCCAAATTATATACCGAATCATCTTGGATTTTTGACCTTTTTACAGATTCTGAATGAAAATATTTTAAACGGATATTTTAGTATTCGAAAACAAGTTTGTTTTTGAAAATTCAGAACAGAATAGTACGCGTGTCAATTAAGAAATGGATTACGGTAGTTTGATTTAATTATTTTTTGTATCAACTGACAAAGGAATGCCACCTCAGTCTACTGTAAAATGTTCGAATCATCGGGTTTTCAATAATATATTTCCGAATACCAAAATATACGTGATTATTCTATTTAAAATAGTTAAGAACAACATCACAATTAATCAAACTTTTTTAATTATATTAATTAATAGAAGCCATATTTAAATAAAAATAAAATATTTACCCAATTGTGGCGCTTGTATGGTAACACCGGCCGTCGTCGCTTCATGCACATGCTCTAGCGCTCCGGCGTATCTAGACACATCTGTTGACGTTCCTCCCATATCGAAACCTAATAATAAAAATAAATATGAAAAATATAAAAAAAATAAATTATATATTTTTAAAGAAGCAGGATTCGAATCCGTGCTTATAAATGTCCGTTTTTGACAAGCCCATTCTGTATTCCCAACAGCAAATCGCTTTTACAGGTCGACGTCACACTGCGTCACGATGGTTTTGTTATCTAATAAATTAAGCAGAAATTAAATGAATTGCAGATTCGATATCTAATTAAGGGTTTCTTTCACATATCACAAAATTGAACCCACAACCTTATCAGATAATCTTATTTATAGATAGCCGAGGCCGGCCGTGTCGCAGGACTGTATACGCGATCGGTTGTACCTTCGATTCCTACTCGGGGGGTGATTATATTTTAATTATTTTCATTTCCTCGCTCTGGTAAAAGAAAATGTGGTGTTAAGTTCCGTCACGTCTCGAATTCAGCGGAACGCCTGTTATGCTGGATAGAGAGAGTGCAGCTAATAAAAAATAACAGTTTGAGTTACATGTTTAAAGCTTTTCGAAATCCCCACAACCTGATATTGTAAATACATTTGCTAATAACAAAGTGTTAAAATTCTAAATGTTATTATTTAAATTAATGTTAGTTTATATTTACCTATAACTGGCAACCCAGTCTCCTTATTATAAGATGTCATTGCATAACCCACTACTCCACCAGCGGGTCCGGACAAAATGGCGCGGGAACCGTTAAACCTTAGAAATAGAATAATATTAATTACTACAAAAAGGGAAATAATTGGTGCTAGTATTTAAATTTATTACTAGTAAAATTAATGAATTTATATGATATAGAAATAATTTATTTATTACAGACAAATTAAAAATCAATATTTAATTAAATCACCGATAATAATCTTAATATTATTATAGCGTTCCGGATTTCGAGTTACCTGTGTTTTCGACTTAAGGAGGATTTCGACGGATCTCAATTAGAGATAAAGAGGTAACATGCTTATAAAATTCAAGTTGCAGGGGTAAAAATCATAATTTAATTTATTATAAATAAACATTCAAAAACATAGACACACTTTCAGCAGTTTTTAAAGTCGGCAACTTATTTTTTAATTATAATTTCAATAACTTCCAAACAATCGAGTTGTAAATCAATTGTTCCATATACAGTAGTCCAATTTCATGTTTCGAGTTATGGCGGTAAAACACGTACCAAAATAGATTGATTCAAGTTAAAGAGTGTTGAAGTTGAGTACGTCGAGTAATGGAGGTTTTTGTGTGTAAAGGAAGTGAAGAAAACAAAAAGCTTTTTTTAAATATTGAGGTTTCAACTTATTGCAGTTCGACTTGACAAGCTTCTACTATTAATATTATTTCAAGAACAAAGAAAATAGCTAAAATTAATATATTTTATGTAGTAATAATCATAAACTTACAAATCCATAGGCGTCAATCCACCATCAGACTGCATAAACAATACGTTAGAACCTTTCAATTCATTACTGAAACCACTAGAGAACCCTTTTAAATAATCCTTTATATGAGGAGTTAGGTAAGCATCAGCTGATGCTGTGAAGCCACGTGGTACCATTCTTATCATTGACATGACAGAGTGGGACAGCGATACCTGATTAAAACCTGTGTGAAAGGGACAAATATATATTTTTTTTATCATCCTTAATTTGCGAGTAAATCTGTTTAATTTTTATTGCTCATATATGAGTTTTATGCTTAATATAAGAATTAATTAGTTGATATGTCATCTAAAACATATATTATAATTATAGCATTAAAAAAGCAATATTTTTTTAAGCAAAATATATTCACAAATGGCATTATCTAATCCAATTGTTTGAAATATAATAAAACAAAAAAAAAATTACCCAATTCCTCAGCAATCTTCCCAATCCTTACTTCATGCTCTCTATATGTATAACTATGAGCCAGAACAACAGCTATACTATCTATCCCTTTCTCTCTCAGCACACTCAGATCTCTCCGCACTGCTTCCTCATCAATATCTTTAACTACTAACATTTTTTGGCCAGTAGTGCCATATACTTCCTTCCAATTTAAATTAGATTTATCTATTTCACAATTGTTTAAAGCAGGTATCACACGACAGTCAACTTCTACGACTTGGGTGTAAAGGACCCCTGGACGTTTTATATTCTGAAAGTACAATTCTTATTAAAATTTTGTCTGCATAAAAATTCATTGTTATTGTTATTGTGAAAAAAGAAGTAATATTCATGTTTTTTTCCATAAATTACTAAAAGACTTACTGAAATTAATTTCAAATCTCTTCTATTATAACAATTTTAACAAAACATTTTTAGAAAACTTTCTAAAAGTTACATACATATTAGTACTGCACAGACACTAAGCTACATTATAGGCATTGAAATTATTATATGCTTGTTGCTACTTTTATATATATTGTCTAAAATTATTTTTTTATTCTCAAGGTGAAGTAGCATTAAAAAATTAAAAAAAAAGCATCAAGCACAGAATATAGTTTGCAACACAGAAAATATATATAATATAAGTACTATAAAAATAACAGTAACCGAATAGAACTCCATCACTATGTGTAATGAATTATCTTCTAGTGCAGTCCCTACAAACTTTTGTCTTGTCCACAGTTATTAACCTCTTCACATATGCCCTCCGGAGTGTGCAGATAACATTTAGAGTTTTAACATTTAATTTTTTTTATTACATAAATTGTGTAGTATAAAATAGGAGAGCGTCTGACTGAAGACGCGACCGGTTGTGGGTTTAATCTCAACTCGGGGCATTGATTATATTTAAATTACTTTCACTTCCTCGCTCTCGTAAGACAAAGTGCCGCATTGAGTTCCACCACTCAACATGCAATGTCTCGAATTCGGTGGAAAGCGAAGTACGGAGTGTCTTGACACTAGGTAATTTCTGTCAATCCTGCTACACAGGACAAAACCTTGAAGCTAAAATAAAAAAATTAACTGATTAGTTCTTAATAAAATAACTTACCAATTGAAATATATGAGGTCTAGCTTGATTACCAATATAAAGTAAATCTTTAAAGCCTTTATTTATTACAAGTGCCATTTTAGCACCCTTCCTCTCTAATAAAGCATTTGTAGCTACAGTTGTCCCCATCCTTATTGATTCTATGAGTGATGAATTTACTTTTCCATCTTTATCTAATGCATTACCTGTTTCCTAAAAAAGAAAAACACCTGTGTATAGTCTTTTCAAAAGCTATTTGTAAAAATTCTAATTAAAACTTTATATAAAATAGCAAGTAAAAACGATTTTGTTATTCATGATTTTATAGCTTCAGATTGTGTACCTCATAACAGGGTATGCAGAGAACCTAGTGTCAAAACACTATTTTTTCTGCTTTTTGTGGAACTCAAAGCTACATTATGTCTTACAAGAGCGGAGAAATTAAAATAATGAATTATAATCATTCTTACCATTGGAAATCAATCACACAATCATTACATGTCAGAAGCTACTACTACTGTGTCACCACATCCTCTAATCATTATTTATAAGCATATATATTTTTAAATTCCCTAAAAATTAACCCTTGAAATATAAGAGTTATACCTCCTGCAGTATTCTTCTAATTGCTTCTCTAGGTGCATCATCATAGTTCTGCGGATCAACTGATAATAGTTTCATCACACGGACTTTTCCATTTGGACATCTTGCATAAACATCTGTGAAGGTACCTCCTCTGTCAATAGCAAATTCAAATCCCTTTGAGTCCATATTTATTTATACCTAAACAGAATAAAAAACAAAATTTAAAATAAAAAATTAAACATTAAGTATCATTTTTAAAAAATAACACAAGGTATTCATGTATTTCATCATATATGTACCTACTGTAAAGAAAAGAAACACTAAAACTTATTAGAATTCAATTAAAAGTCTTATCAGTTTAATGTTTACATTTGTATTATGATAACAAGAACAGATAAATGCTTTATAAGATGAAGGCGATATAGAATAGAGCTGCTACTGTCTTGTCGAAGGTTACAAGGAAAATAATTTTATGCTGAATCATTCTTATATAGTTAATAAAAATCAAAGAGATTTAAAGATTTCGATTTTTGCAATTATTTTTTGTTATTTTTTTTTTGACAAATTATTTTTACTATATATTATCTTTAGCAAAATGTAATAAGATTTCTAGTTAATACTAAGTAGAAACTAGTTAGTGATAATACATTGTTTTTCTTCGTAATATTTAAAATATACAATTTATAAATTTTACATGTATTAAATAGGCTTTTAAAAGAAATAATTACGGCACATAATATAAGCATAATGATATTATGTTAATGAATAATTCATTATCTATTCAGTAAAAAAAGAATTTAAAGAATGAAATGTATATTTACGAAATTAGAAGTTAAATAGTAAATACCTTTTAAAACACTTGTGTCAATATTGCAGTACAGGTACTTGTGGGTTTACATTTACCTTATTTGTAAATGTCAAATTTCTTATCACATTGATAATGTCAACTTGATCTTCTATATTTTCTATATGTGTAAACAATACTTTATTTTGTATGTAATAAGAGTTAATTTTGCTTATCATATATACAAGTACTACATTATTGAAATATAATTTATATTTAATTGGTGTTTTGTATTATTTAATTTATTTTAATGATGTAAGTGTCAAAGTAAAGATATAAAATTAAAGAATAATGTTACATCTTACGAACGTTTCAAATATGAATATGACGTCACTTAATAAATTTGATAATTAATATCAATATCAATTATTATTTATTTTATAAATAAATAAGTAATAAATTAATGTTTATTATTGAGAAATTAAAATATTTTTTTTTGTTTTTAGTTTTATTTATTTTTGATAAGTTTTTAATTTTAGATCATTAAATTATACACTTAAATTATATGAGGTGAGTCATTTATGAACGCATGCGTAAATATAACCTAAGATAGTATTTGTCAATGTCAAAACGTTGTGTATAGCACTAAGTAAAATTTATGAATGTTTTGTATTATTTTTCACAGAAAAGATTAGTTTCTCTTGGTGAATATATTAGAAGAATGGCTAGAAAAAATAGGAATGTTAATAAATTTGCTCAACGAAAAAGAGATAGAAAAGAACAGGTAAAATATTTACTGCACAATCGATTACAAATAATAAGTTTTATGTTTTCACTGTTATTGCTTTAATTTTAACAGGCTAATAACCCAGAAGATAAACCGGCAGCTGATACACGAAAACATTATGAAGATATCGTGCGCGAGAATGCTACTTTCGAAGAGTATTATAAGGTTATTCCGTTATTTAGTTTTTGCTAAGAGGTTAGCAATGTGAGCTACATTATTTTTTTATCTTCTTTTAATTAATCATTAATTACATTTTTTAGGCACAAAAAGTATGCCCTGACGACCAGTGGAAAGATTTTATGGAAACACTTAAAATGAATTTGCCAACTGCATTTAGGATAACAGGCTCCAAATGTGAAGCTGATGCTTTAATGAATATTGTGAAAAGTCATTTTTTTTCTGAAATTGTCAATGCAAAAATTAAAGTAGAAGGAAAAGATGATGAAGAGGAAATAAAGCCATTCAATTTACCTTGGTTTGTATCACTTCTATTACTTAAATAAAATGACAAATAATTTTTATTTTACATTTATTAGTATTTTAGTTACACAGTCAGTTTTTTAAAATAAATAATTTTTAATGTCTCACATAAAATATCTCTTTCAGGTATCCAGGTGGTCTAGCATGGCAACTCCGTATCTCACGTGTTGATATCCGTAGAAGTGAACCTTTATACAAATTGCACAACTTTTTAGTAGCTGAAACTGCAGCTGGTGGAGTATCACGGCAAGAAGCTGTTTCTATGATACCTCCTGTTGTACTGCAAGTTGAGCCACATCACAAGGTTGGTTTGAAATGTACTGTTGTAATATTGTGTAGAAATATCTATGGATGAAGGTGTATTTCATATTTTTTCTATTTTATTAGGAATTTATTTTGTTTAAATTTTAAAAACATTGTTTCAAATTTGCTTGTAAAAATAAGAAACTAAAGAGAAATATATGGTAATGATGAGAAATATATGGTAATGATATTGTATTTTGTAACAAAATTTAATAGGCTTATATTAAACAGTTGATTTTAAAATTTTAATATAAGTCTAATAATTTAATAAATTATTTGAAATTGAAATATTACATCTTCTTCCACACATATCATCAATCAAAACATTGCCTTTTGTATCTTTATTTTGTCCATTAAGCAGTGAACTGCATTATATCCTCTTAAACAAGGAAATATTATTAAAAAGGGAAAACATTTTTTAGCATATAATTAAAATTAAACAAACACAATTTATTTATTAATGAATATTTATTATTCCAGGTTTTAGACATGTGTGCTGCTCCTGGATCTAAAACTGCACAACTTATAGAGTTCTTGCATGCAGATGAAAGTATTACACCTACAGGTAAAATTCATGTCTTTGAAATTCTTGTCTTGCCTTTTATACATGAAATTCATATGAGTGTTATGATTTGTACTCCATAGAAAAAATGACAACATAGAATCTATCTGTGAATGCTATTGCTTGTGGATTCATGCAAACGGGGAATTAATTATATTTAAGTTATTTTCAATTTCTCACTCCACACATAATATCTCAACTTTGGTGAAGAATGGAGTATGGAGTGTCTTGACTTTAGCTACTTTCTGTCTACCCTGCTTTGCAGCATAAAAGAGTGAAGCTAATAATGATGTTATACAAATATGTGTTCTTATAACAAAAGATACATTAATATATTATTGAAAGTTTAAAAAAAAAGGAAATTTATAATAATAACAAAAAATTTTTTATATCGGCATAGTTATTTACAATAATCTATATTCTCTAAACTACAAAGTATAATAAAGAATATTAATATTATTATAGAAAAAGTATTATTAGTTTAATTTTTATTGTTATTTTTTCTAATTTTAGGTTTCGTAATTGCGAATGATGTGGACAACAACCGCTGTTATATGTTAGTTCACCAAGCAAAGAGATTAAACTCTCCAAGTATAGTCATAACTAACCATGATTCAGCGGTTATGCCAGCTCTTGTTATGTCTGATGAACAGGTATTCTTTTTTTAATATGTATCTTGTATATAGCATTCAGAGTTTACGATCTTATAGTCCGTACTTTTCGCTATTGATTATATATTTTTTAATACCCAACTGCCAAAAGCGATGTATGTATGTAGGTCTGTTGTTTGTTTCCTTGTAACTGCTTAACCCGTGAACCGATTTGGCAAATGATATATTATTAGATTCGTGTAAAGGGTGCGAGTGTCACTGAATATATAAAATTACTAAAAAAGGAATAGTGAATTTTAAAATTTTGTTTTTAACTGCAGTCAGGTTTTTAATTTCTTTAAATTGTTACTTGTTTAATTATACATTTTCTTAAAAAAAATCTTAGAAATTGACTTAAAGTGAGCAAAATAATAATATATTATTCTAACAATTGTCATTTTTACTATGTTAGTATATGTAAAAAAAATATTATTAATAGAATCCTGGGCAAACGAAGCCGTTGAAATTTGATCGTATTCTGTGTGACGTACCTTGTTCTGGAGACGCAACATTAAGGAAAAACCCTGATATATGGCTGAAATGGTCTACTGGCAACGGGAATAATTTACATGGGTAAGAATAATATATATATGTATATATTTTTTATTTTCATTTTTTTAATTACATAGTATCAAGACACTCCATACTTCCACCGAATTTGGAACATGGCTTGTTGAGGGGTGGAACCTTTCGCGGTTACAGTCAGACGCTGTCTGTCTGGCCTCCTGCAACATTAATAAGATACCCTATCCCAGAAGTTATCCGACTACTTAAGAAGTAGTGAGTTTATTTTTTAAAAAATAGGGTCATGCAGTAGTCCATAGATATTATTAAAAAAATGCATCTAAATAAAAAATACAATGTCTCGATTTCGAACGGGAACTGGGAACCCTGGTATGCAGGATAAAAGTAAAGCTGCTAATAAAATTCTAAATAATAAAAATACCGGTCACTCTCAATGACCGATTGCAAGATGAACTAAGAAAAAATTAAATTATAGGAAGATAGTATAAAATATTTATTACAATATTTATTACAATTATAAATTATTTATTAAATATTTATTAGTTTGATATTCCGAAAATACTGGTTTTTTTATTTATTAGAAATTCTGTAAATATTCTATTTTTTTTAATAGTAATTAGCCCTATAGTATTGTTATGTTAAACTGGAAACTAATGAATTATTCCTGGGTCTAATATTGAATCAAAAAAATTATTCAAATTGTTTAAATTTTTATGTGTAATAAATATTTTTAATTAATTAAATAATATTACAACTTTAACAATGTTTTACATCAATCAATGATTTTTTAAAATTGAACATCCCTTAATTTAGAGATTGATTCACTTATTTTGACAACTGTTGTGCAGTAGAAAAAAATATATATTATAATTATTAGCAGTATTTTTTCGTAAACCCGCACATTGTTTAAATTTTTTGGTGGAGGACTAAAAAAATTAAACAATGTACGGGTTTAGGCCACACTTGCTATATAATATAATACAATGTTCGGTAATTAATAAATTACTTGCCTTGAATTGTCTATTTATTAATGAGATCTTTTATTAATGAGATCTTTGATTTTTTTTACAGAATTTAAATAAATCTATGTTAACATTTTTGAAAACACGTATAAAAATTTTGAAGCTGCGTCGAAATTTTTATACGTTTTGTTACAACTTATTTATGTTGTTAGCATCTCTGTAGAGAGATTTTTACAAATTTCTACTACTTACAGCTGGTAGTAGAACGCATGGCTTAGCGGTCAGAGCGCTTGGATGGTATCCAAGAGGCGCGAGTTTGAATCCCGCTGCGTTCAAAATTTTTATACGTTTTTTTTTAAATGTTTTCTACTCCTAAGTGTGGAATAACACTTTAAAAATAGTAAATATTAAAATCTATGTTATTTTAAACAGAGAAAATACATCTACCGAATAATCTACCTTTGACCACTACTGTAAAATATTTTCATAATTGTCTTTTACCATACCATAAAATCCTTGATTTGACATTTATATACATTTAAAATTGTCTATTATTGTACGACGTAAACTTAGACTGCCTAATTTAACTAATTAACTCGTGCTGTATTATATTATAATCTTAATTTCAGCATTCAATATCGAATTCTCCGTCGCGGATGTGAACTCCTTTCCATCGGTGGTCGCCTCGTCTACTCCACATGTTCGTTCAACCCGGTAGAAAACGAAGCCGTAGTGCACCGCATGCTGCAAGAGGCGGGTGGCTCTGTTAGACTGTGTGACGTCTCTAACTTATTGCCGGGGTTGAAGTTTATAAAAGGTAAGAAAAGTTACTTAAATAGCAAAAGAAGAAGAAAGAACTAATTGATTTTATATGAATTTAAGTGACAATGTACGGAACACTGCCTGTTCAGTGGCGGAATATAACGCTGAGCTTTTAGAGTTTTGTTTTAGAGTTTTATTATTCTCCCAAATTCAGATTGAACCCATAACCATCTTTTTTAACAGTCAGAAGGTGCGACATATAATCCATAGCAAATTTAGTTTCTGGATATAAATTAAATATTGATGTATTCATATTTCATCTTGTTATAATTTAAATTTCTAAAATTATTTAATTTTTTAAAAAATAAATAAAATTAATTTTAAAAAAATAAATATTAATTAATTACATGTGATTAGCTTTTGGTTGCCTTTATTCCCCAGGTATGAACCACTGGCGTCCAGCCTCCAAGGACATGGTGTTCTACGACAAGTACGAGGATGTACCGGAGAAGTGGCAGACGATAGTCCGCCCGCAAATGTTCCCGCCCAAAGCCGAGGATATTGACAAGTATGGTTTAGATAAATGGTGAGTGAAATATTTATTACCATTATAGGGGTCCCTTTTGACACGGTTAACTGTATTAATAGTATTCTAACTATATTTAATTAATTTTATGATTTTATATTAAATTAATTTAATTATTTTTCTTATGAAACATGTATGAATAATACATTTAAACTGACTTAAAATATATTTATGTTTTTAGCTTTTTACTTTGTCCCGTGTAACAGGATAATCAGAGAGAACCTAGTTTTATATTAATTTCATTATCTGCCTAAAATCAAGACATTGGTTATTGTTTGTAACTCAACGCTACGTTATATTTTACTATAATGGAGATATGAAAATAATTAAATCATTCATCTGAATGGAATTCGAACCAAAAACCAATCACGTTTATATTCCGACGCTTTCCCACTGCGCCACAATGCCTTTTTATGTTTATTTTTTCTTTAAATTTTATTTTTAACATTTTTAATTACAGTATAAGAATCCTACCACACCATCAAGATACAGGTGGATTTTTCGTAGCAGTGTTCGAGAAAACGGCACTTCTGCCATGGGAAAAGGAACAGAACGACACACAGACAGACAAAACCGAAGAAACTGAAAAGAAAGAACCGCCAAAGAAAAAAAGAAGAATGGGCGGTTACAGAGAAGATCCATTTGTATTCTTCTCCGGAGACACAGAAGATGTATTTCCTTCTATAAAAGAATATTACGATTTAAATGACAGTTTCGATTCGACATGCTTGCTAACAAGATGCCATGTTGGCAAAAAGAAGAATATATATTTGGTATCGCCAACAGTGAAAGATGTAGTGCAGAAGAATGAAGCTAATATTAAAATTATTAATACGGGTGTCAAGACGTTTGTCAGGTGTGATAATAAAAATATGACGTGTCCGTTTAGGTGAGTTTTTTATGTTCCAATTGTTTTTAGTGTTTTTGTAGGGTTATTTTTCATAAACAATTTATAATTATATACTATAATTAAAGGGTAATGAATCCGAACCGGCTGTATATAATAAAAAAAATATTAAAAAAAACGAATTGTAGCTTCAACATTCTAGGTATCGACATTTCCGCTCATTTTTTTGACATCTACGGTTTTAGAGTAATCTAGAGAGAACCATAGAAAAACTAATTTTCCTATTGTTATCTCTCTTTAGCCATAGGCAGGTTCAATTTTTTTTTCAAATTTAATTAGTTAAGATTTATGAGGTTTTTTATGATATCAGTAGTGTCTTGAAACTAGGTTGTCTCTGACTACACTGCTGGGCTGGGCATAAATCGTAGAGCTGTTTTTTTTACATTAATTAAAATAAATTCTTACTAAATAACGTTGATTTCCTAATATATAAAATTAAATAATAATAAAATAAGGCGTAATAAAAAATTACAATTTAATTAATTTGACAATATATTAATTATCTTTTATCCCGCATAGCATAGTAAGATATCAAAGGAAAAATAGGAAGTATAAAGTCCACTTACCGCCGCTTTAGGGATATATCGTGTTGAACTTGACTTACCAGAGCGGTAAAGTGAAAATAATTTCATTTTAATCATTCCCTTGAGCGGTAATAATCCACAACTAATATACATAGTTTTTTTTAAGTTATAAATAATATTAGCTATAAATATTTCTACCAGATTGTCTCAAGAAGGTCTACAGAGTATACTGCTTCATATCGGACCAAAACGACGCGTCAGCATATTAAAGGATGATTTGGTTTTGGTACTCCAAAATGACAACCCAAGTGACCCGCCCAATATCAATCGTTTTACGGAACACACACAAAATCTAGTAAAGGACTTTGGTAAGTGAATTCTAAGAATATTCATTATTTAGAATTATTATTCATAATAATTCTAAAATAAATATTAACATTGTTCTAAAAATATTAATTATTTAGAATTATTATTGATAATAATTCTAAAGTAAATAATTAATATAATTGTCATAGTGTCTAGTAATAACAGTGTCCGACTGTAAACGCGATCGGTTGTGGGTTCGATTCCCACTCGAGGAGTGATTTTATTTAAATTACTTTCACTTCCTCGCTCTGGTAAGATAAACGGCGTTGAGTTCCGCCACTCAACCTGCAATGTCTCGAATTCGGCTTAAAGTTAAGTACAAGTAACAGTAAAAGTTTTATTAGTCTATTTATAAATTGACATAAAGCGGAGAGTGGCATCTAGTATCACTTAGATATTACTACTTGTCCTGTTTTATTTGAGATAAGAGTTCGAAAACTTCAAAGAAGAAAAAAGGTCAATAACTAAATCTACTATATAATTAAAATGTATTTATTTGATATCCATATGGAAAATATGAGATTTTTTTTATATTATAATATTTATCAATGTAATAGAACCCGCGATAATTATTTGTATTCTTTTCTTTATTTTTGTCTGCGTGTAGGTGCACGTTAACTTAGAAAACGGCTCAACCGATTTAAATACATTTTATAAAATATATATTTTCCTATTTTTAAATTTTATTCCACACTTAGGATTAGAAAATATTTTTTTAAAAAACCTATAAAAATTTGAACGCAGCGAAATTCGAACCCGCGCCTCTTGGAAACTGTCCAAGCGCTCTGACCGCCGAACCATGCGTTTCACTACCAGCTATAAATGAATAATTCCAGCTACGGGCAGCTGCGTGTTGGAGTACAAAGACAAGGGCTCCGGCCTGCAGCTGACGCTGGTGGGCTGGCGCGGCGTGCACTCGCTGCGCGCGTACACCGCCGCCGCCGACACCGTGCACTACCTGCGGCTGCTCGGGGCGGATTACAGTAAATATGGTGAGAAATGTCATTTCAAATATACTACGTTTCGGGTATTAATTTGTTTTTTCATGTAAAATTATGTTCTTGTTCCTTAGAAATGATTTCTCTTCAATTTCTAGGAGGTATATATGAACGGTTTTAAATGAATAGAAATGAATTTAATATAATTTCAATATACAATTTAATAAATTTTTATATCGTAATATTTTTTTAATATCTGCTTCAAAGACCAGATGTTTTTGTTTTATACCTTATATTTTTTTATTTTATATTCGTTATATGTTAGTATATTATTAATTAAATTATTAATATACTAACATTTAGCTTGAAAAATCTCGAGTAGTTTCAGTAGTGAGACTCTTCCACAGGTTACATCGTGTATAATATACTATATACGTTTAATAATAATTTTTTTATAATAAAATTCGATATCATTATAAAAACTACTTCAAAATGTTATTAAATGCCAGAAGAAGTAATATTGAATATCTTATTATTTTCTTCTTAAACAATTTTTATTAAATTAATAAAACTTACCATTATAAAAACATTAAATTAATAAATATTATGGGCTAGCGTGACGCAGTGGGACAGCGTTTGACTGTAAATACTATTGGTTGTGAATTCGATTCCCACTCGGCGAAATAATGAGACAAAATATTTTTTAACAAAAAATGTCGTTAAATTCGGGTCAACAGTCAACGGAGTGTCTTGACACTAGATTGTCTCTGACTACCCTGCTATACAGGATAAAAGTGTAAAGTTAAAAAAAAATCTTTATTATATTATTTATTTATTTTATTATTAGGCTAGGTATATAAGCGGGTATTTTCTATTACACTTATTGTTACAGATGTCAATAAATTTAAAAAAGCAGAAGTCACAGAAGCCGATAACGACAATGTGGACAGCAGTGCCACTGATGCGAACACTACCGATAAGGAAAAGGATTTGAACGGAGCTGGGACCAATGACGATAAGAATTGTGCCTAATAATAATTATTATTGATGAATATATTTTATATTTATATACGAAAATGTTTAGTTTTATTTCAAATGATAATACATTTATTGAGTCGTTTATTTATTTGCCTTTCTATACGCATTAAAATAAAAAATATGTACAAGGAAATATAAATTAAAACGCATATCTCAACTAGTGTAGTTATTTTATTAAGAAAATAATTTTTATATATAACATTTATTTTAAAAAAAACAGAGTAATATAATTATAATGAAAAGGTAAATTGTTTAAAATTAAACACATTAAAGTTTAGAAACCGTTTATTTTTACCCTCCATTTGATAATAAACCGTACAGCCCTAACCAAAGTGCTAAATCATCATAGGAGTGAACTTACATTAATGACACGCTTAAAATGAAAGTGACCTAAGTAAAATTACCAATATTTTTTTTGTCTCGACGTTTTCTATACAATACTTATATATGAGAAGAAGTTCCTTAACTTTCCATGTAATGGTGTAGTTTGCAGAGAAGCTCTGAGCTGTGTCTAGGACTAGCCACACTCGTGTAAACGTATAGGTCGACTCTATAAATGATCGAGTTAGGCCACTTTCATTTTGAGAGCGCAATTCGTACAACAAACAATATGTCTAATAATTCGGCAAAAATTTTACATTTTAACAAATTTAAGAAATTAATTAAAAGTATATACTTATAATATAACAAATGAACCAAACAAAAAATGCTATATACAAACAAATATTACTTAAAAAACATTTTTAACATTTCAATTGTAATATTTTATCTATATAGATATATAGTTATTGCAACGCCCATCACTTTATAAAGTCAGATGCGTAATGACAATTGACAGATAATTGAAGAATAATTCGTCAACATATTGGCTTGTAGAATCATAAAAATATTATTAAATTTGGACCACTTCGGTCATCGTATTCAAGCTGCAAATTATTTAATTATTTTTTCATATATTCATGCACAAAACAACTGAATGAATTCCTTAATTAATAATACAATACATGAGTACTTCTATAGATCTTGAAATTAGATTTCTATTGAGTAAAATTTTTGTTGACATTTTTTTTTATTTCATTTCATAATTACATAAAAATATTATTTTTTTAAAAAATACAAATTTCGCGCCCAAGCTTTTTTTTAATTTAAAAAAGGACCTACGTCGTTCCTTTCTCAATCTCTTTTTAAATTTCAATAGCAAAGAACTAATTTTGAAGCTCATTAGTGTTAATAGTATATAATAATGATGTTTTTTTTAAATATTTAAATGTTTTAATTCTTAAATTCTTCCTTTTCGCTTATTAGAAAGCATTTTTTTATAAGTAAGAAAAGTTAGAATTCGTATTTTTTTTTTCGTTTTTATTTTGAGCAAAGACAATTCTACATTCATCCATTTTTTAGTATAACAGTTATTTTTACAATAGCAAAGTTATTATGTCATGTTTTTCAGTGCTTAGCCAATAGAAATATAAAGTAAAATATTATTACTATAAATAGTAACGTAGTTGACAAATAATCGATCAGTCGATTAATTTCTATTACATATTATAATACTTAAATTTTCATTATTTTTACTATAACAGCTTATGTAAATCGCATAAAAAAACAAATTAGAAACAGTATTGAGATAAAATAAAACTTATACAATAGAATTATGTTATATCTTTTGGCTAGAGGACGAATTTTGCTCAAGCCCTCTCTTTATAACAATTTTAATAATCAAAATATTAATATAATAACTGTTGAGAAGAAGAAAAAATAACATTGCTTATTTGTAGGCATGCTCAATTTTCTTAGATAAGAACAAAAACAAATTTGACTTAACCATTAGAAGTCAGCGTTGAATAAAATTGATGTCTGTATGTTAAATTATAAGCGAAGCATTCACTTTATTGAAATAAATCCTGTTTGGTACTCCTTCAATATGTTAGCTAAATTAATACAATTATTTTCAAAAGAGATTGTACCTTAAAAGCACTACAATATCTGTTACATATTATTATTTTGTCTTAGTGCGCTTATATTCTATAAGGCTTTAAGGGTTGTTTTCAGTCAAATGGATTTTAAGGTCATGCATGTATAAATTAGACTGTAATTAGAGCTATGTACAAAATATAATCTGTACAAAGTGACACTTAGCGATAATAATTAAAAATATATTCATAATCATTTATTAAATAATCCGACATGCCTGTATTATATAGGTTTATTATGTCAAAAAAGATAATATATATTTTTTAATGTTAAACTTCGATATTTAGTAGGTATAATCAGTTTTGATGAAATTACTTTAAAAAATATTTAATAAATGCTTATGATATTTGTGTTTTATCTACTATTATAATATTATTTACAACTAAGTACGTATTAAATGCAATCTGGCAATGTTAAGATTTGTTTCTTAACCTATATCAGTGTATGTAGGACGCTTAGAATTAATCTTGTTCTATACTATCTGTGTATTTTTATAATTTTTTAAAACTAAAATTAATAATTGATATTAAAAAAATTAAAGATCTTTTAAAGAATTTGTCTAATATTTCACAATATTTCAAATTAGAGAGAATTTTAGCGAAGTCAGAAAAATTTAAAAGATTTTTACAAAAACAATAGTTAATTAGTTCGTCATTATAATTATATAGTATTCTTAACCTTACAATATTACATTTAGTTATTTACAAATATTTATCTAAAATTCAAAGATTTTGGGCACTCGCACCAATTCACTTACGCTAATTTAGGTACCCGTGAGACTCTATAAAAACTAACTAAAACGCCTTATTTTAAGACTAATTATATTAATTAACAAATAAATATAAACTTTTAAATATATAGCATATACATATATATCCTATCCTGACCGATTCCGACCACGGTGACTGACATCTAGATAACAAGAACTTCGTTGATGTGCTCTTGAGTGACTGACATAACTGACTTCGCAGAAAATGTACGACAATATTCACTGCATATCAGCACGCCTCCGATATGATTGTAATATTAACCTTTAAATATATAAATGTGTTAGAAGACAATCTGTGTGTACCACACTATGAAAAGAGTTTTTTAATTTAATAATAATACACATGATACAAGCGATAAATGAAATACCTGATAATTTCAAAGTAAAACGACCTAAATCTAAATTCCTAAGCAGAAATCCATAGAACTTTTTATACAAAAGCTTTAATACCTATAGCTAATTTCTAAAAGCTACTTTAAATCTATACCATCATCAGAAGACCATCACTCTAAATCCTGTTTCATTTTATACCGCGACCCAATATCACAGTGGGTGATGTGGTTTCGTTGACCGAACTAATCTAATCATTATATTCTATTTTGATTAACCTATTAATATTGTATTATGGTGTAAGAAGGTTTCTCAAATACGTTATTTTGTAGGAAATAGTATTGTAATATTTGGATTATGTACATGATATCTAGGTAGCTGGTAGGTGAAGTTAATTATTTTTATCATTCGAGTAAATAATGTGAATGTTTTTCCTACATAAGCATATATTTTTTAGCTTCACACTTTTATCCCGAATGGTATGGTAAAAAGGAAGTCAAGGCACGCCGTACTCCGCTTTTCGGTGAATTCGAAATTTGTCTTATCAGAGCGAGGATATGAAAATAATTTAAATAAAATCATTTCCCCGAGTGGGAATCAAAGCACAACCGATCGCGTTTACAGTCAGATACTGTCCCACAGTGCCACGACCGGCCTCAAGTATGAGAACAAACAGTATTACGGAATAATATGTGGGGTTTTTTCTAGTTTTTAGGATACAACAATTTTATTAAACATCTTTAGTAAGCCAATGTCCTAATCAATAAAGAAAAAGAATAGGAAGAAATGATTTTGATCACCTTTTGCCACTTATTCTATATTTTTTTATATTGAATACTGTTTCGTCGGCTTGCTTAAGTTATTAAATAATTTTACCCACAATATTAATTTTGTACTAAAATACTGTTATAAAGAAATTCCAAATTGCTAATAAATATTACGACTTTTTTCCACTTTGATGAATCAAGCCTAAGTTTAAATGTAGGTATAATTTTCTTAAATATATATTTTTATTTAGATACATGTTCATAATCCAAGATTCTGTAGCATAAGAGAAGATGGATCAAATAAATTTCTATGATTTTTTTTCTATTTACTAAGACTAATCATTTTACTAGACTCTTTAAATTAAATTAATCTAAAAGTTAATTGTTACATCTAACTACATATTTCGCATCCTTAAAATATTTTTTCTGATTTAGCTTAGTAACCATAAAATACCTCTGACTCAGTGGTAATTTTAAACAACTCAATAATAGGTTACACGATCGTAAGACGATAAAAACAACTCTGAGTGTTAACAGGTAGCGTTGAGACTGGTATTGTTCCGTTAAGTAGTAAACCACCAGGAGGCAGTCTCCCGCTCTATACAATACAAAAGAAATCAATTTTGAGAATGCGATTTCACTTATTAAATCCATTTGACTAAAGTCTCAAAAACATTTTAAAGCTGGCTTAATAAAATATTTCTACCACAATACCTACATCATAAGCAATGTTCTAATTTTTTCAGATATTTAAATCAGTAAGGAAAATTTAAATATGCTAATATAACAATATCGGTTATACATTGTAAATCTACAGAAGGAAACTACTAAACAACATACAAATGGGTATAGCATTATTTTGTTTTTAAATCAAAAATTATATAAGAAATAACCAAATTACTAGATGAGTATGTAGATGAAATAATCTAAGAAATGGTACATTAATGTATTCATAGATTTACAAATCAACCAATATTCTCCTAGAAAAATCTTAATTTCCATAACAAATCATTAATAATTGTGCATAACTTAATCTTAACAAACATTGGAACATATGTCAGTGTGAACATATAGAAAAACAGTGCGTCACAATTTTAAACAGAACAAAGTGAGCAATCTAAGACGGAATCCACAAAACGGACGGTCAATATGGACAAGGTGTTTGTGTTTACCATTAAATATTATACTAAAAAAAATTATAAGTATATTATTTCATTAATAATAAAGGAATAGATAGAGCTTTTAAATAATAAAGAACAATATTATTAAAAGCTTATTTTAAAAACGTGCTTTATAGAGTTCAAATAAATGCAAATTCCAGACTTAAAATTCTGATTGCTAATTGATGTATTTTTTTTTCTATTTTTATCGATTTCAGAATCGAGAAAATTACACATTTTGAAACGTGTTTATCACTTGACATGAATAACTAATGACAGCTAGATAACGTTTATTTTAACAAAATGTACACTCTAACATTTTCTTATAACTCTTAGTAAACTGTTAAAGAAATTAAATTCTACTAAAAATCAAGATATTCATAATTTTTTTATGTTCTGGCATACACTTGTGTGCTTATACAATATGTATGTATTATATGTACAGCCATTTAATTACATGCGTCCTTTCTGGCGAACTGGTGAAATGGTGAACAAAATCTTTCAAATGGTATTAAATAAATTCATATTAACTAAAGCCTTTATTAAAACCCAATAAATTTAGCAATTGTTATCATATTGTAACATAATATATTATATATTTTACAAGAAATAAATTATGTTTGAAATCTATATACGAGTTATCATCATAATAATCTTGATATTCAAATATACTTTATAAAAATTTATTTGGCAAAAGCTTTTTTAAATATTTTGTAAGTGACCTTTTTAGTTAAAGGAATTGACATACATCTGATTTTGTTCTGTTGAAATTGTATGTGAATTTTCTCCGATTAATTAGCAATATTTCAAGTTTTTTAAATATATTTTAAATGAAGCTATTTTATACGGATTAATTGCGTATATTTTGGTATTCGAAAAAATATTTTTGTAAACGCGACATTTCGAACTCTTTACAGTAGTCTGAGGTCACAGGTAGACTAGTCTAGCAAAGTATACACGATTAATCCCTTTAAAATAGTTTCATTCAAAACACGTAAAATCACGCAAAACAAAGACCTTATTAAGTATTAAATACATATTTAAGAAGTATAAATTAGTCGATTTCACAAGTTTTGTACGTCTCGGAGATATCAAAATGTAAATTAATATTATGGCATTGGTTATCTTATTTAGTACTGGTTTAATTATATTTTTATCGTTATTTTTTATTACTTATTTTAATGCATGTTGCAAATTCAATTTTTTATTTTATTTATATAAGAAAATAATATAGTTTTTAGTAAATAATAGGCTTTAGCTTAGATTTGGACGTTATATTTATAAGGACAGAAAAATTGAAAGCTGCTATGAATGATGATCTCTTTTTAGATGAGGTTAAAAATTTTGTGGAAGTATTTGTTAAGAGTAAAATTAATGATATTTTTTTACGATTGGAACAAAATTATTTTGACTATTTTTTTTTCATATCAGTAAAGTCAGTAGTAATAAAAAAAAACCTTGTATAAAATATTAATATTTAAAACATTAAACTAAAATAATCTATCAAAATTCTAAATGCAATTCGACAGAAACTTTTAACAATTATTGGAATTATAATTTTAAAGAGATTTTTCGAATTTTTGCCATTTATAGTTTAAGCCTTAAGAATTTATTAATTTTGTTGCCTGAGCCTTGGGTTCCGTGGACACTGCATCAGATGTCTCTGCCAGGGCAGGTCGCGGGCAAGCACGTTGGTTAGGCAGTACGGGCATTTCCACTCGTCAAAGCTTAAAGCTGAAGTAATATAAAAATAGCTTTTAACTTCTGTTCACTAAAAACAACACGTATATAATAAATTGTAATGAAGTAATTCAAGTTATATGCTAGGGAATTCCCCATTAGACGCTTGGTGTTTAGAGAGTTCATAACTTTTATTTCGTTAGATTCATAGATTTTTTCGCTTACTTATGTGGCAGTATTTTCTAGTGACAATGACTTTGGCTGCAAAGACTAACAATACATGTATGGATGTACTTACGTATACAATTGACATGGTACTCGCTTTCATCAGCGCGCAGAGCGGCGCCGCACTTCTGGCATGCCTTCCAAAGGCCTTCACTAAGTGAGCATTCCTCTGGCAAAGAGAAAAAGACATGAATATTATTATTTTTTAATTATGTAATTGTAAACAGTTTTCTTAATTTAAAACTATTTTTTACAAGTTCATATTTGTTTTTAAACAACACACTATATATAAATATTATATAAATAAAAAAATGAACGCACTATAGACTGCGTCCGTATCTTTTTTTCCTTATTATAACTTATTTTTCACTTATATATAATTATAATCAGCGACTTTAGAACTAAAGATCTATATTTAAATTTAAGCGAATTCTTGACACATATATAAAATTATTTTTCGTACTGAATATATAAGACTAAACATATTTTAAAATAATGGAGACTTAATCTTGGCTTATAAGGAGGAGGGATTTGGCGGGAAAAGGGCATGACCGCTATGGTGAGAACGTCACCGCCTGGTTCCTATCTTTTATGGCCATCTTTAAATTGTATTCCATTGTACTAAATCTCAAACAATTAACTTTCGTACTTTCGACTTTAAATCAATAAAGTAGGTAGCTTATGTATTTTTTCTATTCCCATAAGAATTTTAACAGTTCTCCCACAGTCTCCAAGAGACCAGCATGCCAATTTTAATATTTTCTATGCAGTATGCTGCACGATGTCTATCAGTATCACTTAACGAATAACGGAGTTACGCATTACTTACTGTAGTTCAATTTCCACGTGGAAGAATAAATAAATTTAAATTTATATTGATTACCGTGGTTTGAAAATAAGGAAATTTAAAATTCAAGAAACCTAAACAATATTATAATTTGGTTATTACCCAGCAAATGGGAGTGTAACGCGCGCGCTTCTAGCGCCAGATGGCAGTGCGGGCAGCGCGCGAGCAGCACGCAACGCCGCCAATAGTGGGCCTCCAATGCCGCTGCGCGCACGCGCCTCCCACACCACGTGCATGACGTGCTGGAAGAAATAGTACAATTGGTCATTAATATTATTAAAGATTTAATTATTTTTGTAGGTACTTATTTTTAGGACAAAGAATTATTTATCATTTTTATTGAAATGCACTACAGAAATAATATGGGTCATGTCTTTTTTTTAATATATATTTTCTTCTCATTCTATTTGTTTTCTCTATACATTTTGTGTTATCCTAATAAATGTGGAAAAAAGCACGAAACCGCTTCGTGAGTATTGACATGATGTCATAGCTTAGAAATCTTTAATTAGGAAACTTAATAAACTTGAGAATACTTTCATCTTCTTGGCTTGATACGATAAAGCGAGGCGATAGGTTTACTAGGAAGGTAAAGGTGGTGAACAAAATGTTCTGGCACTGGGCTAGAAATAACTATCTAAGTACATCTAAATATGAAAATTATTACCATAAAACTGTTGATAAAAGATAAAAGAATTTGAGATAAATAAATACTAATCTTTAATTTAATTTTTGCAGTTTCCCACTTCATCCCGTGTAACAGGGGAGTCATACAACTTAAAGGTCAAGACAATCCATTGATTACTTTCCGCCAAAAATCCTGACATTGCACGTTGAGTGGTACAGAGAAATGATAATTCCCCTGGCTTGATAAATCACTGGGAATCGAACCCACAACCTATCGCGTTTATTGAACGCTGTTCCATTGCGCCACGCTGGCCTCATATCATCATAGTTATGTTCCTCAATAGGCATTGTTTAGTGGATAATCTTACTTGCAAACTGGCTCAGGCGTTGTTTCACTGCTAGCGTCAGCGCCGACTGCTTCATAACCATCAAAATTATGCTCATTGTTAGAAATTTGCTGTCTTCTTCCTAAGACAAAAATTACAATCTGATGTTTTTGTACTAAGAGTAATTAATTATCTTATATCACCGTTATATAGTCTAGCTTTTATCATAGGTAGTGAGTTCAAATTATTTTAAATAATGTTTAAAACATAAACGTCCGAGAAAAAACATAATATTATTACATTAAATCCAATAATTTACAAGTTATTAATAAAAAAATCATAAATTTAGCTTGCTACGCTCGAATTCGTTTTTATATTTTATACAGAAATTTAGTCTAAAATCTCGTACAATCCATTTACTATGTATTTACGTTTAAGCTTTAAATAAAAAAAATTGAACCTGGACTATAATAACCGCTTTCATCCATCTGACTGCTTTCATCCAAATGCAAGTTCCTCACACCAGCTACTAACTTGGGGGATTCTAACCCAACATCCCTAAAATAATCAGCCTTTAGTTTTGGTGAATCCAGACTTCGACTGTCTGAATCACATCTTAAATCATTCCTAGACATGAGCGGTGAATCCATTGGCAATGAATCAATGCTTCGCATATCGTTCTTGGATGTTTTGGGAGATCCAATTGTAGGAGAGTCTCTATATTCTAAGTGTAACGGTTCATAGACTGTGGCAGGACGTTCTTTCAACATGGGTTTATTTGTATCGTGATCATAATGTATCATTGAGTGCCGGTTCTCTGAATTTCGATTCGTTCTTCTGTAGATGATTTCTTCTTCTTTTGCTTGGCTTTCTTGGAAGTGGACCTAAGAATAATTTGTATTAATAATATGCATAGTATAAAGCTAGTAACTTATCGATTGTGCCGTATTTTTTGGATTAATTTTGTGATGACAGTACAGTGTTTATAAGCGTATCTATTTGTACGAAATAACTAAAAACTTTTCTTTGTGTGGAAACCGTTTTGTACTCAAGGAATAGTTTGTATTTAAAATGTATGTCAATACACAAATAAATTATGATATTGAATATACTTATAATGCCTCTTTTACTTGGGTATAACATAACAGATCTCAGTGTACCCTTTGCTAAAGAAATAAAAAAATCAATACAATATCTTGACGTTATAAAATTAATTCTTAGTTAGTTCATATACAGGTTACCTTTTCATTTCCAGAAACAGAAGCTCTGGGCGAATGCTTTGGACTGACCGCACTGTCCAATCGCAACTTATTATATCCTAGATACCTATTTGAGTCTTTTCCTTTGATACTAGGTGAATATTTCTTAGTAGGAGATTTCTTTAAACTGCTCTTAGTTCTAGATGTTGTGAAACTACCACTCAAACTGGATGGTGCTAAGGTTGCTCCACTAGTACTTGACTTGAGGCTGTACGACGAGGTTGCATCTAACGATGACGTCATGCCGAAGGAAGTGGTGATGCCGCTCACAGTTGTACCACTACGGGTTGATTGATTTGTGCTAGCTTCAAGAGCATCTGCCGATTGGTCTCCATTCAAAATCTGTTCTTCTGTAGGTGCTTGGTTTAGCATTTTCTATTGAATAAAAGGATTTGCTGTTACAAATAAAATGTAATTTGTTACAAATATATAATATATGAAGGTAAACAAAATCTGTAAATTATCATCGTATCACTAGCTCTATTAATTATGAACATTTCTCTAGTTAACAAAAATAGTGAAGTGAATTTCGTCATATTTTCGAATGTTCACAAAATCACTGTAATATGCTACAATTATGTGTAAATCTATCGAGATTAAGCCGTATGTAATAAAATCATTTTTATCAATTAAAATTTCTATATTCATTATAACTATTATAAGTAATTGTAATCGAATATCTTGCAAATGTGAGTATTAAGGGTTAAAACAAGTAACAAGAAATAAAAAATTCCAACCTGCATATCGATCCTATCAAACTGCTGGAACAGATGTCTATATATCAGATTGCGTCGTGTGACAGCGTCGTCTGGTGGTAGCTGGGCCCTGACAACTCGCGGAGATCTGGCGTACGCTGCGAGTAAAATCCTTTCTGCGGCCGCGCGTACTGATCCCGCGGCGTGTTGAGCTCCCGCTGCCCCACACTCTGCCAGGCGACGGACTGTCAGGCCACTGTTGAAGCAAATTGTTCATACGTTTACAATTATTTGATGTCTCGTTTATGCGTCAATAAAGCGTTGCCATAGCAACGTATATGACACTTTATACGAGCGGATATTTCAAACACACGTTACATTTATTTTATTGTATTAATGACTCTAGGTACTTCCTGTCTACTCTGCTATGCGGGATCAAAGCGTGAAGCTAAAAAAAAATAATAAAAAAAATAAATAAATAAAAAATACGCTTGTTGATTAAAAATAGCGTGAACACAAATCTAATCATTATGTAGAACATAAAAATGTTTTAATTGATAACATAATATAATGATAAGTCGGTGACATATTGTTATTTTTTTTTTATTTTTAAATATAATAAATATACCTATCGCTACATTTTTATATACAAGATCTAAACAGGTCATAGGTTCCATTCTGTGGCTTTTGGCTTTTTTATGGGTTTTTAGACATACGGTATTTGTGGTTGTGACTTCGATTCCAGCACAGTGGAATTATATTTTAAATTTACTATCGTTTCCTTTCCACTAAGGTAAGACAATGCGTGGCGTTGAGTGCGAAACTCATTATTCTATTTTCAACGTAGTGTCTTTTCATTACATTTTTTCTGACTACCGAGCTATACGGGATAAAGCGTGAAACTATAAAAAAGTTCTTAGAAATTATTTGCAAAAAAAACAAAATTATTGGTTTTATATTGTCTATTAAAAAGGTTAGAGGACAGAGTGACTTGATTCTCTCTGCCTAATGTCTACACCGCAAAGTGCAGGATATATATATATATATATATATATATATATATATATATATATATATATAATAGCTTCTAAATAGCTTTCCAAGTATAGTTTTAATATCATTACGTCATTCACAAGAGGAATGATGAAATCAACTGCAATAAAATATTACTTTGACCCACGTATTAGCTACATATGTTAACTAGATCTGATCTTTTAGTATGACAATAAAAAAATTAAACTTAACTTTTATGTTTTTTTAAGAAATATTCAAGACTTACATTAGGTAAATGTGCATTAAGACAATGCAGATATTTAAAGGCAGACAAAACTAATATTTTTATATGTATATCAAAATGTGGATTACATTTTGAATATTAATTTCAACGGGGATATAGCTCAGTGGTAGAGCAATCGACTGCAGATCGATAGGCCCCCGGTTCAAATCCGGGTGTCCCCTTCAGAAAGCTATAGCTTTTTGTAACCTAAATTGTTTTAAATAATATTTTATAATATAAATTTTCTTTGAATTATTATATTTTAGAGTAATTGTATATTAATGTGAATATTTTCACTATTTGTAATAAATTATTTTTGATCTAGAAAATATTGGGAGAAACTGTTTTCTTTACGTATTGTAAATAATAATTAATACATATTTGAACTTTGACTAGTATGTTAAACTTCGCAAGACGTCAGCATCATAAACGGTTTTATAAAACCAGTCGATTATTTTCATTATAAATATATCTACAACTCCATTTTTGAAAGGAACCCACAAAGGTATCAAATATACCCTTACCTGTTTTTGTCAGTAGATATCCCATGGCTCAATATGAGTTGCTCAAGCATTTGTAGGCGTGAGAGAGCAAGGCGTGGATGCATGGACGCCGCCACCGGACGTACTAACTGCTGTGGTATTGTATGGAGCGATCTGATGGTAGAAAACTTGGAATTAGTTTTCATAATATCTTTCAATGTTTTATACATTTTTTTTAGCTTCACGCTTTTATGCCGCATACCAAGGTAAACAGTAAGCATTTCTTTACACCGAATTTGGGACATTGCGTGTTAAGTAGTGGAACTCAACGCCGCACTTTGTCTTACCAGAGCAAGGTAGTGAGAATAATTTAAATATAATCATTCCCCGTATGAGAATCGAAGCCACGACTGATCGCGTTCACAGCCAGACGCTATCCCACGATCGGTCTCGTCATCATAACAAGATTTTTAAATTTTCTCTTCCAAATTTTTCAATTTCCATAATAACTTTAAAGTAATCTTAAAATTTATATAATATAATAAATACAGAAAGCTTTTAAATTGTATCATAGGGTTGGATAATGAATATGTATTACATTTGTGAGAATTAAGAGAAAAAAGTCTAACCTAACTAAAGGACAATCAGCTACGGTCAGGACGGTGTGTTGCGCGGTAGAGTGAACGCGAGGAGCTGGATCACCACATGCCCGAAGCAGTTCCGGGAGGAGCTTCTCTAAACAGCGACCTACTTCTGCTGCACATACTCTGAAATTTTTAAGAAATTATAGAATCAGGACTAAAAGAAGATTAAATTAAATAAAAAAAAGTGGACGTGAAATTTAAGAACTCTGAATCTTATTTTCGTAATTTTAAAATAAAAGTAACCTTCTACTACTATTACTATATACTTCTTATTACATTAGCTGTCCACCAAAATACAGTCAAAATTTGTTCTAGAGAATAGCCAGAATAAACAGATGGACAGACGAATATTGTAAGACAATGTTGCTGTTTTATATGTACCGTATATATATAGATTCATAGATAGATTTCATTTTGTGAAATGTGCTAACTTATTTATTACTAACTATTGAATGTCTATTCAAATTTTATTTATTTATACACGTGTATAGTGTTATATATGAAAGAAGTATATATTTTCAGTTCTCCGCTTTGATAAGACAAACGGCGGCGTTCAGTTCAACACTCGACACGCAATAACTCGATTTCAGGCGGAAAGTGAGTTAATAGAGTGTCTTGTCTTGAGCGGGAAGGTGACTGAGGAGGCGAAATATCTCAGCTAACATGTACCTTACCTCAAAAACTAAGAGTGTATTATAATTCAACTTTATTTGAAGCGATCCTAATACCGCCTTCAAAATACGTTTTGGGAATCAACGTTGTTGTAAACAAACCCAATCTTGTACAAATAAATTTATAACATTACAACATAAACAGAGCACATACCTATCGGGAACAAACTCCTTGAAAAGGACCCTCACAACTTCGTTAGCCTGACTGTAAACTGAAAATACTTTGTCTCTTAAAGCTCTCTGAAGCAAAGTGGCGGCCGCTCTGGCCGTTTTGTTAGGGGAAGTTTTTGTGCTGCCGTTAGATGGAGAAGTTAGTTCAGCGCGCAGTCTGGCGAGACCTTCGTCTTTATCCAGGTAATTTTTGGAAAAGAACTTTTCTACCTGTAATTAGTAAAATTACAACTTAATTTAACAGAAATTTCTATGATATTATTTATTTTAATATGTAAACGAATTAATTACGAAACGTGTTACATCGGTGGCATAGTTGGAAAAAGATTTTACACAATAGTACGGGAGCCAATGACAGATTTACATGACCAAGTTCCTCTTAAGCAGTAATAAGTGAAACGCATCAAAGATAGTATTGTAAATATTTGTTAATGGCTGAAAGTGGAAGCCTATCAATAAATAGGAATAAAATTTTTATTCCTTTTGTAATTTTGATGCCTACCCAATGTGGACCCTTAATATTTACTATTTTTAAAGTGTTATTCCACACTTAGGATTAGAAAACATTTTTGAAAAAACGTATAAAAATTTTTTGAACGCAGCGGGATTCGAACCCGCGCCTTTTGGATACCGTCCAAGCGCTCTGACCGCTAAGCCATGCGTTCTACTACCAGCTGCGTCGAAATTCTTATACGTTTTGTTACAACTTATTTATGTTGTTAGCATCTCTGTAGAGAGATTTTTACAAATTACTACTACTTAAAGATTATTAAGAAATAATCGTTTAACAAGAAAGTTTGCTATTTTATTTTTATATTTACTATTTTTAAAGTGTTATTTCACACTTAGGATTAAAAAACATTTTTGAAAAAACGTATAAAAATTGCATTGATGCTAACAACATAAATAAGTTGTAACAAAACGTATAAGAATTTCGACGCAGCTGGTAGTAGAAAGCATGGCTTAGCGGTCAGAGCGCTTGGACGGTATCCAAAAGGCGCGGGTTCGAATCCCGCTGCGTTCAAAAAATTTTTATACGTTTTTTCAAAGATATGGACCCTTAACTTTGCCAATAAATGGGCTCCATCTGGTAGTATACATAAAACATAAATTGCAAACTGCCGAATCAGATAACTATCTTATTTATCATCAGGGTTTCTCTTTACTGGTCAGAAGTTTTCTTATAAAACACACATTGCTAGAGATTTTTTTGTAAAATTTACTTACAAGTGGATACCCAAATATCAGTATAGGCAGAGCGGCCTGCTTGCGTTCCCGCTCGTTAAGTTTGTGTGGTCGAGTGTGGGTTGCGCTTCCCGCACTGCCCTCGTCCTCGCGCGCCTCTCGCAGGTACTCGTTAGTGTGTGAACTGGAATAAAAAAATAATAATTTAATTCATTATCTGACAAATTAGGTATTATTAATCTCTTATTTTCTACATAACATTATTTTAAAGATGGGTGGCAACTTTGCTAATTATTTAACATTTAGTATATATTTTAAAAAATATATAGGTACACAGTTTAAGCTAATAGAATATTGTTTGAAACAACATACTGTCTTAGAGCTGGCAACAGTCTTTCTTCATAAGCTTCGAATGTAGATCTCGGTCCTGCGCTTTTATTCCTACGTCTTACTAGACTACCTGAAAAGTTTTAAATTGCTTATTAGTTATTTTTTTTACCTTTACACTTTTATCCCGTAGCTTTAGCAGGGTAGACAGAAAGTATCTAGTGTCAAGACACTCGGTACTTCACTATCCACCGAATTCGAGACATTGCGTTTTGAGTGATGGAACTCAACGCCGCACTTTGTCTTTACCAAAGCGAGGAAGTGAGAATAATATAAATATAATCACTCCCCCGAGTGATGATCGAACCCAAACAACCGGCCTCTATTACTTTATACGAATACGACTTTATACACTGAAAAGATAAAATAAATTTAAAAAATATTTAATTTAAATGCATCTTTTAACCAGTATTAATATAATAACTGCTTTTATTTAGTTTGATTACCAACTCGTAGGTTTGAAGTCGGTGCCGAGCCAAAAGCGTTAGAGATGCCTTCACTGTACGGACTACAAAATTAGACTAACTGTTTATTACTCACATTTAATCATGAGATTATCACTGTTGTATACTTACTAAGATTTTTAAGTACTTTATGGTATTCGAAATTATCGAACTCTACAGGGAGATATCTGTTGCGAATGCGTATATATGTATATATATATATATATATATATATATATATATATATATATATATGTATATATATATATATATATATGTATATGAGCTCTTCGGCTTTCTAACAAACTGTAAAAAAACTTACTGTATTTAATAAACGGCTTAACGGCACCAACTTCATACCTATGAGTTGGTAACTAAACAAATAATAGTAGTAATTTTATTAATATTACTTTACAAGAAGCGTTTAAATTAAAATCTTTATAAAATTATTTTTAATTTTTCAGTTTATGAAGTCGGTTTTTTGAAACGTTTTATTTTTTACTTTTTAGGGTCCTTATATGTATATAAGGGTTTCATAGTGATCTGGTGTAAGTATATATCCAATAATAATATGCATTGTGGATGGTAATTTGTTGATGGTTGATGGATGGGCATTTGCTGTTATTCATTGAAGATTTCCATTGATATCTCCGAAGATGTTCATCAGATCTTGAAAATTCTTTTAAAACAAAACAAATTGTATATCGGTTCACAAGTGACGGAGAAATCACAATAAATACACAAAAACAGTCGTAAAAATGATGTCATCAAATAAACATATGTGATTATAAAATCAAAACTACTGAAACACAACTGAAAATAATTTTTGTGGAACCAAATGCCAGCCTTACTACATCAAATAAAATAAGAATGTCGTAAATCGATCCACAATTTCTGCTTGATAATATTTTAAATAACTATTTTCATGTATGTAGTGTACATACGTAAAAAAGATATCGGCCGAATTGATAACTTCCTCCTTTTAGGAAGTCGGTTAATAAGGATATTATACATATATATGAAGAAGAAATTTCTTTACAAGTAATCCGAAAGACAGAAGAATTTTTATCCGTAGCTCGTCTGCAATAAGTGAAAGTCGAAACGTAGGAGCTCAAAGAAAATAAAAAGTCTTAATTTATAGCCATCCAGTCAAAATCTAAGAATTTCTTTCTGCTAAGTTATTCGAATAAAATTGTTATTTGTATGATGCTTTATTGTTACCATTATGTAAACCATTAGCAGCGTTAGGAGTGACACTTCTACGAGGACTATCTGTTTCTTTTTTTAATTCTTCTTCTTCCTTCTTCGGTATTTCCGGCTTATCTTCTTGGATCGGTTCAGTTGGCTGGGCGGGTTCTGGTTGTACTTCTGTATCATCTTCAAAAGTTTGGACGGGTGACTGAAAAAGTTTGTTATAACTGGAAATTATCATTTATATTTATTTTTCATAATTATCATGTATGGCTTTTGATATTCGACGACTGTCGATCGAATCCTATTCAAAGAAAAAAAATATCTGTCCTAATAATATTATAAATCCGAAGGATTGTATTAACATAAACATATGGTCACATGTAATACGGCGTAGGATAACTTGTCAGTAAAAAAATCTTTATAGTTTATCCCACATATTATTCCCACAAATCACGTTTTGTCTCACCAGAGCGGGGAAATAAAAATAATTGAAATATTGTCAAGTGAAAATCTAAGCTATAATCAGACGCCGTCTATCAATCAATCAATCGCCGTCTTTCAATATTCTATTGAAAATCTCTATATTAAGTGATTTGTTCTGTTGTGATCAAAGATCAGCTAATATATAATTATCTTTGCTATGAAGGTAAGAAGTTTGTAAAAAGCGTCTTTTAACCTGAGCTGTATTTTTTTTTAATTTAAAGATAATATAATAAGTAATTACTATTTATTACATTACACTTATGTCCCAAACGCCCACTAAATCTGTGCAATACTAAGCTTTAAAATATCATCTCAATGAACTTACACTAGTTATATGATCGATATAATCGAGATTGAAGTCCTCAATCCCTCGAAGGTCGCTGACCGCAGCTGGCGGTACTGGTGAAGACATATCCATGCTGTGCGTGTGACAGCCAGCAGTGACGGATGGAGAGAGGTGATGTGAGAAATCGTAGGCTTGTGGCATTGAAGAGTCGTTACGACGATCCGGCTACATGAATATTAGGGGTAAATTTAAAATTTTTGGTATTCGTACTTTATTTTAAATGTAATTTTAAAACCTCTGATTTTTACAACTTCAATAGGATCATTTTAAATTTCTTATAATTTTATTTAAAATATTAAAATTTGTATCGAAATTTAAATTAAATAATTGTAAAATACTTCATCGGCTGTGTAAATTGGATAAACACATGTTTATTAACGACACAACACTCTTGTCCTTACCAATATAGATAGCAAAAGCCACATCACGCCAAAGGAGATGAAATGTGTATAAGAATACAAATAAATTTAAGTATCATTGTTATTAGAATTATTACCAAAATTTTCAAATAAAAAAATAACACATAATAAGTTAATTATCAGTATTAAGGTCAAATGGGCCATTAATGTCTGTCTTAAAATACATTAAGCACAAAGTCTCCTTACCCCATCACCTTCAAACAGTCTTATCAATTCCGGATCCTCCTTGACCCCAATGATGGCGTCAGTGATTCTGTCCCTCATCCGCCTCGCCAGCTCAAAATCATCTCTAGCAGCGGCCTGACGTTTTCTCAGACGCCACCTCCCTATGCGAATACCTGCGGATGCCAGGGCAGATCCCGCGGATTTCAACCGACGAGCATATTCGAAACGTTCCTCTGAAAATTAATTTAATTTTAAAACACTTTGTTTACATTCAATGCTCGATTTTGAGACGTTTCATGTGTAATAGCAAAACTCAATGCCACGTTTTGTGTTATCTTTACGATTTTTTTCACATAGAGTAAATAGAAAGAGCCTGTATCTAAATACTTCACCCGTCCATTTTGTACCCATTTTCAAGGCAGTACGTGTTTGGTATGCGCCACACGGCTGAATATTAACAGACTGGGGATCGAACCCGCACCGATCGTGTCACTCAGCCAGTAAGACATTATGGCATCTTTACAATTTATTCTGTATGTTCGTAGTCAACAAAATCGAGTTAACTTGTTCTATTCGGTAATTAACCCCGGAAGCTTAGTATGTAAGGTACGTTTGCAATTTCATAATATACATAAATATTTTTAAGGTTAGAAAAGCGGAGTCTAAAATATAAGAATAAATGCAGACACGTAGTCCTCAACACCGAGTTTTCCCTTCTTTACATCTAAATAGGGTAATCAACAAAGACTTAATGATAAAACACTCCATTCTCCCGTAATGGCGTATGGCATTTTAACCATACTAATATGGTATCAAAATATTTAAATATATATAATAATTATACAGCAAAAACTTCGTACCAGCGACTGCAGCTTTCTTCTTCAAATCCAAAGTCCGCACCAGATCAGCGATTTCATTATCGACATACATAACAAAAGCGAGATCGTCGTATGGAGAAAATCGTATCTCAGCCTTTTTGTTGTTTGCGGCCTTATTTGTATCTTCTACTTCATCGCCGAGGACGTTCACTGCCATTAAAGCTACCTGGATTTACATAAATTAGATTAGTGTACACGTCATTTAAAAAAAATTGGGCAAATTGTATATACACTGTATGTATCTCATCTACAACATTATATTTTTCCTCTCTCCCTTGAAAGATATTTCTTATGAAGAGAACATATTGAAAAACGTATCTAGACAGTGCTTTTTCCACAATCTACAACTTAAATATGAAATTTGAATGATATGAGTAAGCCAAAATATATATTTAGTTAAATGTAACAAATGTAAGTACATTTGTGAATAATAATATAATAAATAATAAAAAACTTTTTATTTAAAAAAAATAATTTTGAATCTATGACTCGTCAAAGTGCTCTCTATATAAATAAATGATCGTTTACTACGAGAAAATATTATTTACTTAATATTAAAAAAAAATAAAACATAAAAGAGGCCAGTCGTGGCGCAGCGGTACAGCGTTTGACTATCAACAGAATCTGTTGTAAGTTCGATTCCCCCTCGGGATAATGATTTTAATTAAATTATTTTCATTTCTTCGCTTTGGTAAGATAAAGCGCGACGTTGGATTCCGCCACTCAATACAAAAGTCTCGAATTCGGCGGAAACCAGATTATAAAGTATCTCGACACCAGGTACTTGCTGTTTACAGTAGTAGCTTTGCCGGATTAAAGCGTAAATATATAAAAAAATATAAAGCATATATTTAACGGTACCTGGTCATCTTCTCTGGCCGGTGGGTGAGGTCCTGACAACCGGAGTTTTACGAATCTAGCTACTGTTGGTTCCGGAAGCGCTGCGGATCTGAAAATTAAATAGTAATTATATTTATAAATATATACGAGATACTTGAAAGTTAATATACGAGATACTTGGAAGTTACATGATCAGAATGCAGAACGTACTCTAATAGAAATAAGGAATATATATATATATATATATATATATATATATATATATATATATATATATATATAATATATATATACATATATACATATATATATATATATATATATATATATATATATCTGTATGAACAAAATAATAAATGTTTATGTAGTACAAAGTTTTTTTTTCAGTTTTTACAAACTGTTACACCGCACCGCACACCGTACATAATACACCGCACACCTTCACAGTACGACGAACAGATCGATGAACTCAATAATAGCAAAAATTATAATCCTGTAAGAAGCCATTATAATAATAACATAATACACGATACATCAATACATCAATACCATACCTAAGTTCTCTAGTACGTGCTTGTGGGACGGGCTTGATGAGTGCGACGCGGCCCACGCTGGTGTATGTAGCGCCACACGGCGTCGCCGCCCCCTCCGATATGAGACCGCCGGAGACTAACACCTCTACGCATTCCGCTACGAATTGTATTCATATTAATATTGCTATTATATCATTATAACAGTTTAGACACCATCGTGGTAAAGTGAGAGAGCATTCGTTTAAGCTCAATAGCAGTGGGTTCGATACTTGCTTAGAAAACTTAAAATTAATATTTAAAAGCACTTTATTGTAATTCGTTATATAAAATATCACAAATTGGTAGTAAAGCGTAAAATATCAAGAGGTGTTTTTTTTATTTTTTTAGCTTCACACTTTTATTCCACATAGCAGGGTAGACAGGAAGTACCTAGTGTCAAAACACTCCATACACCGCTTTCCGTTGAATTTAGAACATTGTGTTGAACGGAAAACAAACACCGCTCTTTATCTTAACACAGTGAGAAAATGAAAGAAAATAGTTTAATTAATTAGGAATCGAATCCCCAATCCACCGCAATTACAATCAGACGCTGTCCCACTGCGCCACAACCGGCGTCTCTTTTTTTATAAAAACTATTATTACGTATATGCTGATGATGAGCCAGGAGTTGCAGCTTGTGTATGCTCGTGACAGCAGTCAGGCGGAGGAGGAGCTCGTGGGGCGGAGATCCAGAACTCCTCCAGCCCCGAGCCTCTGGGCCTTGCGCGTTTAACTCGCATGCTGGATAGGAACTGTCTTCACCTGAAAGTTAAAAATTGTTTTAGTTTCGTTTATTTTTTTATTAATAATCGGAATTCGGTATTAAATCTAGTATTCCCTCCACCACCTCGATAAATGTGAGAGATGCGTAAAACTAAGAAAAGATTCTCTAAAAGAAAAAAAGGCACTCTAGCTCGTTAAGCTATGTAACTTTTCTCTCCTAAGATATAAAAGGATATTGACGAAGAATTCGTACAACGCCTTTTTTACAACTTCACACTTTATCACGCCTGGCCGTGTAGTCTGATGCAACCTAGTGTCAAGATACTCTGTTGAACGCATTTCGCCCGAAAGCGAGACATAACCCCACGTGTTGTCTTACCAAAGTGGAAAAACGAAAATAAATTTTAAATATAATCATCTTACCGAGCGGGAATCGAATTCACAGCAAATCGTTTTTTCAGTCAGATGTTGTCGAATACCATATTCTCCACGATGGCCTCTCCCTAATTAGGTACTTAAATCTTGAAATTTAACGTAAAATCGCCATATATTTATCATTACATGGTGTCAAACAGAGTCGCCTCCGTTGTATGTATGCTCAAATATTACAAACTACATAATACATTTTAATACTTTATATTAGGAGAAAATAAAAACATTTAAAGATTTGTTGTTTCATTGGAAGAAATTACAATAGCTATAATCGTATAGTTCCTAAGATTAAGCCTCGTGCGAGCTGCTCCTATATATCGTAAGGTTTAGATAATTTTTTCATTCTAATATAAAAAATCTAGTGTCTAAGTGTATTTTTTTATAAAATTAACCGTTCTACAATGTAGCTGATTGTAGAGTCAAAGGTCGATGGTCGATGGCAGAAAGAAAGAATGAGGCTACAAGAAATCGATACTGATATAATAAATATAACTACAGGGTCCTCTATATAGGTGGAGAACTGAGTGGCTTACTACAGGTTTGTTTTACTACTACGTTTAACGCCATAAACTTGTACATAAATTTGTACATAAAACAATCCTGTCAAGGCAATAACAGCAAGTTAAGTATGACTCTTCAATCTTTTATCATATATTTATCACGCTTAGCAAGGTAGACAAGAAGTACCTAGTATCAAGACACTCCGTAGTTAGCTTTCCGCCGAATTCGAGATATTACGTATTGTGTAGTGGAAATCAACGTCGCGCTTTGTCTAACCAGAGCGAGGAAATGAAAATATTTTTAATATAATCATTCTCTCGAGTAGGAATCGAATTCCCAACCGCAATACGCGCTTACAGTTAGATCCTGTCACGCAGCGCCACGATCGGCTGATATTGTATATAATAATCCAAACTATAATAAATAGAAAACAGTACAAAATTAATAATAGAAGAAGAATGAAAACCCCAATTAAGAACAATAACCGTTTTGCAAAATTATAAATATAAGGAAAGTATAACATTAAAATTATATTATTGGGCAAATATCGTGGCCCTAGTATGTAGTATGGTAGTTAGTATAGGTAAATAAAGTCCACGAAAATGAAGTTAGTAGATACATACAAAATTTAGTATTGCTAATTTGACGAGAAGCATCCGTACAAAATGTCAGCTCCCATTTTAAATTTAAAGTTGTTGAACAAGGCATGTATTCTTGAACAGCAGAATAGGCCAGGAAACACTCGGGGTTTCATTTTCTACTTATTAATAACTATTCATACATATAGTGTTAAGTGGCGGAACTCAACATCGCACTTGGTCTTAATCTACGAGTGGGTTTGAACCCACCATCCTAGTCCCAGTATTACGATGGTACCATTTATTTCTTGTAGTAATTTCGTCTTTATACAGACAAGGAGAACTCATTGTTTACTCTACTATTTTATAAATATAAAATATTTTCAATAAAATTACTCATTTCAGATAAGTTAGAAGAATTTTAAGAATTTTAGATAAGGTATACGATGTTTATAAAATTCTGTTTGGTAAAATGTATATAATTAACCACTTACTGGCTGTTTTAAAAAAACATAAAGGACGAGTCGAATTCAACATTTTGAAATTTAATTCAAGTATTCGCATTCCTACTTCACAAAGATGGCGAGACACTGTTATAAATAAAAAATTCGTACTCCGTCATAGAACGTCATTGTTCAGAGCCTACGTTTTATTTCCAAACTGAACCCCACCACTCAATGTACCTGTCATTTATAATGTAACTCCCATAATGTTACGACTATCGATTGGTTTTTCTTTTTAAATAATTAAAAGCTTGTATAAACATTACCTTACCCTTTTGTGTACATATTTAGCTTAGAAAACCTCTATAATATTACTTATATAATAATATTTTATTTAATATTTTTTTGATTGAGGTTGTCGTGGCATAGTCTAACAGTATCTAACTGTTTATCGGCGCGATGGGTGGTGGGTACAATTCCCACTCAGAGAAGTTATTATAGAGGAATAATTATTATACGTAGCGCCGATCGTGGCGCAGTAGTATAGTTGATTGTAAACGCGATCGGTTGTGCGTTCGATTCCCACTCGGGAATATTTTTTGATATTGATTTTTACTTCCTATGTACCCTGCTACACGAATAAAAGCGTAAGACGTAAAGTAAGAAAAACGGTCTCGATTTCGGGCAGAAAGCAGTCAACGGAGTGTCTTCACACTAAGTTGTCTCTGACTATTTACTATTTTTAAAGTGTTATTCCACACTTAGGATTAAAAAACATTTTAGAAAAAACGTTTAAAAATTAGAACGCAGTGGGATTTGAACCCGCGCTTCTTGGATACTGTAAAAAAATTACCGATAAAATATAAATTTATACGTTTTTTCAAAAATGTTGTCTCTGACTATACTGCTATGCGGGATAAAGCGTGAAGCCCCATTAGATTTATATGTGCTAAGCTCTTTATGTACACTCTTAAACTATATACGACAGTACCGTATAATTTAAAAAAAACACAAATAGTGATATATTTTAATGATTTATCACCACGTCTTTTTTCTTACATGTTACTTTAATACTTATAAATATATTTTATTTAGTAGCTTATTATAAAAAATAAATAAAATAAATCTGATACCTGCTACCTATTAGGTTCATATTTTTTTTATTATATAAATTATTTTAAATAAGATTAAGTACAGAGGGAGGAGTCGAGCGGATACGGATCCTTATCCGGACCTGCTCCATTGATTGACATGGATATTAAAAAGATTTTTGTCGAGCAAACATTCCCTTTGTTGAAACATTAAACAGAAGAAATGCATATTACAATTCATGTTATAACTGCTTCAAGAATTCATAAAAAAATTTTATCAATTAAATTTACATTTTTTCCAAGAAAATGCCTTCCCACTTCTTTTTATATATATATATATATATATATATATATATATATATATATATATATATATATATATATATATATATAGTTGAAGAAAAAATTACCTGTATGGACTGATACTAACATCTACATTGTTAATATTATTTGTAAATTTGTATAAATATTAAACCAGTTTCCTTTACTGCTTTTAATATTAAGAAACTACGTGAAGCTTTCTGTAATTTTTTTATTTTTACATTTTTCACAATCACAAATATAAAATATATATTTTATTTTATAATCAAATATTTCTAAGAAAACCTAATAAACCATTTTTAAGTGTTTTTCCTTATTTTGGTCCATCTGGTAAGGGCATTTTCATGCTACGTTAATATTTTAATATCATCAAATTCGGACACATGTGCATATTTTCAAATAAATTGGATGGAGGTATATTTTACGTTTAAATGACCTAATCTAATATAAGATAAACTAACTGAGTAAGGACACTTTTAATTAAATACGTGTTTGAAAATAATACACTGATTATTTTTGTACATTTATTTTGATACGAAAATCTTATTTTCAGTACCTACGTAATGGGTTAATTAAATTTTGACAGAAAAAAATTCTTAAGCATCACGCTTTTATCCCACAGGGTAAACAGGAAGTACATAGAGTCATGACACTCCATTTTTTACTACATTCCACCGAAATCGAGTCAGTTTCGGAACTCAACGCTACGCTTATCTTACCAGAGCGAGAAATTGAAATATAATCATTCCCCCAAGGATGACTGACTTCTCATTACATCATTATATAATTTAAAATTATATGGAACATTGAGAGTTTTCGACTTCATCTGTGGAATTTAACATCTCTGTATCTTTATTTTGTAATCCTAAAATAAAAACCTTTCCAATTTTATTTGATTTTACAATAATAGATAAAAGTTTTAATAATTATATAAAAAAATATAATTATATAAAGGAATAAATAATTATTTATTTTATTATAGAAAAAAAATATATAAATCATTTATAAATTAAATTTACTAGTGATATCACACTAATCTTAATAATTAATTATATACCTAGTTATGAAAAATTAAATTTATACTTAAATAATCTTAAATTAAAAGATTTAAATGGATCAATTGCGTATAGTTTGGTATTCAAAAATATACTTTTGAAAACACCACGTTTTGAATACTTTACAGTAGTCCGTGGTCACAGGTAGACAGAATGTCAAAGACGTATTTTCGAATACCAAAATATACCATTAATCCGTTCAAAATAATTACATTTAAAATGTCTACAAATCGCAAATATCAAGTTCTTATTAGTTAAAAAATATATTTCTTTTAAATTACTTACTTGTTGCGTAAACTACATGAAAGGGGATACGTTTGGGCATTATCCCAGCGAAGCTACCTGCATACTTTAAAGATTAACACTTCCATATTATTCCTTTTACTATGAAGCACTGTAAAAAGACATAATATTTTCTTTCTTTACAAAAAATAATGTTCACCACAAAAATAAATTATATCATAAATATTTGCTTAATAAAATGCGGCAGAACGGAGGATGGATATGTTTGCGCGAAACGAAATGAAGAGCTACTAAACTAGGGCCAATGTTGGAACCAATATGGACGTTTGCATTCTTTCATCTATCTATGTTAACGTTGGCCCCAAAACGCCAACGCGAATTGAATAAAACAAATCAATAATGCTGTAAAGCGCGACGGCTGTCAGCGCCATCTAGTGAGGGGTTGGTTTTTATTAGTTACGTCACTTTAAAAAACACCTTTATAAATGTATACTACATATTAATAGAGATTTGATGATTATTTTTTTTTATTTTAATTATAATTTATTTGATTGTCTTAATGTTTTAGATAAACTTAACATGTTTTTTTATATATTTTATTTAATATCTTTACAAGTAGAGACATGATTAAATTATATGATATTATATATATCTTAGAATTATATATATCTCTTTTACGTGAAAAAATACGTAACTATATGTTGAGAAAATAAATTAATTTAGTTGATTTATCAACTTTTTACACACTTGTAGATAACATAGAACTATATAACAATCTAATAGCTAATAATATATACAAAATATATTATATTTTATTAAAAAAAATAGTTTTATTTTTTTTTAATAAATTACTTTCGTATTATCGAAGTATCCTACTTATTTTGAGTACCCAAGGATAAATAGCAGATTTGGCAGTCGCCTTGACATGCGCTGTTATTCCATCTTCCAGGATATCGTGCCAAAAGTACAAAACTACATACTTTATTTATTAGTTTTATTCATTCGAACTATATTTAGCACCATTGAATTAAACGGAATTTAATTTTATTATTTCATTTTATTTAACCTCATGTTTTATTTCTGAAAGGGTAGTTAGGGAGAACGGATCGGACTTCATGTTTAATTCCCCTTCCATATTTAATACTTCCCGTTCTTCTTCTCGTAGGAATTTTAGGACTTTTTTTTCTCTTAATACTTCCTTACACTTTTATGCTAAATACCAACTTTCTAGTGTATTTTAAGAAAAATATATTTAATTTTCATAACACAAAAAATTTTTTTCAAAAGACTTTTTTCAATATTTACCTAATAGCCAGTTAAAAGTAATAGGCATGAGTGATACTTTAGCATTAAAATGCTGAGTGCTAGAGCCACTTTGTTCACAGTAGATGCTCGAACTCAATGACATGCATATTTGAATATATTACTTCGTTCGACTGCAAAGTACCTAAGGTTATTTAAAATTAAATTTCTTAAAATTGGCTCAAGTTTCCTACTTATGCCGCGTAATTGTTTTTAGTTTTTTGAAATTAATATTATATTTAATCAGTAAAATAAATACATATATATTTTGTGTGTTTCATTAAGAAAACCTTGCAGAACTATTTTGATATACTTGTCGTCAATCAATTTGCTTGAAAACATCATGTATTCCAAACAGTTGATAATAAATATTTTTTTTTATATTTTGAACAGGTTTTTAAGTCTATTCTACGGTTTCTCAAGATAATGTAAAATACGACAAATCCCTGAGGAGCGTGTGTTATGATAATCCTACCCTAGAGATAAAAAGTAAACTAAAACTATGGACATATGCAATTATATGGTATTCGAATTCGATTCCGTATTAATAACTGGCTTAAAATGTACATTTAGCCTCTAAATCCTACCTACCTGAGACCGAGCAATAAGTAAACTTGAGTTTCTCTGCCTGCAGCACGATAAGGCTGATAGATGATAAACACGCACAGTGAATCCAAAGATTAACAGTTTCTTCTCTTCTCTACAAATTACAGGTTAGGAAACGATAAAGGCAAGTAAAGAAAAACAAATACAAAATATGAAAAGATATGAAAAGTTACATAATTTTCACATACTCAGTGAACGCTTCACATTTCTGTGGCACGTGTTGAAGTAGCTCGACCTCATTAATGAATACCAAAAGTTTTTACTATTTATTCATATGAAAAATATGAAAATGACGTACATTCTTATATTTGCAAATATTTTTATGTATTTTCAAGTTTAATCAACTTTCCTCTATATTACAACTTACATACAAACTTGGCTCAAGAAAACAGCAAGAGTAAATATTAACAGAAATTCAAACTTATATGAATATTTCCTTTCCTATCATTCTCTTTCCTTTCATTTATTTTCCTGTTTGAATGAGATAGATAGAGTCAAGTATGATCTTCAATTATTACCCATTTAAAATTTTGTGTACTAAATATTATCTGCCTTGATAATGGCAACGAAGATATTTGTGAACTTTTATTTGTATTTAATCAATTATTACACTCGTTAATCTCGATTCTTCTTATAAATATATAGCTATATATACTAACTGGATATATAATATATAATTATATAAGTTTCTTCTTATATAATTATATATTATATATCCAGTTAGTATATATAGCTATGCCGAACTAAGTCTTAATAATTACTTACACTATAAGTCATTTTTTTGTCACTTTTACGCCGGGAGCCAGAGCAGTCTCATTTTCAACAATACGCTATAGTGAAACATGGCGTGTTAAGTAGTGAAGCTTAACGCCGCCATTACATCCCACCTACCTACACGTAGAGGATGTTCATATAACCTATACTCGTTTAATACTATTCTCTGAGGTCTCTCACTCATTACCGCTTGAGAGGACGGTACTTGGAGCTTAAATATTGTTGTTGTTTTTGGATGGGAAAGGCATATTTAACATTTTATTGTATTTTAACATTTTACCTTCACTAATAGGAAAGAATCTGCCAGCTGATTGTAGGTGGTCGAGCCCCACATAGGTGTTTAATTTATTTTCATTTCTCTGCTCTATTGTGACAATGCATAGAGTAGAGTTTCGCATAACATACATCGCAGAAAGTGGACAACGGAGTACCTTGACTACGTTGTCTCTGACTACCCTTCTACATGAGATAAAGCGTGAAACTGAAAAGTCAATTAAAAAGTTGTTTTTCCTGTTACGAAAATTTTATTTTATAATAGAAACCCTCCGTTCTTCATTCACAAGCGATGTAAGGGTGTATATATAGAGTTGTATTAAAATTTGAATTCATATTGAAAAAATTATATTAATAAAATGTATAAAATTTAATAAATGATGAATAACAATCATACACTTATAACATGTGCGCGTAAAAATAAATTAAGTAAAGTTGATCAAAGTATAGATTTTACTATATTCATACAATAAATACCGCCGTAAGCGAGGAATCAAATAAAGTCAGAAAAAATAGCAAGTTCCGTCTGGCTTAAATTGAAACTATTGCAAAAGGATTAATCGCGTATATTTTGGCTATTGGAATGTTCATTTTAGAAAATCCGATGTTTCTAACATTTTACAGTAGTCCATGGTCACAGGTAAAAATACATCCACAAAGCCTCTGACAATAAATCAGGAAAAGCATAGATAACCAACAATATTGTATTCTCCTCATATTAATTTACATAAAATATTTCTAAATTATAAAAAAATGTACATATGTATACAAATAAAGTTATTTCAACATTATTTCTTGCAATAGCGCGCAGGAGCTTTCTCCAAAATCCATTTCAGTAATGAAGTAACTCGTGTATTGACTGCAGGGTCGCTGGTCGCGCAGAACGGCCCATAACTGATTATTCCAATATTAAATAATAGATTGGTTTTTGGATCCGTATAAAGAAGCGGACCTCCGGAATCGTACTGAAAAGATTATTGTCATTATAATTTTTTATGCATATATATTTAGCAACGTAACCTAGTTCCGCACATTGTCTTATTAGAATGAGAAAATGAATGTCTTTATTTTAATAAAACAAAATAAAGTTAACCATAAAAAGCTTTTCAAACAAAATTTTATCCATCATGTTGTTATAAATAGTACCCGTAGTATTCGCGTAGTATTTGCGTTTTATATGGCGTATAGTAGTATATAAGTTAAGTTATAAATTTATTCATGGAAGCGAATTTGCAGCTCCCGTTGTAAGTATCTGTGGATGGCAGATCTGGGGAAACTGACGTCATACGTGTAAGTATCCTCAAGAAGAGACGCCTTGGTATCCTGGCGCATGCACTCAGCAGGATGGAAAAAACAACTGTAGATTTGATCTATATTGTAACAAATGATGTTTATACGTAGTTCGTAGCATTATTAATTCCGAACGATCAATATCGTTTTCACAAAACTCCAACATGTAAAATAGTATGGTCATGTAAAATTAAATAAGCTTCATCTTATCATAATGGAAAAACGATTGGGAATTTTTTCTAATATTTCTCAAATCAACTACAGTTAAATTAATTAAATTTCTTCGTATTTACTATTTTTAAAGTGTTATTCCACACTTATGATCAGAATACATTTTTGAAAAAACGTATAAAAAATTGCATTCAAAATTTTATATGTTTTTTCAAAAATGTTTAAATTTTCTTCGCCTTGGTAGAACAAAGCCCGATGTTGAGTTCCGCCACTCAACACGCAATCCCTTGAATTCAGTAGAAAATGGAGTACAGAGTGGCTTGAGTTTAGGTGTGTCCTGTCAATCTTACTGTGCGGATTAAAAGAGTGAAGCTTAAAAACAAGACCTGATTAACCTGACAGCTATCCTTGGCCGGTGTAAACGTGCACATTTGCCGCGGCGTCAACGACGACTCCGACTGCCGGCACTTTCTGTCGCTAATTACATCTAACGTCACTTTCATGAGTTCATTAGAGTATGGACCTCCTACAGTTGTTGTACCCCAGCCTGGAATTAATTTACGAAGGTTTAGTTGTTAGAATATTTGGACGATTTCGAAGAGGCGCAGGTTCGAGTCTCACTCGAATTTTAATGCATTTTTAAAAATGTTTTCTATTATTTATTTATTTAGGAAAAATGATATTTGCCATACTTTTATAATAATTTTGTATAAATTATATATATTTTACATAAAGCAATATTGTTTACATTGTTATACGGTAAGGTAGAGAAAGGAACTAGCGTAACGGCGCCTTAATTATCCATCGTTAATATATTGTGAGAGTGTCACTCCCCCGAGTGGGAATCAAACCCACAACCGGTCGCGTTTACAGTCAGACGCTGTCCCACTGCGCCACGACCGACCTTACTACATATATACTAGTTAAATAATAAAAAAGTGAGTTGTAATAAAATGTACCTATCGCAGTGACATTTTCTCCAGCAAATGTGTTCTTTCTAAATTTGAACGGCAGACAAACTGGACTTACGTATTCATTGAAAATAATATCCTTTTCCAGTTTAAGTATCGCTATATCAAAGTCGTTGTTTGATCTGAAATAAAAGAAAAACAATTTAAATACGCAGAAAGCAGTTTTACTCGTCAACCCCTACAGTAAGGTAGTCAGATAGAACTTAATGTTAAGACACTCCGCTCGCTACTATCCGTACGAAAAAAAAAGTATATATATATATATATATATATATATATATATATATATATATATATATTTGAAACAGATTGACGTAGTAAAACAGTATCAGACTGTCAATACGATTCGTACTGGTTATACTTTCACCGCTATGATTATATTTAAATTATCTTCACTCCTTCAATTGGTTTCAATATAGACTATACAATAAACAATCAAAAGTCTTAATACTAAGGATATTATTTCGAAACGTAAATATGATGATGGTACTAACGAATTATACAGTGGATGTATTTCTTTTGATTCAATTCCAATTCTTTGTGAAGGCGATGAATTTGCTGGAACAATGAAATTTCATGTTAATGTACAGTACAAAGCGCAGTTAGGTTGATAAGTCGACTAACATATATATTTTTTTAACTATACCCTTTATAGTTCGGAACACTCTATCTTTTACTTTCCGCGCAAAATCAAGACTGCCAGTGAAGTATCAGATAACGATAGTCTTAGTATAGCAGAGAGATATAAATACCTTTATAAATATAAATATTTTTCCTAAGAATCGAACTTACGACTAATAGCGTCTATTTTCTAATAGACTTATAATTATCTAGAAATATGTAAAATATATGTATGTTTCTATGTTAATTAAACATACTATCTAGAGAGTTTTGATCGTATAATCCAAGAACAACTTCTTCTAAATCCAATTGTAAACAGTGTGCGGCGGTGAGAACATATCTCTTATCGATGACTACTCCTCCGCAAGCAACCATGTCTGCGCCGTCTTCCAAAAGTCCGGCCATCATAGGAAATTCATGTGGCTTTGTCTTGTTTCCACCGACTATACGTTTCTAAAATAGTTTATAAATGAAGCTATTTTAAACGGATTAATCGCGTACATTTTGGTACTCGAAAATACATTTTTGAAAATCTGACGTTTCCAAAATTTATTTTCGAGATTATTAAATCAATCTACCGCCATCTGTATACGTAATTCCGTCGCGTATTGTCTTAGCGAAAATATGATTTTTATGAATCCTCGCTAGGAAAAATAGATATATTCCTAGGATGATCCGCGAGGCTATTGAAATTCAAAAACATCCTGAATCCAACAGAGAAGATGGTTCGAAAATCTCTACTACCTAGGACCCACTTAGAAAACAATTAACGTCTCAAAGCCACCACACCAGAGACAAAGATACAGTGAGCTCATTCTGCTTGAATCCAGGGCAGTACGCGAGGCAATTAAGAAACAGATGGCGGTAGTTTGATAAAATAAAAAAATAGGTAAATGAAAATTAATTTAAATTTAATCCAAGATTTTTTTAAGTTTGTCATATATAGGTTTCCCTTGTATTGTTAGTAAAACGGTACCTTAAGACTGACTACCTTTTAATAATATATATCTATGTTTCTTATATTGTGAAGATAAATAATAATAAAAATATTTTAAATGGACTATTTTAAACGGATTAATCGCATCGCATATGTGGACTGTCTACCTGTTATTACGGGCTGTTATAAAGTGTTTGAAACTTCAAGTTTCCAAAAATGTATTTTTGAATACCAAAAAATAGGCGATAAAGTAATCCCACAAATTTCTTCTTTTTTTAGATGGTATCCAAATACATATAAGTTATATGGCAAAAGATTTTGGACAAAGTGCACGTCTAACTCTAAACGCACGATCTCTTTTTTACTGTAAAGGATCGGTTGTGGATTCGAGAGAATGATTATATTTAAATTGTTTTCCTTTTCTCGGTAAGACAGAGTACGGCGTTGAGTTTCTCCTTTCAAAACGCAATGTCTCGAATTAGGCATTATTCTTAAAAAAGCGGAATACGGAGAGTTTTGACACCAGCTATTTCCTGTCTAACTAGGCGGGTTAAAAGCGTGAAACTAAAAAAATATGTATAAAATATTTTATTCACCGTATTCCGAACTCCACAAGTGCAAGAGACGGCTGGAATGCGTTTAGCTCTTAAACTACATAAAAATCTCCCTCCTGGACTCGACTCGGAAGTGACTAGACCTGCACAAAGCTATAATAATTAACACACAGTTACGACAAAAAAACTTGATTGAAATTCATAACTTTTGGTATAACTTATATTCTAAAGGTACATATATGATAATTTTTAACCTGATATGTAGAACAGTGTGTATAGAATAAATAATAATTATATAAACTACATACTTTATGTTCGATTTAATAGCTTGAAGCCTGAAGCCTAGATTTGTACAAAGAAAGGAAAAATAAATAAAAACATAAATATAAAAAAAACTAGGAAATTACTTGCCTAAATTTAAAAGATTAGTACACATTTTATACTCACCTACACTTATTTTTTGGTTCACTGATAAAACCTGTATAGTACCGCGTCCGCAGTAAGCATCAGCTGATTCTAATAAGGAGTCGCCTGTTGTGGATATGAGAAGACGGTCTTGAGTGCATGACGGGCTCTAAATAAAAATTCTAATCAGATGAATTATATTTAGTTTATACTTATGATATACATAACTACACGTAATCTGTTATAGGTGGAAATTTGAAAAAAAGGCTTGTTACAATACATTTTTTTGCTAACCTTACCTAATGTCAGTCGAAGTCAAATAATTTTATTCAAAATAATAAGCTACATGCTTAATTTTTTAAAATAATCATACATTTTGATTGAGTCTTTTAAAAATATAAAATATTGGTAAGTTCAGCAAATAATAAAATATAATGTAATAAAATATATTTTTTTTGTTGACCTTACCAAATTTCAGTAATGTAAAAGTATGAAATGTCTATTTGTCTAGTAAAATAATAAATTCACCAATACTGTAATAAAGACATGGCGCAGTAGACAAGCTAACACTTTAAATGCGATGGCTAATGGCGTCGATGCTCTTTTTGAAAAATTATTAAGTTTATTTTTTTATCTTAGCTTCACGCTTTTATCCCGCTTAACCCTATACAGAAAGTACCTAGTGTCAACACACTCCGTACTTCGCTTTCCACCGAATTCGAGGCATTGCGTGTTGAGTGGTGGAACTCAACGCCGCTCTTTGTCTTTACCAGAGCGAGGAAGTGAAAATAATTTAAATGTAAATTCTCCCCCGAGTGGGGATCGAACCCACAACCGATCGCGCTTACAGTTAGACGCTATCACACTGCGCCACGATCAGCCTCATTAAGTTTAAAATATTTTTATTTCTCTAGTAAGATAAATTACGGCGTTGAGTTCCGCCACTCAATACACAATGTCTTAGATTCGGGCGGAAAGTGATAGCCAAAAAAATAAATAATATATACCTCTGGTATATTAACATCACGACAGTCGAGCTTGCAGTTATAATTGGCTGGGCATGTAGCTATCCAACGACATTGGCTTCCTGCAGGATAATTAAAGGGATAGTTTGGACTGTAAATATAATAATTTCTGCCTGGTTCCACCTGCAATGAAAATGTTGGTTTATAGCTATATGTATATGAAATAACTTGAGCTCTTTATAATATTTTTTGTAAATAAATCGCTATTTTTAATTTAAATAACTATCGATTAAATCGATAAAATCGATTTTAAAAATGCATATTTATTGCATCATTTGCATCGATAACTTACAATCCCAATATATCTGATCCCGTGGGAATTTCGGGAAATCGTCTCTTACATATATACTACATACACTCATAAGTCCATTAGGTTTGTGTGGGCGTTTTTCGGGATAAGTAACAAATCTCTATTGTTGAGAATTTCAATCAGGTCCTAGCACTTTGTCATGGAATTACCTCTCTTTATGGGACTTTCGAACCTGATTAAATAAGATATGATATCCAAAAATTTTTAACGTTCATCCCTATAATTGAAACAGGTATTTGTTTCTTTACAAACAATTTTGTACATATCTTTATATCTCTATAAGCAAACTATATTTTTAAATTTGTTTAGTTAGAAATAAAATGTTTTGGCCCATGAGATACTAATTAAGATGTTACTGTATATCCATAATTAAAAGTGTGAACTCAATCAACTTACAGAAGTGAAATAATCGCAATCAGGATTTTGAGGTTCCACGTATTTGAGGAGCAGTGCTATAATTACAATTTTAACATTTTCCATCTGAAAAAATATTATATATATATATATATATATATATATATATATATATATATATATATGTATGTATAGATTAGTTGAGTACTCTGGTGTGAGATATAGTGGATAGTGGAATGGAAATTTGAGTAATAACTTGACTGATGTAAGAGCCAAACCTTAAGTCATAACAAGAAATATTAGTAACTCTATCTATAATATAACAAAACATGCGGGGCCCGGAGCACTTTCACTATCCGTTTCAATCTTTAATAAGTTTTAAATATTTAGCGTAGTGTCTGATTGTAAACGCGATCGGTTGTGAGTTCGATATCCCCTCGAGGAAATGATTATATTTAAATTATGAAAATAATTTCGTTGGTCTGGTATGACAAAATGCGGCGTTGAGGTCCGAAAAACTCAGCACACAATGTCTGAATTCACCGGAAAACGGTGTACGAAATGTCAGTGACACTAGGTAGTTCCTTCCCCCCTGCTATGCGAGATAAAAACGTGAAGCTAAAAAAATAATATTTCTTTATATATTAAGTCGTATAATTTCATTCAAAATTGTTTTATATAAATATATTATTTCTTTGACAAGCCTTAATTACCTTAGAAATTTTCGTACTTGTTAATATTTAATACACATCGTAATCTTAGACGTTTACACTCAAGTTAGATTCTGTGTCAAATATCTTTAAAAAAAATATAAAAAATTATTTTATAAATGCCAGAAAACTGTCTAATTACACGTTACAACGTCACACTGCTTTTCACAACACTCTCGTTTTATTTTATACTATACTAAGACGAGGAGAATGCAGTGGAAGTGGCATTAGTTTGCATAAATAGTGGGAACATTTCACATTAACACACGTGCTCTATAGAATACAAAAGCGCTTATTTTTACCTACTTTTAAATAATAATTAAAACTCAATACAAATTGAAGATATCGTGGCGCAGTGGAACATCGTGTGACAGTAAACGTTATTAGTTGTGGATTCGACTTCCATTTAGAGAAAGTTTTATATTTAAAATTTCATGATTTCTCCACCCTGATAAGATACGGCGCGGCGTTGTTCTCACCGCTCCTCCCGCAATATCTCTATTCCAGGTGGAGTGTACACAACAGAGTGTCTTGACACTAGACTATATCTGACTACCCTGTTATGCGGGACAGTGTGAAGTTATTTTCTCTATAATTCCATTCTCGAGCAAAATATAGACTCAAAACAAAGCGCGGTATTGAGTTCTTTCAGCAGGCAATGTCTCGATTAAAAGTGGAAAGTGTAGAACAGAGTGTCTTGACATTAGATTGTCTTTGATTTCCCTGTTATGAAAGCTATTTTTTATGAAACTATTTAAATTGAATTAAACGCATAGATTTACGAAGTCATTGATCAGATAATATTTTTGTTTTTGATCACTGACTAATAAGTTGTAGGATTGGCGTCCATGAACTTTTCTTATTCTATCCTATCCTTTATTTCTTATTCTATCCTTTATATCTTTATTGTCAAACCAAAAGCGCCTAGTATAGAAGTCCTCTCTAGGACAGGATTCTTGATTAAATATGTTTTATGAACTTGAGGAGTACTTGCAAAAGGTCTAATTTAGAACCGAGAACCTAATGCCAAGACACTCCATTCTTCGCTTTAGGCCAAATCGAGATATTGCGTATTGAGTGTATGCAAGCCACGCTATAATTATATATATATATATATATATATATATATATATATATATATATATATATATATATATATATCCCGAGTGGAAATTAACCATAATTCAAAATAGTGCAGTTGCAACACACTACAGTCAAGTTATTATAACATGAGGGTAATAAATAACTACATTGTGCACATTACTTGAGTAGATGCAATTTGTTATCTTTTTTTTAGTGCTATGAGCGCAACAGCAAAGTTCACATCCGATTATAGTGAGTTCGTTTCTTATTAGGGATTTTCAGTTCCCTGGCCATTTAATTAACTTCGGTTTGTCATTTACATTTCTCTTATATCACATGACAAAGTGTATAATACGTTTACAAACTCACTTTATATTATATACATTTTATTTTTTATATTTGTTTAGTTTCACGCTTTTATTCCGCATAGGGTATACAGAAAGTACCTAGTGTCATGACACTCTGTACTTTGCTTTCCACTGAATTCGAGATATTGCGTGTTAAGTGGTGGAAACCAACGCCGCACTTTGTCTTTTACCAGAGCGAGAAAGTGAAAATAATTTAAATATAACCACTCCCCCCAGTAGGGATCGAACCCACAACCGATCGCGTTTACAGTCAGACGCTGTCACACTGCGCCAGGACCGGCCTCAATATATCTATAATATTTAAAGTACAATCTTTATAGAATAGCGTAAACGAACGAAAATAGCGTAAACTGAGGTGTATAAAATTTGACACAGTTACAGTTTATATAGAGAAGGAATATAATGCATAAAAATATATTAAATTAATAAAATAAATGTAACACACACTACCATGTGTTTGATTTACACGTTTATATATTTACACGTTTATAGTGACATATACGTCGCTAAGTGTTATGTGAAGGAAAAACTTGCTAGGCCTTTTTTTACCAAAATTCGATGAACGGAGGAATGTGACCGATTGTGGGTTCCGTTCCCACTCGGGCAAATGATTATATTTAAATTATTTTAATTTCTTCGCTCTGGTAAGACAACGCACTAGAATTGTCACTAGAATTAATTGATACAAAAATATCTAATAATTACTGTCTTTATTACACTTACGTCCAGGATACTGAGGGAATGATTGACCGCAACACAAAGTCACTCGTTCAAAACGCCGCAGTGGCCACACGATTGGCGACCAAGATGTAGTTAGCTTACATCTTCATAAACTAACTTCATTTAATCGTTCATAAACTAACTTCATTTAATCGTTCATAAACTAACTTCATTTAATCGTTCATTTCAATAAAACACCAGCAAAGTATATTACGCACACTATCATAATTCTTTAGTTTTTTAATTTTACAGAAGACCGATGTAATAGCAAAGGGACAAAATTGAAAATAGTATTTTAAATTAAATTCCACATCAGTAACAGTATCAAATCAGTTACACTAAGCCGAATTCACTAATACTTGATTTATTGAGGATTTCTTTTTTATAGAACATAATTTGATATAGATTCTAAAGCAGAGTTTTAATTGAGTATCTAGGCTTTTGTTTTGTGCGTGAGACTTGTCAGGAGACTGAGGAGTTGAATTAAAGTATAGTTTCTGTATTATTCTGTTTTAGAATCAAGCTTTTTTTTCAGTGCCATAATAGTATAAATTTAGTTGGAAATCCAACACGTAAAAAATGTAAAAATGCATACAAAATTGCTCCATCAAAAAATAGGGGTGATTCTATTTTTATATAGAAAAATCTAAAGTTCACATCGATCGAGATTTACAAATCTATATAATATAATATTGTAATTATAATCAATTTCAATATATATTATTATGTATACAGTTATAATGATTAATTGTATTATTATCGAATTGTTAAAAAAAACATCTAAAGATATTCGATAGATAGCAAGCGGCTCGACTGGTTTTTCCCCAATTATCTAACATGTTTTGTTTCTGTCTTCACATATTTTTTATATTTTTTTATTAAGTAACAAGAGCATATTGTTTAAATACTTCGTTGTTTGTAGGTCCGTTCTCCACTAAGAATGCAAAAGAATGTGCTCAGATGGAGGCAAGTTGTTAGAAGGTCGTAAAAAGCATGAAGCTCCCCTTCCACCCTCCTCCACCCCTCAAAAGGCGTGTAAGAAGAGAATAATGACAGTACACGCAGAGATAGTGTGAAAAAAATTTCGTTGTACCCTAGCGATACAGGTTGCATGATGACGGAGCTTAACGCCACATGTTGTCTAATGCTAATAATATTGTATAACAGAAATATATATTAATCTTAACAACCTCTTCACACTCAACGAAGGGTTAGATAGGAAGGGCTCTAAAATGACAATAAACCTTCCGCATGAATTATTGTATCTATTAACAAAAACCGTGCGAATTGCCGTTCAGTAATTTAAAACTTATTGAAAACAAATATGAACAAAGATATTGGAGACTTTCTTTTAATATATTACTGTTCGCCGCTGTTCTGTCACTTGGCCAAATGAATCAGCAATAGTTGTTATTGTTAAAACGTCCTTACCTTAACCTTTCTAACTCAATATAAAAATTTTCATAAAATAACAATGTGACATTGGTCGTTTGAATGACAAACAAACACACTTTCTCATATATAATATTAGAGTGGATGTACCTACGTGTCGATAGCGGTAATGATATGACGTACGGGTATGCCATGTTATCAATTTTTGTTTTGGATTAAAATTGACCGTGGAAATAGATTGAACATGTTTAGAATATGTTTGAGTTATAATTGATAGAAGGCCTAATAGGTAAAAGACTTTTTACCTAAGGCACGTGATTGCGGGCTTGGGATTCCTGAAGGGGCAAGCAGTTTAGAGTTTGATGGGTACCTACGTGCAAGATCAAAAACAGTCTGTGGCTTACTCGTCCGATAATTCCAACGAAATTATATTATTGAAATTTGATTTTTAGTAATTTTATACTGAGCGTTTATAAGAAATCATTCGTAAATTACGTCACATGTTAGGGGGATTGCAGAGGTTGACAAAGTGTGACAATGCTTGACAACGTTGGTCTCACAAATGTGACCAGCTACTACAAAAACGGATAAGGAATTAGAAACTCACGAAATTTATGAGACTCAATTTTAAGATGGCCTTTTTACAATGAAATTAGTATTTTTATTATTAAATTTTACTTAAAATAATATATTTTTGAACAATAGGATCATCTTCTATTTTATTTCAATATTTGATTTGCAATTTAGGACGTGGAGGGCCCCTATTGTTGGGAACACGATCGTTTTCTTCCTGTACTTTACAGTAATCTTTAAAGAATCCGGTAATGTCATTGCAATCAGCAGGACTAAATTTTATCTTAATGCAAAATGGGCAGGGTGTCCCACTGAAGCCTCGAGGGCCAAATGATTCTTAAAAATACCATCAACCCTCCAATTATACTCTGACGGCTTAAAAAAGAGTAGCTTCATTCTATTCCAGTTAGCAACGGCTTTCCTAAGTCTGCTTTCTTCTCGAAATCGAGACTTCGTGTGCTGAGTAACTAACTCAACGCCGCGTAATATGAGCTTTGTAAAATGCTTAAAAATTCCGAACAGCATGTTAGACGTGATAATTTGTAGTTTGCAAATTGCAACATACAGTTGAGTTATTATTTCATGAGGGTAATAGATAATAGCATTCTAATTGCATATCATTCGAGTAACGTAACATGGTATAGTAGTATCATTGGTTTTGTTAAATACTCATCTTGGCGCAGTAGAACACAGTCTATGCTCGCAATTTTTATTTTTTTATGTTTTTCAGATTTTTGGTTATTATTTTTAATTCCCTAGTCGAATATGACGATATGTCTGTTATACAACATATAAAGGTAGTTCCACGTTCTATAATATCTTTGTACATAATTAAAATAATTTAAAATGAAATAGAAACTATAGTAGATAATATTAAACATTTATTTTTGGCAATAGTCATCAGGGGCGGTTGATACAATCCAGTCCAATAGAGCTGTTACGCGGGTGTTAACGCCGGGCGTAGTGGACGCACAGAACCTGCCGTAGCTCACTATACCCGCGTAGTACAGTAGAGCGTTTGACGGATCCCTATACAAAAGAGGACCTCCGGAATCATCCTGAAACAAATCATTTCTTTTATTATATATGAAAATAATTGTTTTTTTATTACCCTCGGAATACTAAAATCACAATTTATTATATAAGTATGTTAAAATCTAAAATATGGTGCTCTAAGGAAAATGAAATTTAAATGGGAGTTTAAAACCTAATTGGCTTTTATATGTGTCGTTTTTTCGAGTATCAGGTCGCACATCATATCAGATAGTTTCATTTCAAAAAGCCTTACCTGACAGGCGTCTTTTCCTCTCGCAAAGGTACACATCTGCCGTGGTGTTACCGAACTAATGCTTCTAAGGCAGGAGGATTGACTAATAACATTTACGTCGACCTTACGTAAAACATTCGAAGTTGCTCCTCCAGGAAAAAGTGTGCCCCAGCCTGAAAAAAAGGCGTTTTATAAATATATAATAATTTAATACGTGCATATTTTTAACAAGTACTTTGTCAGTATGGGATAAAGACCCGACTACGGTTAAAAACTAAGTTTATTTTTTTAGTAAAACAAATCTAACGGCACATCATTTGTCAAAATCAATTGACGGGCTTAGCAGTAACAAAGGGACAAACATAAATATTTACATACTTACATACTCGATAAAAACAAAATAATAATAAACTCAGTCAAAAAAATTAAAAAACAATCAAATAAATCAACAAGACGATGTACTATAAATTTAAATTTACCCAAGATAGTGACAGTATCTCCAGTGAAATCATAATTTCTGAACTTGAAGGGTAAACAGACAGGCCCCACGAGAGCTGAGAAAACTATCTCACCGACCACTTTAACCACAGCTATATCGTAATCGTAATTGGCTCTGGAATCAAAATATTTTTTAGTTTAAACATTTGCAATGAGTATTGTTAGTTTAAACGTTTGAGGACAGTCGTGGCGCAGTGTGACAGCATCTGGCTGTAAACACGATCGGAATTAAAATTATCATCACTTCCTCGCTCTGGTAAGATAAAATGCGGCGTTGAGTTCCACCACTCAACACGCAATGTCTCGAATTTGGTGGAAAGCGAAGTACGGAGTGTCTTGACACTAGGTAGTTTCTGTCTACGCTCCTATGCGGGACGAAAAGCATGAAGCGAAAAAAAATTGCAATAATTTTTATTATTTACTGCAAACATCTATAGAAGATATGTAGAGGCCTGATAGGCAGAAATTAGTTTATGTACAGGCACTATTGTTTGTCGAGCTATTGCCTAATTTGTGGTCGGGATCCAACACCACTTTTTGTCTTATTAGTAGAATGAGCTCAGAAATGCAAGACGACGGGAACCATGTTAAGATAATTTTTACTTACACTATTTCAAACGCATTAATCGCGTATATTTTGGTATTCGAAAATACGTCTTTGAAAACCCGGCATTTAGAACACCTTACAGTTATCCATTTTCACAGGGTGTCTACCCGTACAGTCGATTTTTCAAAAATATACGCATTAATCCTTCAAAATTTCTTTTTACTTTCATTTAACACCTAAGTTTTGTATCACTTTAGCTTTAACACGGCATATTTTAATTCATGATTAAATACAAGCCCTATTAAAATTCTACCTTAATGTGTGCCAAATAACTCTCCCAGATCAAGTTAATTTCATAAGATGGGGGAAAGCGAGATTTGTTATATATTTTACTATATATTTGGGCAGTAATTTTAGGAAGGTTAAACGGCGTCCAAAAAAATACTAAAAGCTCTTAGTATATTATTAATGTAATACTATTTATTATTATAACGTATATTATCTGTATGACCAATTATTATTATATATAAACATTGATATATTTGTTAAGGCTTAAAATTCAAGATGTTAGCTAAAAGATCGACACTTAAGCTCTGACAAGCAGTGGTAGGGGTAGAGAGTAGACCATAGAGATTGCTCAATAAAACCGATCGATCGCCGATAATGGCGCAGTTAAACGGGGTCTGGCTGTAAGCGTGATCAGTTGTAGGTTGGATCCCACTCGAGGGAATGATAATACTTAAAATAATTTTCTTTCTCTCATTCTGGTTAGAATAAGCGCGGCAAAAACAAAAGGAAAAATAAAACTTACGCTGTGAACTGCGGATTCACTTTATACCATTGCACTCGGAAAGCTTGTGTAGCAGGCGAATCAGCTGTAAAGACAATTATAATTATATTGAGGCCGTTCGTGGCGCAGTGGGACAGCGTCTGACTGTAAACGCGATCGGTTGTGGGTTCAACCAGGGGAGAGATTATAATTAAAATTATTTTCACTTCCTCACTCTGGTAAGACAACGTGCGGCTTGTAGTACTAGATAGTAGGTACTTCCTTCCTGAGGTATTTTGAAACAGAAATTGCAGGACCTGTATTCTTGTCAGCGTCAACCAGATATAATATTTAAGATGGAATTAATGTAGGTGTCAAACTTAATGAAACCGGTCGTGGGCACAGTGGGAGAGTGGCTAACTGCAAACGGTCGGTGGGATCGGTGTTTGATCCCAACTCGGAAGAATGATTATGTTTAAATTATTTTCATTTCCTTGCTCTGGTAAGTCAAAGCACTGCGTTAAATTATGCCACGCAACACGCAATGTCTCTAATTTGGTAGAACGGAGTAAGGAGTGTCTTGCTACAAGGTACTTCCTGTCTACTCTGCTATGCGGGATATAAGCGTAATATCAGTTATATATTAATTGTTTCTGCGAGGATATAAAAAAAAATATAAGTATCCATACCCCCTGTGCTAGTATCATGTTCGCCCACAATAACTAATATATCGTTGAGGGATTTATTATTCACACAATGGGCTGCTGTTACAACGTAGTGTTTTGAAATAATTACTGCGCCGCATCTGATGGCGCCCTCATCGACGTACACTATGCCAGCCATCATAGGGAACTCGTTAGGCTTAGTCTCTTGTCCACCAACGATTCGGTCCTGAAAATGTTTATATTACTAATGTATAACAAGGCAAGGATAGTAAACGCGATCATTTATGAGTTCGATTCCCACTCAGGGAAATTATTATATATATATAATAGACAAAGCGAGGTGTTGAGTTCCGCCACTCAACACACAATGTGAATTCGACTGAAAGCGAAGTATAGTGTCTTGACACTAGGTACTTGCAGTCTATCCTCAAATGCGGGATGTAAGTGCGAAGTTAAAAAAAGATGAAGATATAAATCTTTTTTGTGAAAGTGTCTATTACTAATAAATGTTTAAGTTAATGATTCAGTATTAGCTTTACACTTTTGCCGCATGGAGTGCTATGTAGGCAAAGAGAACTTAGTTTCAAGATACTTAGTTTTCTACTTGACGTCCGAAATGGAGACATTGTGCGTTGAGTAACGGAGCTCAACGCCGCACTCTGTGTTACGGAAGTTTAATTTATTATGCAACGCAATGAGAAATAATAATTATTATTACAAAAAAATGTATATTTCTATTTAACAGTGAAACTCACAGTTCTCTGATATCCGCAAGAACACGATGGACTGGTCGATGCATCTTTTTGTGCTACTAACTGACATAAAAATCTACCTCCAGGACTGTATGTCGATGAAATTAGACCTAAAACAATTCATTAATTAGAGAAGGTAATATATTAAATTATATATCAATTACAACGATAATTTGAAGAGTAACGCAAAAAATTGCGTTAGTCTTCAGATTATCATTAACTAATAATAACAGAATAATATAGCATTAACGGAAATAACGTAGCTTTAACAAAATTTTTATATAAATCCATACTTGGTGTATATGAAATATTTCCGCCTTGACTGACGTAGGCACTCAACACCGCACTTTATCTCTCCAGAGGAGAAATAAAATTTTTTTTCTAAATATAGTCAATCCTACGAGTGGAAATCCGATCCACAATCAATCGCGATTACAGCGAAAAAAACATACAGTGAAAGAAAATAACTTTGAATAATGCCTACGGCTAACTGCTTAGTTGTGGGGTAACTCCTTGTTGACGAACCCAAACTTTCTTAACCAGATATAAAATTATAGTACTTATAAACATAAATATTATAAAGATGGATTTCATTGTATTAAAACTCACCAACAGCTATAGTCCGCCCCACCGACACAGCACTAACAGAGCCACGGCCACAATAATACTCAGATGAAGTCAGCTGAGGGTCTCCAGTACGTGATATCAGTAGACGGTCACCGGAACATGATGAAGTCTGAAGTTAATAAAATAACGTTTTTATAAGTATAGGTCCTTGAACTAGACTTTTACATAAGAACTTAAAAAAAAAAATACTTTTATCTTAAAAATCAGAATGTTACAATTTTGCTTAGTGTTAAGTAAATTTATAACATTCTGATTTTTAATGTAATATTCGTTAATATTCGTAATATTAAATATATGTAATATTTGCAGGATAATCAGAGAAAACCTAGTCGGAACACTCCATTCTTCGCAAAAAATTGATTTAAAACAATTTTTTTTTCACATTGTATAGCATACTACAAATCAAGTCCTTCTTTTGATACCCGTATTAAACGAGTTGTGAAAATATTTATAATCCGCCATTTTGTTGCGACAGCCATTTTAGACAACAACAATTGATTGTATATAATTTAATTGTCATCAGAATAGAAGTCGTAATCCAAATTTCAACTCAATCAGACACTGGGAAGTGGATCAAATTAAACTCGCAAGATTTCACACACACTAACTAACACGATAAGTTAAATAAAGCTTTCAAATCCACACGAGGGGACGGGATAAAATGCAACTCTCTTCCTCTGCTGGGTAGCGTCCCGAAAGAAGCGGGTTTCCTAGTAACTTAGTGGTAGGAGATAATCTCCCGACTAGCTTGCGACCACTATCGTGACAAAAGCGATACGCCAAATATCTGATAATGTGTTCCGGTTCGATGTCATGTAAGCCAACTTTCCCTATTCCAACCTTTCCCTCATTTCCTTTCACTTCCATCCCAAGGCCAGCAACATATCTTCAGCTCTAATGCTCCTCTTTCTATAAAAAGGCTCCTGAAAGAGAAAATAAGTTCGTACCTGTGGCAAATTAACATCGGAGCAATCGAGCCTACAATTATAACCCACAGGGCATGTAGCTATCCACCGACATTGTACTCCTGGTTTGTAACTGTTAGGATATTCATTGTTGTAAATATAATACGTCTCCCCTGAATTCACCTGAAAAAGTATCCATCAGTACATTAAAATGATAATTTTATAGTTAAGTTCTGCCGACATCTGACTGTAACTGGTATCGATTGTGGATTCGATTACCTCTCGAAGTATGCTTATATTTAATTATATTAATTTTTCCGCTCTAGTAATACAAAGCATAGCGTTGAATTCGGCGGTAAACAGAGTTAGAAGTGTCTGGGTTAAAATATCTTTTAAATTATTCTATCTCATATAGTTAATATTATTATGTTTTTCTATGAGTATGATAGAGCCTCTTGTAAAGCACGTAAGAGGAGAAGAGGTTGTGCGTTCGATTTTCAGTTGGGGGAATGATTATATTTAAAACTTGTTTTCATTTCTCCGCTCCAGTAAGACTAAATGCTGCGTTGGGTTTTGCACTCAACAAGCAATGTCTCGATTTCGAATGAAATGCAATCAATGGAGTCTTGACACTACTCTTCTATGTGGTACAATCCGTGAAGACGCTATAGCATATTTTTTTAAAAACTTATCACGTCTGTTGATTAATAAAAATATTTATATTTTATTATTTTTAAAGTATCATTCCACACTTAGGATTAGAAAACATTTTTGAAAAAACTTATATAAATTTGAACGCAGCGAAATTTGAACTCGCTCCTCTTGGAAACTAGCTAAGAACATAAATAAATTATTACAAAACATATAAGAATTTCGACGCAGCCGGATGTCTACATCTACGCGTGGTTACGCGGTCTGGGTGCTTGGACGGTTTCCAAGCGGCTCGGGTTGTTATCTCGCTGCGTTCATTTTTTATAAGAATTTTTCAAAAATGTTTTTTTAATAATATTTATACTTACTTAATTACGAATTTTCAGATTACTTACATTTTGTACATAGTCACAGCCAGGATCTTGCGCCACAGTGTATCCAACGAGGAAAACTACCAAAATGCGTAACATCTAAAAAAAATAGTACATCATGAATAATACTTAATAATAAACAAAAATTGATGATGTTTATACATGCCAATGTTCAATTTTTAATTTATAGTAAAATGACCCTGTAATTATTTGGATTTTAGGTCAGAAGCTTTAACATTGAGGCCGATATCGATTAATTACACAAAAAAAGAAATAATTTGTTAGGTTCTTTTGGACACAGAGACGTCAATTACCACATGCACCACCTATTTAACATTGCATTAGTGTATTAAAACAAAAAATATTTTTTTAATAACTAATACTAAACCTTTAAGCAGTTTCGTTGCCCATTATGAAGTAACTTTCAACCGTCACTATATGAAATAATATCGATAAATTGAAAGTTCACATCGATCTGTTAATCAGTTAATCGTTTTGATAACTGATAACTGATAATAGAGTAATCAGTTGTATTATTTATTATACAATTGTTAAAAATTCTAAACACAATTATCGCTAAAGATCTTTAATAAGTAGCAGCTAGCGATTCGTTTGATTATTGACAATCATCAAATATGAATTTCCTTTGTGTTCACGCATAGGTAATTTTTTTACGAAATAAAAACATTAGCGTCAGTAAAGGAATAGAATATACAGAACTGAATTGAACGTAAATTCAGTTCAGTTCTTTATATTCTTAAGTTTGTTGGACGTAAATCCAATAAACTTACAACCAATGAAAAACAGAGGTAATGACTAAACACTCCGTGACGCCCTTGCTTATCGGCTATGTCACGGACTCCAAGATAACCTGGGATAAATGTTTTGCATATACAAGGGGTATATAAGCCACATATATTAAGTCACGCATCCACCTAAGCATCTTTCTACCTTATCAGACAATGCTCTTGTATATCAGTCCCTTGAGCTTGGGCGGTATTCAGCGGTCGCCCGCGCCATTTAGCCCAAGCAGCTCTTATACGGGCATAGATATCGTGTTCGATGCTTCCAGACTCATGTAAAACGTATCCAAGGTACCAGAAATTTTCCGATTTAACGGCTTATTCAGGACCTATATGGATAGTGTTAGAGTCCGGGCTACAGCAAGCCATGTAATTGGTCTTCGACATATTTAGGTTAAGGCCGCAATTTTCAAGTCCATCCTTCCAGGAGTTTATAGTCTGCAGTTTAACCTCGTTCTCGTCAGTGAGTACTACCATATAGTTAAATTAAATAATTAAATAAACTACCATATAGTTTACCTCAACACCACGCTTTTCTTTCCTACATTACTAAACAAAAATTGTTTTATCATATATATCACCGCCTTATTAAATAAACAGCATAAAGTTCATCCACTCAACACGCGAAACTTATCCATAAAAAAATTACAATAAACAGAGAACAAGTATACATGTCTCTCTGAATATACAGTGACCGGATTTATTAGGAGGCTGAGTAGGCTTTAGTCTAGGGCGGCAGTTTGCGGCACATTTTGTCAAAGACTTCGCCTTCTTTCTTGTCATATGCGAGACAAAGGTCTGAGATAATTTCGTATTCTATAGTAATACAGAAAATTTGTCACCCCTCAACCAGTACTTGGCCTCTGTACTTTTATTAGGGAATAGAAAGTAAAATTGTGACATATATTTCTCTTCCCTCACAATGACTATTTATTAACATTATGACAATTGTACACTAGTCGGGGCTGATAACTGGATGTTTAGTTTATATTATATCATTTTATATTATATATCGTAAATGATTTCTTGAACGATTTTATCGGTTTTAATCGATTATAGTGTGCTGTAAACACATTGATTATGCTAAGCTCAATATGTATGAAAACGGATTGAAACAGCCTTACATTTAAGTTTGGTGTCTTAATTCGTTTATTTACACGAATTGTCTTACCGAAAAATCCCTGTCAAAACAAAACGTACTTTATTGATTTACTTAATGATCACTAGTGCAAGAATGAATCATCTATTTTCAAAGCCTCAATCTTCCCAAAAAAATTTAATGAAACCAGACAGAGTTTGCAGAACTTTATCTCAACTTGGGCAAAGATTATCGTAGGAAGTAATATTTAACTGCCTCAAATTTCGATTGTGAGCCAAGAAAAATAATAAAATCATATTCAAAAATGAATCATCGATGATTTAAAAAAAACGTAATGCATGTAATGTGTATAAACTTGATTTCAACAATATTATAAAATAGCAGAGTTGAGTTCGACAGCACTTTGCGTGCTGTCGTGCAATTAAGCGATTTAAAGCGGAAAGTAGTAAACAGAATGTCTTGACACTCGTTTGGCTCTGACTACTCTTCTATGAGGCATAAAACGTAAAGCTTTAGCTTAATGTAATAATAAAGTAGGAACTAAAAATTTAAGGGATAAAGATGACAAGAACTCAACAGCATATAACTAGAAAATGTGTAATTCCGCCACTGATATTTACTAAATGTGTTACATTTAAGTCTTCAAGTACTTTCAAGCCAACCTGCGTATATATGTACGTATTTGTATTAGTATGACGTGTAATCAATTGTTTTGGTATTATACGTAAACTATATAAAAGTTTATATAAAAGTTTATATTAGCTATATGGAAATTGAACAAAAGTGTTCACATATAAATAGTGTTTTTATCATTTTTATTTGTTTTTAGTCTTACGTTTATATCGTATTTTTTATCCCGCATAGAAGAGTAGGCAGAAAGTGCCAAGTAGTAAGTGTCAAGACACTCCGTAGTCCATTTTCTGCTGAATTTGAGACATAGACATCTTATAATATGACAATTTATTTATCAATACTCCGCTCTGTTAAGCAAAGCGCGCCGTTAAGTAGATACCGCCACTCAACATATATATGGACTACAGAGTCATTTTAAATATTCACTTGAATATAAAAAAATGTAATTTAAATTTTTATAATTCAATTTAATAAAATTATTATGTACTGACTCTCTGTTTTAAAAATTAAACACTGAACATTTTTAGTAACAAGCATCACAATTTATGTACAACAATTTAAAATACTCATAAATTTGAAGTGCAACTAATAATATGAATAATCAAAAATGGTAGAAACATCTAAAAAAAAATATATAAAATCAATAACGCCTGAAAAGTTTCAGTGTGCTTCTACCTTTGAATTAACTTAGAAAATAAAATTAAAAATATGTTTTTGTTTTTCTTAACAATACTACTGTTTTAATCTGTAATATTACTGTTTTTTTTATTATACAAATATGATACATTTATTTTTTCACTAAACGACACATCTTTATGCCTAATCGTATTTAAATAAGGAGATCCTTAAAATAATAAGAAATAGTAACTCACTCTTTTATACTGACACTTTTTCTGTATCGGTGTTAAAACACAAACTTCTATTAATTATATATTTTATTCACTTTCATTAATTATACTTAATACACATATATATATATATATACCATACATATGAGCACTATCTAAACATATACTCCATATTAACTATTACTTTTTATTTTTAAAATAAATTATTAAAATAAAAAATAATACTTACTATTTTCAGGACCAACTCGCTGGCTGGATTTGGAAATAATAATATTTAGTACCGAACATATGATAAGCCACTACGTAGGATATTACCATAACACTGTAATTAAGTACTTTTTAACACTTGTACTAACCAAAATTCATACACAGCCGAATAAAAGAAAGATAAATTATTTCATGCCAATTAACCTTTTATTTCCTTTTTAATTAACAAAAATAACATGTTTTTAAAACTGTATCATTATTTGTCTTTTACGTTAAAAAAACTTATGAATAAAAAAAACACGAAACGTCAATTTTCCCGCCAAAACTGTTTACGAGATAGGTTATAATTAACGATTAAAAAGTCATACACGCATAAAATACTGGTATACTGATATGACTGAAGGGAAGCGCCTGTAAATAGCATAAAACCGTATTTCTGTACTAAATGATAAAACTAAAATGACTTAAATGATTATATGTTACAAGTGAAAATTACTTTTAATTATATGAATTTAAGGTTAATATTCAATTAATTCGACATATCGTGAAAAATGATGGATATTTAGTACACTGTCGTGCAAGATAAGTGCTTAGATACTAACATATTTGTGATATTCATTATAATTAACAAGAAAAGCATTATTATTTGTATTTATATATTTTAAAATCGATTCTAATGTCTTTTCTTTGCAAGTTCATAGTAAAAAGAATAAGAACGGTATTAAAATAAGTATTTTTTTTATAAACTAGATAGCAGTAATTATTACCATTTCTGATAGAGGAAGGAACGGAGCCTTAACTCTAGGTTCTCCATAACTACCCTGCAATGCCGAAGAAGACGTGAATCTCGATTCCCATGCTTATTGAAGGATATTGACAGTTGTATAGAAAGATCTAAAAACAGTTGAAGCAAAATGTTATTGTATTAATAATAATCCCCTGAGTAAGTGCATAAGTTGAAACATTATTAACTACTATTTTACTTTTTTTTATTATTTATACATATTGGCTTGTTTTCCTTCCAATAATACTGTTTCTTAAATTTTATTTTCAATCATTACTTTTTTCTTCACGCTTTCATCACGCATAGCAAAGTACCTAGAGTCGGAACACTCTGTACTCCGCTTTCCGTCGAATTCGAGACATTGCGTGTTGAATAGCGGTACTCGGCACCACGTTTTGTCTTACCAAAGCGACGAAATGGAAATAATTCAATCCCTCAATTCCCTCGAGTGGGATTTGAAACATATTAAAACAAAATATATATATTAATTATATATCCATATACTACATATCTATCATAACATAGATAACGGAACTAACTTTTTAGTTTACATGACACAGTTAAGATAAAATTTTTGTTATTTTTCTTTGAAGAGAGATAAATACTATACGCTTATTATAGATAAGGTAAGCTAGGACTTCCTCATCTGTTACTTACGTATACACTAGTATGATATTACAGTCCACCAGAGTCGTGGGTAAGAATTGTAGGGCAATAATCCCGTAGTATATCAAGCAAAGGTTATTTCCGCCTTAACTAACTAGGGCCCTGTAATATTTTAAGGGCAATCCTAGTTTTTTATATAATGAAGAAATGGTATTTTCTTAATGTTTAGTGTGTGACACAGTTATTTTTTGCTTTCTAACTTAGATCTAATATCTACTATACTGAGTACACAATGGAGCATCACACTTTTAAATATCTCTAAAATTATTTTCAAAAGATTTTACTCCGTTAAAATCAACATCGCATTTCCTCCAAAGACAACTATGACTTGTGCATTCTTTTTCCTGTAACCAAATGTCCCTACTGTATTATAAAGTTAGTAAGAACACTACATTGTGCCTTATTTTTCTTCCAAAAATACAGTTTCCTAAGTTTTATTTTTAAGTTATTCAAACTATAATTATTGCGATTACTTTTTTCTGCTTTACTTATCTACCCCGCATAACAGGGTGGCAGTCGAATGTTCTGTAAAACAAAAGCTTTGTATAGCCACAAAAAAGGTAAAAATTATAAAGCTTAACGGTAATATGTTTACTAGCTTTATGGGAGATAAAAATCTTAGTGCCTTGATACAATGCTCCACTTACGCATTGAGTGGCGAAACTTAACGCCGCATTTAGTGTTACCAGAGCGAGGAAACAAAAATAATTCAAATGTTTCCTGAAATGGGAATCGAACCCACCTCCGATACCGTTTACAGTCGGACGCAGCGCCACTACGTCTATACAAAATAATTGTGACAGTGTTTGACAAAGGTGTTTGACACATAAATAAAATGTATCTCTTTGTAATCTCATTAAAAAAGAATGTTTTTTAATGAGCTTCTGAAATGATATCGTACATACTCACATTATTAAAAAAATATATATTTTGTCGTTGGATTTGGCTGTGTGTGTTTATCGCTATATACTTATTATGATTAACAATGTTTTAGCTAGCAGTGTTACGCCACTGAAATTATAATATTATATAATATTTTGTATACATTTAATTATTATTGTAGTTTTAAAAAATTGTCACCTAACCAGGAACCAAACATGGACCAATCTGCCAAGTTTGTATTAGTAATTAATATGAGAATAATGAAGGCACGTTAAGAAGATTAAAGGAGAAAATCGATAAGTTTTCTTGTATTTGCGTTTTTTTGCGGTTGCCCTACACCTATTGCACATATGGCGACGAATTCAAGTTATGCGTTTATATCGAGACATAATTAATAAAGTAATCAAGTAATAATAAAATATTGCAAGAATATAAGTTATAGCGAATTTTGAGTAAACATATTTTAAATGAAATTGTTTTAACGAATATCGATAGTTACAGTAGATTTATACATAGATACTTAGGTTATGAAAAGTGGACGTTGGTGGTTGACCTGACGTGGAGGTTGGCGCATGTCCTCACAGTGTAAGGTTGGTTCGGCAAATATGTGCACCAAATTGCACGTTGGGAGGAGTCACCAGCATGCCAGGAGTGTAATAGGGCATCACACTCTCCGTATGCCACACTTGGCCCACAGCATCATGATGGCACGCTTGATGGCTGTAGGGGAACGGGATCTGTCACTATCCAGTGCGGTGGAGCAATGCTGAATAGTGAGAGGAATTGTTCTGGAGTCAATTCTGCGAGTCAGTGTTTGCATTGAAGGAGGCCGCGGAGCGGATGCACGCACACAATCATTTACCCAGGTGAGAATCGAACTCATAACCAAACGTTTTATAGTCATACGCTGACTCAATGCACCATAGGTCTTATTATCAGGTTCAAATACTTGCAATTAAAAAAAATCTATTATGACTTATATTCAAACCATTGAAGATGATATCTGGATACTTATCGTCTGTAAATATCATAAACCAACATAAGTGAGCTCCATAACATTTATTATATTTATAAAATTTTTATACTCTAATTATAATATATAAAGCAAATTTCCATTTATATCACAAAAACAGTCGAGTCATTAAAGCCAATACGTATTTTAATAAAGAATATTTAAGGCAATTGATTTCATTTAAATAAATTAAGCGAATTAGTTCACACTATCATGTACTTTTTAATTATATAACAGCTTCATGCTTTCTACCCTACATCAGGGTAGTCAGAGGATATCAAATCACTCTGATCGCCAATCATCACTGGCTGATCCACGTAACTTCGTCTGTACCACAAAAGTATACATTTTCTACCTTATTGTAATATTTAAGACTAAACTCAGCTCTTATTAGTCATAGTAAGACTTTCCACAGTATACGGCCTTCCTAATGTTTTCCTATCATAATTTAAAAAAAAATAGTCCCATCTAGGAACAAACAAATAAACAAGCTAGACGCCATAGAGACAGTGTCTGTTTGTAAAAACTATGAATGTTGGTTCGATTCCCATTCGGAGGAGTGATCATATTTAAATTATTTCGATTTCTCCCGTCTGGTAAGACAAACCGCGACCTTCAGTTCTACTGAGAATGCCACTCAATACGTAACGTCTCTAATTCGGACGGAAAGCAGGGAACGGAGTGTCCTGACACTTGGTTCTCTTTGCCTGACTTCTTATTCACGATAAAGCGTGAAAATAGAAAATAAACAGCATTATAATATTATTATATATTTAAAAAACATACAAGTATATATAGGAGTATGTATATATAGTAAACAAATATTTATATTTTAATTTTAATATTATAGTATAATTATTTATAGCATTAAATATGTCTTTATCAAGTAGGTACAGCTGTTTTTAATTATGTGGCCTGGCTTGCAAATGGCAGTCTCTTTTGTTGTTCTGCTGTTAAACATTGGTAAAAGAGACTTTAGTCAGAAACTTTAAAAAAAACGACCTTGCATTTTATATTACAGTATTTACTTTATGTACTTATATATATAAACTTTCTTAGTAAATTAATTATCAAGACATCTCAAAGATCTAAATAAAATGTGGAAAACTTATTTGATATAAAACTGTATAATATATTTGTATAATTAATCGGTTGCAAAAGTGAGGGGTACTTGAGTCGGGATGGACTTCGATTGACCTTTGAAAACAAAATGGTCCAGTAAAAAGCACGAGGACCTCCCCAAAGGCTTGTATGAAGAGTTTAATGGCTGTGGAAGAGACGAAAGAGATATGCAGCGTATGCAACCGTAGCGGTTGGCGCTCCGTCTATTCTGATTACCCCGCAAGGATAAAGCGTTAAAAAGAAAGTAAAAAAATATATAAAACCTCGGAAGAGTAATTACATTTAAATTATGTTCATATTCCCAATAAGAAAGCAACGTTTCAAATTCGGCCGGAAGCGCGAAGGACAGAGGGTCCTGGTATTACGTTTTCTCTGCCTACCCAATTATGCAGGATAAAGGGGGAAGCAAAAAAAATATAATCAATAATTATTATTTTACTCAATTACTAGTACTCTCTGAGAGAGCTTCGTATCAGTTTTTTTTACCCATTTTCTAATACTAAGTTATGCCTATATTTTTTAGCTCCACGCTTTTATCCCGCATAGCAGGATAGACAGAAATTACTTAGTGTCAAGACACTCTTTACTTCGCTTTCCACTGAATTCGAGACCGCACTTTACCAGAGCGAGGAAGTGAAAATAATGTAAATATAATCACCGCCCACTCGCGATCGGACCGAACCCACAACCGATCGCGTTTACAGTCAGACGCTGTCACACTGCGCCACCTTAACCTTAAATCAAAAATTGGTAAAAATAAAGCGTATATGCTGAAATATGTTATCTTAGCGCAAAAACATACGGGCAAAGGACATATTAAACCTGCACATTCAATCTACGACCTATGTGGGTGAAGTATTAACGATTAGCTTGCTCTTATAATTTTTTGTTAGGGATATTCTGATCAACAGAATTATTATCACAATGAGAGCGAAGTCTTTATGTAAATGGTTATGAAATATAATGGTTATTGATTTACCTTTCTCTATTAAAACTAGTCAAATAACTTGATTAGTTAGTTTTACATTTTACAAGCTTTCAATTACGTGTGTTTTAATTATTTAGCTATTTTATTTCAAATCTTGCTAGATTAATTTGACTCACTTTCCAGTGTCCGATTGAGTTGAAATTTGAAATACATTTTTAGTGATGACTAATATATATATATATATATATATATATATATATATATATATATACATATATATATATATAGATATATATATATATATATATATATATATATATATATATATATATATATATATATTTATATATATATATATAAGCTTTTTTAAAAAATATATTTTACATTTAACTTACTAAATAATTAATAAGTGATTTTTGTACTTTTATTGGCCATTATAAACATAGATTTTTTCATACATGCAGAATCGCAGGCTAATTTTTGTGAGGAATATACTGAAACACAGTTATTCCGTCTGTCTCCATCCCTTTTGTTCTTTATACCAATATGTATTGTACATTACATGTGTATTGTCATTATTGAGTTACATACACTTTATGGTTGACATCACGTTTCTCATTCTCTATACTATTTTAGTTATTGTTATTCATACATACTATTTTAGTTATTGTTATTCAACAATTACTTACGACGTATATGTTTATTACTGATATCAATTAGTATGGTAATCAAGATGCGATCTGAAAACAGTAAACTTGTATGTTCTATATTAATTTAAATGTTAATTAAGGCCATTGTGGTACAGTGGGTCAGCGTCTGACAGAAAACACTGGTTCGATCTCTGATTATTATTATATCCAATTGTACGGGAAGTTTAGTTTCGTCAAGAAAATACACTTATACATGTTACATATAAAAAATACCATTATTACTATAAGGAGCTATCTCCAGTTTTGGTTTTATACAGTTATATATGTTATTAATTAGAAAAATGCACCCATAATTCAAGTTTTCGTGAAGGGTGCAATTTATATATTTGTATCTTATATTGATCTATAATGGTTCTATTATTTAGCAAAGTTGTGTAAGACCATCGTGGTGCAGTAGGACAAATGCGACAGGTAGATGGTTCGATTCCCAGTCGGAAGTGATTATTTTTAAAATTTTCTTTTAATCTTCCGCTCTAAGACAAAGCGCGTTGTTGAATTCGCCACACAACACACAAGTTCTCGATTTTCGACGGAAAAAAGACCACAGTGTATGATTATGTACTCTGTAAAATAAACGACGGTGTCAACAATTTTGACGTCAAATGTTCTAGACATAGTACTAATAATAATAATATTAAGGAAAAACCTTTGTAGAGGTTATATTTATGTTTTTACAAAGATAATTTATAATTAATGTAATATCTACATATCTACAGATAAGCTACGAATACATAGACCTTGTAAAAATAAAACGACATTTTAATATATGATATTTTTATTGTAACTTTTTAAAAATAACATGAATAACAAAAGTAAATAGATAGCTTTAGCTAAATTTTAAGTAGAAGATAACTTAATTAGTTGTTTAATGATTTATACAAGTTTCATATTATGAACTAAACAGGGCAGTGATTAAAGAAATGGAAAACCGTTTCTAAATGTTAATATCGTTTATTTGTTAATTTCGTTGAAATTCTTAGAAATAAAAGCCAGTAAGTGATTATTTTTAATTTATTGCGTTGAGTTCGCCACTCAGGACGCAATGTCTCGGTTTCGAGCGGAAAGGAGTCAACGGATGGAAGGCAGGAACGGAACGGAACTCCGACTACCCTGCTGACTGCCTGATAATGCATGATTCTGTTTTTTTAATAAGGATAAAACTTGTTATATATAGTTTCTTAACAGTTAAATAGTTTTTTTAAGCCAATTTCAAATCTTTTTTAAGTAATAATTATGTATGGAATCCAAAATCTTGTGAACTTAGTAATATGAAAAAAAATTAGACCGGATTAGAAATAATTAAAGTTTTGACTTAGATCATCTAGAACATCATCTAAAACTTGCTTTCAGAGCGCCCGATGTTTATCGGGAGTTTGCGAGCGTACCTTGTATGTACCTTGAAATTACCTATATTTGAAAATAATTTAATTTTAGCTACTAATGCGCCGAAATCAATAGCAAAATAAGAATTCACGTCGACAAGCAACGTTCATATATTTACACACCTGATGGCTTAATCAAAAATTCGTATTTTATAATAAACATCAAAAGAATAATTGAAAATTTGCCGTTTTTTAGTTATTCGATGAGAAATGAAAACGTAGTAAGTTGCATATTTTCTAGCCAAAAAGAGAAAATTTAATTTTAATAAACTGATATAATACATATTTAGAAATCGTTCGATGTACTACAATAATTTTTTTAAAAGTTTTAGATATGCCATGATATGTGATATATAAAATTTCCTCTTCTGGCGTTAAATTACCCGTAGAATAAAAAACATTGAAAAAATATCTAATCTAATAAATGACTAAGTAAATTTTATAATTACATCAAGTTAAGAATCATCATTGAGGCCGGTCGTGGCGCAGTGGGAGAGCGTCTGACTGTAGACGCGGTCGGCTGTGGACTCGATTCCCACTCAGGGGAGTGAATTTATTTAAATTATTTTCATTTCGTGGCTCTGGCAAGATAAAGTAAGGTGTTGAGTTCAAACACTTAACACAACGTCTCGAATATGGCGGAAAGCGAAGTACGGAGTGTCTTGCACTAGCCGCCTTTGATAATCTGATTGAGATTTTTAACAACACTGCCAAAAAATACATTATTAAAACCTTTATTTAACTTTTTTTTAGCTTCACTTTTTTTTTAGCTTATATCCCGCATAGCAAGTATTTAGTGTCTAGTGTCAAGGCACTCCGTACTTCGCTTTCCACCAAATTCGAGACATTATGTGTTGAGTGGCGGAACTCAACGCCGCACTTTGTCTTACCAGAGCGAGGAAGTGAAAATAATTTAAATATAAACACTGTTCTTATTTCTAAGAGAATTATCTTTATAAGGTGACTGACAATATAAAAATAATAGCCAAACGAAAAATTAATACATTAATTTCATATAAGTAATTTTTATATATAAATATATATTTTGTAAAATTATATATATTTCAAAAAAATCTTTATATTTCATGGTTCTAAAAAAACAATAAACAAGAGATAAAACTGACTATAACAAACACTTTACACTCAGAATGTAATCTTTATTTCAGTTTTCACGATTATCTCCTACATTAAATATTTAGTGTCGTGACTACTTCATTTGATGATGAACTTGAAATAACAAAGAAAATTTTATTTAGCTTCACGCTTTTAGCAGGGTAGACAGAAAGTACTTAGTGTCAACTCTGTACACCGTATTAAGATTCTTAATACGGAGTCGGAATCGGCGTGTTGATTGGCGTAACTCAACGCCACGCTTTGCCTTATCGAACGGGGAAATGGAAATAATATAAATATAATCATTCCCCGAACAGGAATCGAACCCACAATTGATCGCGTTTACAGTCAGACGCTATCCCACTGCGCCACGACCGAGCTTTATTTATTAATATATATGTATAGAAAAAAAATTGTTTATTTTTCTTAATAATTTTATACAACACTAGTTAAGATTTTGGAACAACAGGATGCTTCCTGTTTATTTGAATTTTATTATTATATAGATGCCATCGGTCGTTATGAAAATCCTCTGAATATGAACCCATTTGTTGTGGGTTCGATCCCATCTTAGGGGAAAATGTATTTTCATTTCCCCAGTTCGTACTTCTGGTTTAGATTCTTTATCGATTTTCAATCGAAATTTAATATCCACTTTAATTATAACTAGACTTAGACTAGACTTGACCTAGACATGACTTTTTGCGTAGATATACAGCACTCTTCGTAGATATACACTTCTATCTAACTAAATATAACTTTAAAAAGAAATTTGAGAACGAAACAACAAAAGATATATATAAAATCATTCAAAATACATTTACTAGGATTGAGTAACATGTCACTACGTTCTGCAGTATACGTCTATTTTATATAACATATATTATACAAATTGAAGTAGATCTCACAAACACAGCCCTAAGCTTATTTGCCACGAAGGCGTCGTCATGCAGATTACTTACATAATAGTATGAATAATATGAATAATTTATTTCTTTTTTCTATCTTTTTCCTGGTAATACCCACCAGGTCCCGGAACCAACTTGACATTAGGTCGTTCCCTCTTATCTACGTTTTTAGGTGACCTGTCAGACGAATCTGATAATATACCTTGAAGACGATGCGTGTTTGTTTGACTTAACCTGAAATAAAAAATACTATATCATAACGCTTAATCATCATAGAAAGTAGTTAAATAATATTAAAGATAATATTCGATTACTTATAAAATTTTTGTTTCAAAATTTAATATTTATTGTGACATCTGTATCTGCGTAAAACGCGAGAACTATAGCCCGTCGGCCTCAAACAAATGCTGATAAACGTACCAAAGAAATTCTTTGTTTCAATGATTATAACGACGCTTTATGGTTATAAAGACCATGTTTTAATAGGAATAAAAAAATGTTTCAGAATATTACTTTTCTATTAAATTCATAAATTTCCAAATGTACAATTACAAAATAAAAAATAGGCGCAGTGGGCCAGCGTCTGACTGTAAACGCGATCGGTTGTCGGTTCAATTCCCACTCGGAGGAGTGATTCTATTCAAAATTATTTTCACTGCCTCGCTCTGGTACCACAAACCAGCGCTGAGTTCCACGTGAGTGAGAGTGAGTCTCGAATTCGGTAGCAAGCTAAGTACGGAGTGTGTTGACACTAGGTGATTTTTGTCTACCCTGCTATGCGGGATAAAAGCGGGAAGCTATAAAACTTCGCTTTCCTAAATGTTGGTATTTAAATTTAGAAAATACAACCAAATACAAGCCACGGTACATAAACACTTTGTTTCAAAAAGCGTGAAGCTGAAAATAACAAAAAACTTACCTCACTTCTTCGACATCCGCCACCTTATCAATAAGGCTTCGTATAATCCCTTCTTTATGTTCCAAGGCCAGCGAAGCTCTCTCCAGCTCGCGCCGGTACTCCGCCTGCGCGTGCGAGGCGCGACGCTGCTGCTCTATGATACGACGCTCGAGTTCCTCTAGGGACGTGTGCGCTCGGGATTTCACTGCCTAAAGTTATTTGCAAAAAGTTATAGTTATTATAATAAATATAATATTTTTTAGGAAACGTATAAAAATTTCAACGCAGCAAGACTCAAATCAGCGCAACTTGCTAACTGTTCAAACGCATTCAAACGCAACCATTCTTACTGCGTCGAAATTCTTATATCTGTTTCAACTTATTTTTTTCTTTGTATTCTAAAAAATGTTTTTTTACTGTTTAATGGAATAACATATTCAAAGAAAACTATAAAGAGACAATATGTTGTGAAGTGTTTTGAATATGCCTTATTAGGAAAATAATTATGTTGAAACAAGGCTTAATGCTTTATCGATTGTACTCGACTACCCTAAAACATAATATTTACAATAGCAGAAGTAATTGAATGATTTACTCAAAAATTATTAAATTCTTGATCATATCGTTGCCTTAATATACAGGATAATGGAAACTATACCTTGGTCAGGTGAGGCAGAGAAAGCCCCAATATATTTCAAATTAAGAAAGAATTAAGGCGAATTTGGGTTTCATTTCCATCACTTTTTGCTAAAAAGATGAAACTTTTATTTCTTAATGAAGTGGACGTGGAATGAGGCATTCGAAATGAATAACTAGATACGTATGCTAATGCATCCATAGATTGACTCAGGCGCAACTCGAACTCTAAACTCGCTCGTTCACTATATGCCGCCAGTGAGTTTCGGCTTATTTTAGTCACAACATGAGAAAATTTTAATAACTTAAACAACATCAAGTGTTAATAACTTGGCAAAAAATAAAGAACATACAAGTAATTCGTATTTGTTTTATATATACATAGATGTGTAGAGATAAAACATTTTCAAAATTTCAAGCTGAATATACTGACTGGACATATATTTTAAACTGACATGTAGCTTAAGAAGGAGAAAAACCGCATTCAAGCGACCAAACATCAAAATTTCCATTGTAGTCTTCCCAGCCCTATAACGCCTGATACTGATCAAGCGACGGCTCACCTGATAGGGGACCTGCCGTCTGACCGTCGCCTGGTTCCTGGTCGTCACTCGAGAACCTTACTACTTACCTCCATTTGTTTTCCTGTTATTTTTTATATATACTCTAAGCTTGACCACTCAAATAACTATAACAAGAAAGAGATAAATAAGTTTTAAGTCGAGTTTTGAGTAACTTACTTTAATTTCCAATTTAATCCTTTCCAAGGCTTCCAAAGCTCTGCGTAGCGGTTCGTTTTGCGACTTCTTCCGCCTCGCGCGAGTCGCTCTGGCGGCGGCAGATCGAGCTCTGTGACGGAACACTACCGCGGCTTTTCTGTATAGTCTTTAGAAATAAAGAAAAACGACTTATTTTTTATATTATTTTACAGCGTAACGTTTTCTCTCGCATAGCAGGGTAAACTGGAAGTACCTAATATCAAGACACTCTGTACTCCGCTTTCCGCCAAATTTGAGACATAGGTTGAGCGGGAGAACTCAACGCCGCGCTTTGTCTCACCAGAGCGAAGGAATGGAAATAATTATAAATATAATCATTTTCACTTGTAAGAATCGAACCCACTGCACCACGACCGGCCTCCATCTTACTAAGGACTTATTTAAAAGTTATAAACTAAAATTAAATTCTATTTGTAGAAAGATAGTTTATATAAAAAAAAATTGAAACATGAACTTTATCTTTTATTTTATAATTCTTTTGAAATATTATATGATCCTGAAACGTTTTATAGTCATATCTAAAATAAATATAAAAAAGAAGTATTCATAAAGCGCCCTAAATGTTTTTAATATAGTAAGCATTTTATTATTTCAAAATAGGGATAAGCAGTGAATTACCTATATGTGGTAAAGGCTGTAACAATTTGGATTCATCTAATTAATTATGAAATTCTCAAACAATGTATATATAGATACGCATGACAAGCGTTATACAGTCAAAACAAACATACATTAGTTAGGTCATACATAAGATGAAGATATTAACTAAATAGTAAACGTTCAAAAAATAATTCCTATATATAAGTCTTTAATTCAAAACTTTAATTTACCGGACATTTTTTAAAGCCGTCCTTAATTCTTCTTTGACAGTTTCATGTTCTTGACTCATTTTCTTATATTTTTCTTCTGAGTTACGTAATTCTTCTTCCAACTTCTTTATTTGTTCATTTTTACGCTCTGAATCCATAGCGTAATGATGTTTTAGTTCTTCTAGTAATCTATACATATCGTAAAAGACTTTTTTATATTACAACATTGACAAACATAGTAAGTAGCTCAGTTGTTGAGCTTTTGATTGTACGCACTACGATTGTAGATAGATTCACACTTTTATCCCGCAAACCAGGGTAGACAGGTAGTACCTAGTCAAGGCACACCGTACACCACGTGTTGAGTAGCGGAACCCAATGCCGCGTCTCGTCTTAGCAGAGCGTAAAAATGAAAATCATTGCCACAAGCGGGAATCAAACCCGCAACCGATGGTGTTCACAGTCGGACACTGCCTCACTGTCCAGGCCCAGGCCATGACCGGCCTTTAAGTAAATTTATGATTAACTTTTTATAAAACTCAATTTTAAGAATATTAAATTAGAAAAACACATCCAATCGTCATTTATGAATGGAACTGCCCAACTAGGCATGTCTTCAATAATTTTACATAAGAAGAAAACCTAATCGTAATAAATTTAAATTAATATTAACTGTACAGTGATATACGTTTAAACAGATTCACTATAATAAAGTACTGATAGCAAATTATGGATTTATTTTTATTTGCTATTTAAGATATTATATTATATTTGTTTAGCTATTCACTTTTTTTACATAATTGCTCCTTCTTTTTGTCTATCTGTAGATCTTTACCATGTCCCAAACTCATTGAAGAACATAATAAAAAAAATATCTCCTCACCGTTTACAATCATCCAATCTTCTTTCGTGCAAATCCGCGGGTACAGTGGACACGCGTAAAGCGTCCAACGCCGCCATTTTGCCCGTAGACGCTTCTAACGCTGATTTTACAGTGAAATACTCTCTGTGCACCGTTTCGTAGTCCCGGAGCATTGCTGCCACTGTTGTTTGTGAGAATAATTGCTATATTATTTTATAACACTTCATATTTTTTATTAACTACATATTTTAAACAAATTGGTATTCAGAAATCTATTTTTGAAAAGCCGACGTTTCAAACACTTTACAGTAGTCTTTGGTAGACGGTTAGCTTTATATTTTCTCCCGCATAGCAGGATACATTGAGAAACTAGTATCAAGATACTCTGTTTTACAATTTACCCTCTAAGTTGAGATTAGGCGATATTAAAACGAATGTCGAAACTTAATGCCGCGCCTTAAAAATAACTTAGATATAATCATTTTCGTTATCTATATAATTCCGTGACATCTAAGTCGCTAATGGTTATTATTAAAAATCAAAAATTAACACTAATTCATATATTATAATATATATTCATTTCAATAAATTAAGTAAATAAGCTGTATAAAGTGGTTAAAAATATAAAAAAAACTCAGAAAAATGTTTAAAATACAGAATTATAATAATATTATATTCCTTTTTCTAAGTTCAGGTAAAAATCAAAACTACTGGGCCCAACTGAAAATAACTTTTGCAGGACAAAAAGGCAGCCTTACTACGTACAAAAAAACACTTAAACAGGTCTAGAACTTTCGAACATATGTACATAAAATAAAGATACCGGCCAAATTGATAACCTCCTCCTTTTGGGAAGTCGGTTAACAATTATAACTTACTTTTCCCCTCATACAATTCGTACACTTCCTTCAACTTAAACTCAGCCCGTTCAGCTCTTTCCAACAACGTAGCTCTCTCAATATCGTTCGTCTCCTTCTCTACTATTATCTTCTTATATTTCTGTCTCGTTCCCGCCAACTCATCTTCTAGAACATTCAATTTGTCGTTCAAACATTTGTTCTCTTCGACAATTTGCTTAGATTTCTTGTTTATATTCTCAAATTGTTTTTCATAATCGAGAATTAGATTGTCTTTTTCTTGTAAGTTATCTTGGTACGCGTCGAATAATGGCGCTGGAATAAAAATATAATATATTAATTGCTACATTAATTGAATTATTTAATATTATATAACGTATATATAAGGGGTTGGCATAAACCTTGATATTGGAATGGGTGAAAATAATTTTTATATTAAATTGATCAAATCTTTTAAAGTATTATAGATTTTTTTAATTTTTTTATAGCATTATAAACAAATACTCACCTAATGCCTGTGCACTCAGCAAGCCTGACAAATCCACCACTCTTTCTGTATGGGAACCATCTTCTGACAACTTCATATGTCCGTCTTCTTGATTCACTTCTGAAATTTAACAAGAAAACACGTTATTGACAATCCTATTTTAATTTTTATATATGTCGTATAATATTTAATTAAGTCATGTCAAATAAAGTTTAATTTTAAATTGAGTTTTTTTAAGCAAAAGGAGACAAACAAGCAGAAGAGCCACTTGATGGCAAGTAGTCCACTTCGCCCATAGACATCTACAATATTAGAGAGGTGGATGCGTTGCCTGCCTTGGGATGGCCTCGTCAGCCAGTAACTGTCGGAACCACTATACTCTGTGGAAAAGGATGTCATGATAGTGGTCGCGAGCCAACCGCAGGATTAACCTCCTACCAGCAAATTACTGAGATACCCGCCTATTACGGGATGCTACCCAGCAACGGAAGGGAATTTTTTTTCTACCCCGTCCCCTCACAGGAGGGACCTGTACCAGTCTGTCATAGATAGGGTAAATAACGGTGATAACTAAATATTGGGGGTCAACGATGGAAGACTTGCGCGCAGTGACCCCTGCCAGCCTTACATAACATCAACAGTTATGTAAGGCTGCAACATTCCATCCGGCGCGAGCACCAGGGCGCTTCAGCTAGGGCGTCCCCCGAGGCGACGCACACCAGTGCGTGCCCCACTGGTGTGAAAAATGGCGATGAATGCGGCGTTGGAGACCGCCACCCAGCACGTCATGTCCGTAACGGCGGGAATTGGAGAACGGAGCTACAAATACGTGGAATGTAAGAGGCGGGATGCAACAGAAGATGAATGAATTATTAGATGTGATAAATTAAAGAGATTTAGACGTTGTTTGTGTGACTAAGACCAAAAGAAAGGGGAATAGCATGACCGATTTGCCGGGAAACCGAGTAGCCTTCTGGGCGGGAGTTCCGGAAAGTGAACGAGGGTGTCAAGGTGTAGGTGTGTTATTGTGCTCTCGATTGGTGAGTGCAATGGTAGAATGTAAGGCGATCAACCCGAGGCTGCTCTGGGTTGGCTTCAAGCTGGGGATAACAAAAATATTCTTGTTAGTGGCGTATGCGCCGGTATCTTCAGCTCTATCAAGTAAACTAGAGGAGTTCTGGGAGAGTGTCAGGGAAATTCTAGATAGTGTAAGAGGGAATGAAAAATTAATAGTATGTGGTTATTTGAACGGATGGGTCGGAACCACACGACATGGCTACAAACGTGTAGTAGGGAAGTATGGTGATAAGAGAGTAAATGAGGCTGGTAAGCTCATACTGGAATTATGTAAGAAAAAAGATTTATTGTGTACAGAGTGGCAAACACTATGTTTGACCACAAGCAAATTCACATGTACACGTGGGAACGGATGGAAGAGAAAAGCATGATTGATCTATTCCTAGTGGATCAGCGTATTCGTAACCAAGTTATGGACACCCATGTGTTAAGGGGTGCCGACTTTGAAACAGATCACTATCTAGTAGTTGCTAGAATAAGGGGTCTGTTTGCCGGTTGGCGCAGCCGCACGAGGTGAGGAGCTGGAAGCTTCAAGAACCGCCGATTAGAGAGGAATATGAAGAAAGGGTTTCCAAGAAGCTGGTTAGCTGCGAAATAGGTACTGAAAGTGTTGAAGTATGCTGGCAGAATCTTAGGAATAGTATGATTGAAGCTGCAACTGAGGTATGTGGCATTGGAAAAAGAGGCTTTAGTAAAAAGCGCGATGTCTGGTGGGATAATGAAGTGAAAGAGGCAATAGAAAAAAAAAGAAAGCATGGCAGGACTATAAAGCCTCGAGTAAGAATAAAAGTATGAGAGAGATTAAGAAGAAAGAATATAAGTTGCAAAAGCACTTAACGAAAGCACTGATAAAGATGAAGCGTGAAAAGTCAGAGCGTGAAAGAGATGACAGATTGACAAACAATTTCCGGGAAAACACGAAGCGAAGTTAGTGATTCTCGGCATTATTCGCCAACCTGTAAAATGAATGGGGTACTTTCCGAGGATGGTGAAATACTTACGAAAAGAATACACGTCTTGCAACGATGGGCGGAATTCTATAAGAAGATGTATGAATGTGATGACGCTTCTGTCTCGAGCGACAGCAATATGCTGAGTCTTGATGTAGCAGATGGCGAAATCGGTATAAAAGAAGTAGAGAATGCTATACGACGTCTGAAATGTGTTAAGGCAGCGGGAGCAGATGGAGTTACTGCAGAGATGATCAAATATGGTGGGCCACGCATCTTGGACCTGTTCTTTTTTCTATGCAATTTATGTTGGAAAAAGGGAGAGATCCCGGATGATTGGCAAGGCGCAGTCATCGTGCCTTTGTATAAAGGCAAAGGTTCACAGATAGACTGTGCAAGCTATAGGGCTATGAGTTTGATTAGCTTGGGCAGTAAAATTTATGCTAAAATTCTAGCGAGAAGAATGCAAGAGAGATCCGAAAGGTTTTTATGGGAGGCACAAGGAGGATTTAGACCTGGAAGAGGATGCATGGATCAGGTCTTTTCTCTCCGCATGAACACGGAAAAGTTTTTGGCTGTAAACCAGAAAATTTTCTGTGCTTTTGTGGATTTAGAAAAGGCATTTGACAAGGTTGTAAGAAAGAAGTTATGGGAGATACTGCCCCGGTACAATGTGAGCAGACCCTTGTGCCACTCAGCCTGTATACGAGTAGGAGCTGGCATGTCGCCTCAATTTGATATTCAATTGGGTGTCAAACAGGGCTGCGCCATGTCAGCTTGGCTGTTCAATTTGTATTTGGATAGTTGTCTCCAAGGAGTGAAAGATAGTGTCATAGGAGTGAAAGTTGGTGATGTCAGTAAACTGTCTGTTGTACGCAGATGATGCAGTGATGCGAGTTACAGGAATTGCTCACCACTCTGAAAGAAGGGTGTGAAAGTAATGGTCTAAACCTAAATGCGAGTAAAACTAAGATTCTTGTATTTGAAAGAGACGAAGAAAGAACGAAATGCAAGATTATGGTAGATAGAAAGATATTAGAACAAGTGAATGAGGTGATATATCTGGGAAGTATGTTTAGTAGAGATGGAAGATACGAAATGGATGTGGAAAGGCGTATTGCTGCCGATAACAGGGTTAACGGTACTCTTGCTGCATTGATGCGACGGCAAAACGTCAGCGTACCTGCACGTCTTGCCGTTCACAATGCAGTACTAATACCGACATTGTAATACCGCAGTGAAACGTGGGTGTGTCAAATGAAGAATGAAAGAAAGATGAATGCAGTAGAGATGAGATCTCTTCGTCGGATATGCGGAGTCAGTTTAGCTGACCATATATGCAACGAAGAGATACGCAGAAGGGCAGGTGTAAGCGTGAATGTCACTGTAAGAATGAAGAAGAACGGGCTCAGGTGATTTGGGCACGTTGAAAGAATGAGCAATGAAAGAATAGTAAGAAAGATTTATGAAGCCAAGGTGAGTGGTACGAAAGGTCGGGGGAGACCTCGGTTGACCTTCGAAAACACAGTATCGAAGATACTGAAGGTCACGTCCTTACCCAGGAGCGTCACGTAAAAGGATTACTTTTACGTGACGCTCCTGGGTAAGGTACGTAAAGGAAGGGCATGTATGAAGACTAATGACTGTGGACGAGGCGAAAGAAGTATGCAGGGACCGTAGCGTTTGGCGTCCCTTACTCTCTGACTACCCCGCAAGGGATCATGCGTGAAGCCAAAAAAATGTTTAGTTTTATATGTTTAGTAATAATAATAATTTATATAAATCTACATAGTATGTACAATTAAGATAATTAAAGTATTTCAAAACTCGCTTAACTATAACTCTTAGTTCTAAGAAACTGATTATAATTACATTCACATAAAAGACAATAAAGATAAAGATAAAGAGGTACAGACCCAGTCTGTAGTGTAATAACTTTTATATTAAGAATAAAAAGATAAAGAGATAAAAGATATAAATTAAAAGTTACCATGTTTTTGACTAAGGCTGGACATCAGTATAGAGTCGAATCCTTCATACTTTTCACTTGAACTTGGCTTGAACACCGCACCCTCCGCGGTTATAGTTGTCGCATTATTACGGAGTCGTTCTTGATATCTCGACAGTTGAACGTTTAATCTATAATTTTAGATATACATGTATATGCTCTACAAATTATGTACAAAAAATAAGTAAAGGAACCGGTCATTTCATCAACATTTTAGTAATCTATATGTAATATTTTTTAGTTTGTTTTTTTTTATAGAAAAAGTAGGCAAACGAGCAGAAGGGCCACCCGATGGTAAGCGATCACCTTCGTATATGGACATCTACAACATTAAGAGTTGTAAACGCATTACTGGCCTTGGGATGAAAGTGAAAAAGATGTAGTGGCATCAGCAACCAGAACTGTCTCAACAACTACGCCCTTAGCGAAAAGATGGGAAGAAAGCGAGCTTACATGACATCAAACCAGAACATATCATTAGATATTGGGCGGATAGTTTTTGTCATGATAGTGGTCGCGAGACACTCGGAGGACACCACCCACCATCACTTTACAGGTATACGGGATGCTACCCAGCATCGGAGGGGAAATATGTTCCACTCCGCCCCTTTACAGAGAATTTCTCTATATATTTATTTAATGTCGAATCAATTTATTTCAAATAATTTATGTAACTATGTAAGGTTTTCTAAAATATATTTACAAATATCAACATATACGTGAGCAATCCCATGATAAATAGTTTAAAAATGTATCAAAATCGCAAAAAATAAAGATCTTTCTTGTGTCACGACTTACCTATACAAAACATCTTTCATAGCCTGCATGTCCTTTTGCAATCTCGAGTTTTGTTCCCGCATTTGATTTAACACTATCTGACGACTGCTGCAGTTCATGCATACTTCCACTAATGGGATGGCAGTGGAGTGTTCTGTAAAACAATTAATCTAAATAGAAACATAAAAGTAAAAAAAAACACGAAGCTTGACGGTAACATGGTTTTTTAGCTTTATGGGGGATAAAAACCCGCATAGGAGGGTAGACAAGAACCAGTGTCAAGACACTGGTTCTTGTCTACACTCCTGACTCCAAGACTGTATCTTTGTCTCTGGTGTGGTAGATTTAAGACTTTAATTTTTAATAAGTGGGTCCCAGGTGGTGGTGGAGAGTTTCCAACCATGTTCTCTATTGAAATTTGGATGTTTTTGAATTTCAATAGCCTCGCGGATCATTCTACGCAGTAAGCGAGGCAATTATTTATCATAAAAAAAACAACCTCATACTCTTTGTTAGGGCTAAATGGGCATAACAAAGAAGTCACCAATGTTCCATGTGTTACCGGAGAAGAAGAAAGGAGTTAAATATAATTTCTCCTAAGCGATGATTAACCCACAACCTCTCCATTCATAGTCATAGTCAGACAATTCACCACAGATACCTCTCATAATTTTTTTTTAGGTTTACGCTTATCTCCCGTGTAGCAAAGTAAACAAGAAATACCTAGTGTCAAGGCACTCCGTAATTTACGTGTTGAGTGGCGGAACTTAACGTCATACGATGAAATAAAATGATTTTAAATATAATCATTTTTTTCGTGGGAATGGAACCCACTACTGACCGCGTCTACCCAAAACCCGACACTGATAGCCTCTGCAAAATATAAATAATATAATATATAAAGTCACAAACCTTTATCAGGTATTTCATAATGCTTAACCTTTTCATCTAATTTCTTGATTTTCTTTTCGAGTTCTACATTCTTCTCCCTCTCTTCTCTTATAGCGGCCTTGCACTCGTCTACATATTTAGCTAAGGTGGTATACTCGCTTTTGAGACGATCATTTTCATTTGCAAACAGCCTGTTGTACTCCAATACTGTCTTCAGTTTGTCCTTTAGTTTGTTTATATGTGAATCCTTCTCAGCGATCTATATACATATATAAAACTCATCCGTTACTAAATGACATATAGACTACAAACAAGCGCGTACCAAAATTACCCAAACATTACTTAATTACCCAATACGCGTACCACAAAAGCATATATAGCGTAGAAAAATTAAAATATATCTCATGTGCTGCTTAAGGGAAGCTCTATTTTTATTCGAAATTCCTACAGCGGTTTTTATGTATAAGGAGATTTTACATATGACATTTCACATAAACAGGGTTGCAACAACTTATAATAAACAAATAATCCTTTTTCTTAGCTCCTTATATAAAATTAATACATACAATGATTTAATTAACAAATATGATAACATACAAACGGATGAAGTGACTTAATTGAAAATATTTTTAATATTATTTGTTTTACTAGTGAAAACCGAACCCACACCCACCATTGTACATTCTAATATTTTCCAACTGGTCTACATTAGAAATACTTGTCTATAACTTACCACAACAACATTCTCCTCACATCTGTTCACCAATGCCGTCACTAAGCTTTCATATTTTCTTGATAATTTTCTCTTTTGCTTTTGAAGTGTCTTTTCTTCTTTATTACTGGATGATGACATTGCTAAGTTCCTTTTTCTAGGCGGCTTTGCTGGTTTTTCAACTGAAATGAAATAATTTCTTTTATATAGCAGAACTAAATTTCACAAAATCTTTTAGTGTAGTGAAAAACAACAATTATTCACAATACCATTAAGTTTTCTATGATTATTTTTTTAAATAACAATACTACAAAAAAAAAATACCATTAGATAATTAGGCTATTACCAATATCTGTGGGATCCTCATATGTATTATTAGTGTCATTATCCTGCATTATAGATTGAGTCTTTCTTATAACAGTGTTTAATATATCTTGCCTTAAACTGTCTCGTTCAGATGATGATATGTTATAAAGACGGTGACTATGAGTAAAGTTGCCACTAAATGTTAGATGAGGTTGACTTTTTGTAGTCAATCTTTTGGATATATGGCTGTACATAGGCTGAAAATACATTTTTATAGAGTTCAATGAAAGCTGTTTTATTTATATAATAAGATCTTTATTTTTTAAATTTACCCAATTTTTATTCATTCCAAATGAAACTATTTTAAATGGATTTATCGTGTAAATTTTGGTATTCAAAAATACATTTTTGAACAACGTCAGTTAGATTTCGAACATTTTACAGTAGTCCGTGTTCACAGGTATAGTTTAAAACAGTTCCATTTAAAATTGTTTTTGTGGTGTCATTATAAATTTTAATATAACACAAAACATGGTCATTTTTTAAGAATGTTTCAAATCTAAAACTTATTGAACTTGATAGTACTTACTGTATATATTTTATTAACTAAACCATCACCCATCGTCAACTTCCATCACCGAAAATAATGTAAATCCAGCTATTAAGCTTCATAATAATTATATATAAGAACAATTTATTTTTTACAAAGTTTACATAATATCAAACAAATGTTTCCCTTATATAGGTCAATGTGATCGTTCAATAAAATTTATTGATAAAACCGAAAATTAGGGCACGCAAAAGGAAGTTAGTGGTATACCGCCATTCTATCGTTTTCTTATACTATAAATAAGAAAAAACCTTTGAATTAAAGATATTTTGTGTATATACTTAAAATAGATTCTTTAATTATAATTCTAAATTATACTCTGAGATAAAATACCATTGCAAACCACTTAAAAATATGTAAACACTATTAGTTTGACAATCGACGTTGCTATGGTTACAAGTGATACCAGCATACAAAAATCTAGGACAGTGATTTTCAGCAATGAAATTGATTTTTTTTTAATTATTATATAATTTGATAAGTATTTTAAATTTATTATTTCTTTGAAGTAATTTGTTAATTGGCTTTATAAATATTTTATGAATTAAATTAAATCATATTTCAGTACTCAAAATTTTATATAACAAAACTTATATGTTATGTTTATTTATACGTTAGAAGAAAAACAATACAGCATTTGAACTAGAAGTGTCTAGTGAAATATCAAATAATAGAATTTTACATACTTATTAAATTTTTGATTACAATTACTATGATCAAAAAATAATTTCTTTAAAATTTAAAATAGCGCCTCGCATTTTTTCATTTTTCAATTCAACAATTTCCTTTCTCTATAATTTTATACTGTACCATTGTTAAAATTGGACAAAGAAATATTAATAAATAAATATAATAAATATAATTAGCTAAAAGCAATAAATTATGTGTATAATAACATTTTAAATTCAGCATATATATCTCATTCGATTTAATAAGAAAATGGTTTAGCTTAAAAAAGTATATTCATTCGTGTATCATTAATATTAATTAATTATAAAAAAAACTTAATTGAATGCCCCCATAATATAGTCACACGGACACCTGTGTGATATCACTTACTTTCACGCTGCACATACAGATGTCACTACCAGTTCTTCTTACAAATACTAACCGTATAAATAAAACTGCTTCCATTACGCAGCATATTACGGAGAAGTAGGTATTTTTTAATTGAGTTGGTTAATATAAAGCATGAGCGTGCGCGGAAACAGCTGAGCGATGCCAGCGACATGCCGGTATCATTCAGAACTAGACAGTCGCATCATGTCTGCCCGCCGGCTCGGTGTATGACGTTCCGTTAATAAATAACCTCAAAACAGTTATTATTTACTCCGTCCCCTTGCTATTTTGATGATTATTATCCATTCTAAACAATACAATTCACGTGTAAAATATACAGTGCCTATTGTGATTTAAAGTTACAAATTCTAGATACGCGGTGTCGTATCTCGCAAGTTTTGTACAATTATCGATTTTCATTTTACAATGAGCGTAACGTTTTGTTTACTTTTTATTTGTGTGTAATAATTCGTGTTATTTTTTTCATGATATAATGTGTGTTCGGCCCTAGTGTTGTGGTACTGATTCAATTATGTGCGAGAGTTCGGGCGAGATTGCGTGTTTTGGATGACAAAAATATGGAATTCGAAAACGACTTCAGCTTGAAAGAATGGGCGAAGGACAAACCTTTGTCCATATTGCAGCTGGACCCGGCAGACCGTGCCGTATTAAGGATAGCAGGTTAGTTGCAATTTCTTTGCGTCCTCAATGCATCGATATTCTTCTTGGTATTACTATCATTCTCTTATCTACTATGATATGAATAGTTTTAAGTGCTTAAATTTGATAAACACGGCATTTTGTTATAATTAAACGCATTAGGACTTAGTACTATCGTGATTAATTAACTGTGACCTCGCGAGGTTTATTTCTGATGATAATAAGCGTCTACTGATAACGCCGCTTCGTTTTGCAAAGATCCCTTCCGTGTAAACAGATGGAGTACGCCTACTTTTGGCCTAAATATATATTTTTATTTCTACCCCCTTTATATTGTCTGTACAAAAAAAAGTATTAAAAAATGTTTCTAAGGATACAATCATTTTAATTATTTACTTACAATTAGTCTTTGTTACATGCGAAGTAATTACAATACAAATTGCCTTATTTAAAACGAATATTGATTGTTCCGTAAATGGTATTACACTGAATGCTACTTAAACTGTGGCATAATTTTGGCAATTACGTAACTAATATCTATTATTAGAAAAAAAGGTTTTTGTCAAAAAAGTATTATTAATTCAAGTGTTTAAATTAAAATATTTTCAAAGTGGTGGCCAATTTTAGATTAATTGGTTTACCCTTGCATAAAATTCCCCACTTTTGTTTAGAAAGGGTTGTATGGTAAATTATTCATTGGTTAAACGTTTTGTGCGCGCGTTCTAAAATTTTTTTTTTGATAATAACACGAGCTAAAATATATTTTACATAAGTAACAAGTAATATTTAGCAAGTGTTGTAAAGTGGTTGTTAATTGATATAAACGTAAATGTCAAAATTGACATTATAAATAATTTCTTCAATTTTTTTTTTAAATTATAAGCATTAGCACATAAAACTAACATGTATACGGAATTCTTAAACTGATTTTTTATTCGATACTTGTACAATATCGACGGCAAATCGATAAAAAATAATTTATTTATTTACTGTTTAACAAATGTAACTACGAAAGAAATTATACGCTCGAATCGTGAGTAAACATAGCTCAGCTATGTAGAAACGTTTTATTTAAGTTCATTAACTTTTAAAGTATTACAGCTGTAGGTACAATACGACAATATAAATGTCAATAGAATTAAATTATATTTTCTTTAATTTCTTTTATATGTTATCTATTTAATATTTTTGAAACCACCGTGGCTTATTGGGACGGCCTCTGATTGTAAATGAGTTTGGTTGTAGATTCGATTACCATTCGGGGGAATAATTATATTTTTAAATTGATTTTCATTTCTATCCTCTGGTATGACGTGGCGAGCACAAAAACGTGCAAGCAATGTCTCGGAAAGTCAGTCAATATATTGGTTTGACAATAGGTTGTCTCTAACTACCCCGCTTATAGCTTCACAAAAAAATAATTTAAAACATAATGTGATGATACCTCTTTCGTTATTTTTTTGTGAATAAATAAGTAAATATGACAATATTGTCGGAAAAGGTCCAAGCAAGATTTATTTATTGTTCAGAAAAAGTAAAGGACTGCTAGATTTTTATGTAATTACTAATATAATGTAAAGAAATATTTCGTAAAAAAAAATATTTTAACGAATAAGTCATTCTATTTTTTAAATTTACTAAATTACACTAAAAGTGATGGCAAAAATATTAAAAAAAATCATTCAACTCATGTCTAAATTTTATATTAAATCGATATTTTATTACGTGATTACTCATAAACCGCATTGCGTTTCTAAAGGTTAATTTATGCATTAGAAAAGGTTTTAAAGAATATAAAAAAGAATAATCTATTCTAAGTTTTCAATTATTTCAACTCTATTTTAATATTGAACCCGTTACCTATATTCTAACTTTATTTCTCTTATTAATTTACTGGTTTTAAACAAATGATTTTTCGTTTTTTGTTTTAGAAATAATGTTACTTAGTATTACGCTAATTTTTGAACTAAAATGTTCGAAGTCTTATTATATGCTTTATACAATCCGTTCTCACGATAATAACTTTAAATGTTTGCCAGATTTCGATCGAGCGTATTATTAATTTAATATACAGGTTTATTATACTTTAATTTAATACTTTAATGATATTCATATTGTAGGACCTTAAAATGCTTTTATTATACAGTTTGAGTAAAAGACTTGATATGTTTAGTTTAGACGTTTTGTATATAATATTAAATATTTTAAAATAGAAGTAATGTAATTAGTGATGATGATTGATGTATGAATGAAGATGACATTTGTGGATTTGGATTTGGTTTGGATTCATAGAACTGTTCTATCAGAATATGATTTTACGCTGGTCGGTACATTTATATACCGTATAGTTTCGTTTTTTATTATAAAACTGTCTGTCTTATTAAGTAAAATTTTCTCAAAAAAAATAATTAAATTTACATTATAAAATTCATATAATTTTTGTCATAAAGAAGCTATAAAAAATGTGTTTGATAAAATTAAGCCTTTCTATTGTAACAACACTTTAGTTACAGTATAATTTTAGATTGTTCTATATTTTCGCAATTGCTTTTCTTGTCTTCATCCATGCATTTTGAGGTCTTCGTATCGCAGTGGACTTCTGACTTTAGATGATTGGTTGTGGGATCAATTCCCGGTCTGGGGAAGTATAATAGTTAAAAAATATTTTCATTACTCCAGCCTGGTATGACAAAGCGCGGTGTTGACTTCGCCATTCAACATGGGATGTCTTGATTTCGATCAGTCGACGGAGTGTCTTGACATTAGCTTATCTCTGTTATGTCAAATTAAGAGTATTTTTTATAGCTTTTGTAAAAAATATACAAGAATGTAATAACTTAGACTATTTCCAGTCTTAGTGACAATAAGTAAATGGATTAGTGAAAGAGACAGCTCGTCAAGCCATCTCCATCTATCGCATGCCCTAGAACTTGCTACGAATCGATATGAACCTGGTTTTTCCTAGTAATTCAACCACCTGTCCAAAGGTTGCTTTGTTACGTGTAATATTGACGTATTTATGTATGTATGCACTTAGTACGATAGAATCACTTTTTATTTACTGGATATGATAATTACCTTTTAATATTTCAAAGTAATTCTAGATATTACGTCATTTTATATTATTTTATAACGTAATTTTATATTATATGTTATTGTCTTAACAAATTGGTCGCGGGTTCAAATCGTCTGAATAAATTATAGTATGAAGAACTGTGCTATAAAATATTTGCTTAATATAAAAGCAGTGTTTTTTAGCTTCACGCTTTTATCCCGCATAGCAGAGTTGACAAATAGTAATACCCTAGTGACAAGATATTCCGTACTCGTCATACAGTCAAATACGAGACAATACGTATTGAGTGCCAGATCTCTACGCCGCGCTTGGTCCTACCAGAGCAAGGAAAGGAAGATTACCTAAATTTAATCATTTAAGTGGGAATCGAACCCACAACCGATTGTGTTTACAATCAGACGTTGTGCCATTGCGCTGTTATCGGCCTCAACAGAGTTGTCTGTATAATATTTATAATTCTATATAGCATCATTATCGTGATTTATAATGTTTGTACTTGTATATATTTTATATTAATGAGTAATTGAAATTTAAAATGAAATAGTATATCGTTCATAAATTGATTGTATTTTGTTGAATCGATGTTTTTTCTCTAGATAGGTGGTAACCTTTAATATACATCACGCATTGTCTGCATAACAGAATAAGCAGAGAAAACTTATTGTCAAGACATTGAGTAGGCCTGTTGTGTCATGGAATTAAACGCCGCGTTTTATCTTATCTAGAAAACAGAAGTCATTCGCTGTCCCATTGCACTACGACAGATTTATTATTTTTTTTACACTTCATATTTCTGCATAGCAGGGTAGACAGAAAGTACCTAGTGTCAAGACACTCCGTACTTCGCTTTGAACAGTATTCTAGATAGCGTGTTCTGTGATGAAGCTCACCGCCGCAAAGACAAAGGTCTTTACCAGAGCGAAGAAAGAAAATAATTTAAATATAATCCTTCTCCGTGTGGGGATCGAACCCAGAACCGATCGCGTTTACAGTTAGATGCTGTCCCACTGCGCCACGACCAGTCTCTTTGACAGTTTTATACTTTTAGCAATAACAATTTAAAAATATCATAAAATATCACAATGATAATGTTTATCAGAGCAATATAACTGGAAAATAAACGATCATAAGTAAGTTATTATAAATAGTATAATATATGAAAACGTGCAGAATTCAAAATCAAATAAATCTTTGAGCTATATTATAACGATACTTTTATTTGCAACGAAAAAAACATCGCCTTAAAAGCCTTAAACAACAGCATATTTATATTATTCTCACATTTACTTTATAATTGTATATATATATATATATATATATATATATATATATATATATATATATATATATATATATATATTCGCTTTTGATTTCAAAGTAAAAACCTAGTTTCATTCTGCTTAGTTAAGTAACGCATGAGAGTTCCTTAAGGTAAGGCTGTGTGCAGTGTGCGTCACTGCATCGATTTTACACCCACGTCCAAGCGTCTAGGCAACCTAGGTCATTGAATATAGTAACGTAGGTAACTGTAGATTGTAAGTGAATTATGTCTTGTTATATTACTAAATAATACGTGAAGTTAAATTTTTTGCCCCTTTATACGAAATTTATAATGACAAGGGACAATGAAATTTGACACAGATAAATATATTCATAGAAAAATTACAGAAGGTTAATATTACAATTATGTATTAGAAATATAGTATTTTTTTAGCTTCTCGCATTTACCCCGTATAGCAGGGTAGGCAGAAAGTACCTAGTGTCAAGACACTCGAGAATCGAATTTGAGACATTGCGTGTTGAGTGGAACTTAACGCGCTTCGTCTTACCAGAGCGAATGTATGTATAGTACATTAGATTACTTAATAAAATAAATATCACACTTTCTACCATTAGACATTCTCTATTGTATAAAGTGATGTACACGTTGCTAAGGCAACGCGTATTTAATTTGTCAGCACTTTACGTACTGCTCCAGCTCTTTCTAATATACCATACCACCATTTTCAAAAACTATCCTAGATTATTTTATATTTAAACGTTTTTCTTATAACGAAAAATATGTTTTTTATTGTAATAAACGTTGGGTTGCGAAACCAAACATAATTACGGTATTCATGATCTTGCGTTTCCATAATAGATGATTTTAAATGAATCGTGAATCACGTCATAAAAGGAGCGGATGAAGGGCCATTGCGAAGAAATGATTTAATTTATACCTTTCCCAGTGTGTATTTTCTTTACGTAATCATTTATCTTTGTTATATGTTTTAGTTGCTTCAACCTTATATTCTACTCTCAAATTACTTTTATAAGACATTTTTACAAGCTTTCATTTAACTTGTCGTTTTAGTTAGTGTATGAAATCTTGCAACCTTAATTTGCTCCAGTTCCCAATGTCCGATTAAGCTGAAATTTGGAATATGATGAAGTCCTGATGATATGAAATTGTATATAATTAATTTCGTGTTTAATTCAAAATGGCTGCAGCAACAAAATGGCGATCTATAAATTTTTGCACAATCCACCCAATATGGATATCAAATGAAAATGCTTGATTTGTAGAATACTTAAGAAAGATTATTTTTAATTTATATTATTTAACTTTTTAATATCAAAGTTTCATTTATTTCGGAGGAGTCGTTATATTTAAATTATTTTCACTTCCTCGCTCTAGTAAAGACAAAGTGCGGCATTGAGTTCCACAACTCAACACGCAATGTCTCGAATTCGGTGAAAAGCGAAGTACAGAGTGTCTTGACACTATGTACTTTCTGTCTACCCTTCTATGCGGGATAAAAACGTAAAGCTATAAAAATAGTTTTGTTAGTAACTAGTAACCGAACAAAATTATCAGCGTGAGATTGTTCTTAAGAATAAGGGACTGAATAAGATATAGATCCTGTCGTTGATTAGTTTAAACGCTCAATAACTTAATTTTAACTGATATAAATCAAATTAAAATATGATATCATATCGTATTTCATGATGGAGTAGAGAAAAGGAAGGGCTTCGACAGATTCTGATTGTAGAGTATTTTGCTTTCACCGTTGTGACCATTCTTTTGCTAAGGTCCAGTGGCTTCCGATACGAATGCTCTAGAAGGGTTTACGTCACCAATATATACTTAGTAAAATATGTATATACTAGAAGTTCAAATATATATGTGAAATGATGACTTTATGCATTGTACAATAGTGGTGGGTTCTTTTATTGTTTGTGTTGCATGTGTGTAGTTGTTTTAATACAAAGAGTGACGTCGAGTTCCAATAATTATAGATCGATGTTTCAAATAATTGTGTAGTAATAAAAAAAATCAACAATTTTATTTTATGTACATATATTTAAATATTTAAATCTATAATAAGCTATTCTTATACGATTTCAAGCAAATCGCTCGATACATACGTTCAAACAAATAAATCGATTTTACACATGTAGAATACGAAATGTTAACGATAAATTTTGTTACAAAACAAACGTGATTACAATAAAAAAGCCAAAGTCTAACTAAAAAAAAAATAATTTTACCGTAAGCAATACAGCTCACCATGTTTTATGTATCTGTGTTGACCGCAAGATGCCTATCACATATGGAACGTGTGTAGGATGTCCATCCCTTACTGAGGAACCTTGATTGTTATATTCAGGTCGCGATATACATAGCTGTAGACTTAACAGCCATTAAGTCGTATGTAATTAACTAGGTTTAAATAAAATAAGCACTAAATGTTAAGGGAAGGATGATAAAAACAATAGTGAAAATGGCGTTCAAACCGGTTTAGTTGTTTCAGAGATTAGCGTGCACGAACCGCACAGATAAACAGACAAACTGATTTTAAAATCTCTGTTCGTATTTACAAGTTTTGTTGCCGTTCGACGTCAAAATTTACATTTACAAATAAGTAACTACATTAAGCGAAAGAAACTTTTACATTATAATAAATTCTAAATGATTATCATGATCGGTATTTGAAGCTAAAACTACTGTTTGTACTCTACCACTGTGACAAGACAGCTTTCTCTACTCCTCATATTCATATATCCTTAAATTATTGTCGTTGTATGAGGTTTATTCGGACTTAAAAGTGACAAATGCTCGAAATTAAATAGATACTTTTGTCATACAAATAAATTGACTATACTAAATTTACTATTTTTAAAGTTTTATTCCACACTTACAAAACATTTTTGAAAAAATGTTTTATACGTACATACAAAAATTTTTTATACATTTTTTTTTAAATTTACTATTCAGTTCATTATACGCAATTTTTGTATACAAAATGTTTCCAATCGTTCAACTAACTAACTTGTATACTACTGATGTTTATAAATTCTGTTTTTTTTTGCCTACTTATTACTATTTATTACGTAAAAAGACGAAGACGTTGCGTGCTGAATTCATCCTTCCTCAACTTTTATCTAATATGAATCGTATATATAACTAACTGGTTTTTAAAAAAATAATTCAAACTTAAAATTGAAATAGTGTCTAACACTTGTCTCTACTGTCATGTATATCTATTTATTCTAATGAAAAAATTTTTTATCTTAATATTAGAAATCTTTGCCTGTATAGATAAGTATAACATAATAGTAATAATAAAACATTTTAGCATGTTGTTTATCGATACATGTGCCTACAAGTGAACTATTGATAAACAGCCACTGCGAGTAGCTTTTGCATATAAACATATCAACGTATAATTATTGCGGGTTTTACGTGACATGACACTTTCTTGCTTTCAAATTACTTATACATGTAAAATTATTCTTACATACAAAATATGATGATAATTGATTTGTTGTAACAAATATATTTGCTTTGTTTTTTTTTCTTAATTTTTTTTTTGTTATCTCTATTCAGTAAATAATATATGAATAAAATTATGATGAAAAAAAAAATCTTACTTATTGTTTTATTGTTTTTTTTTATTATTTTTTTCCTATTTAATTTAAAGTGCTTAAGCTTATAAGACTTTGTAAATGTTAAAATATTTGTATTTTAATTTTACAGTTTCTAAAATTGAATCTGATTTTGTGTCGTGGCTGTTAAGGTGTGCCATTTTAAAAGGTTTCGCCAATGTCACGTAGATACACACAAAAGAGATCGTAATTTGAGGTTAAATTTGCATTACAATAAATTGACCAAAGGTTTAGCAATATTGCTTATTTTATTTGATAAAAAAGTTTTGGGCGTGAGTAAAAAAAATATTTGTTTTTTTTACAATCCTAATAAGACAATTATTGACAAATGTGATAGAAGTTTTACTTAGTGTACAAAAGGGAGCATTTAAACGTGTTCCAAGAGCAGCGGGTTCAAATGTTATATTACTTATTTTTATATGGAATTTCAGTTTTTTTACCTAATTAGCAAACTAGTCAGAGAAAACCCTAATGTATAGACACTCTGATCCTTTGTATATTCGTAAATGTTAAGTATATTATGTAAATAGATGTATTCAAAAAGGGGGTAGTATAAAGTAAACGATAAAGGCTTCCTTCAAAATACAATAGTAACAGTAACTATTACCCGCTCTGTCACTTTACGTTTTATCCGACATATCAGCCTAGTCAAAGACAACCTAGTGCGCAGACACTCCGTTGCTTTCCGATCGAAATATATACCTTATGTGCGGAGTGACTCAACGCCGCGGTATGTCTTATCAGAGTAAAAAAATGAAAATAAACTTTAAATATAATAATTCCTCCGAGTAGAAATCGAACTCGCAAGTTTACAGTCAGACCCTGTGTCTCTGAGCCACGATGACCTCTATAGATGAATACTTAATAGTAACAAGTAAATTAAAGTTATGTTTATTATTGTAATAAAAATAGATCCATACATCAATAGTTATTTGCGGTTTTCCCACAATAGAAGTGATAAATGTTTCTCTTGCATATATAAATATATATCCGAGTTAGTGTTAACGTGCATAGTGAACTATTAAGTGCAGTCTACATTTAGTCAAACTGTTTACAATCCCTATATATAGTGGGTAAATTTGACCTTCGATTAGTTCCAGTATAGAATATATTCCTATAAAATATATTATCAAGTATATCACTTAGCTATAAATTTTTTATATATGTCAAAAAATATTGGGTTGTTCGAAAGGTAATTTTGCTTTTTTCGGACAAAGCATTTAAATTTTTTTTTCCATTCAATTTCACACTTAAGACATATAATTTTTATATGATTTGAGAATTCATATAACAAGGCTTGTGTGTAAAAAAATCCAATTAAATCTACTCAGTAATTTTTAATTGGTGCCCTTTTAAGTATGGGGAGTGACAAGCAGCATTTTCGACATATCTTACTGTTTTATTACACAAAGAGTAAAAAGGTTGTTCAAGCCAAAAAAAAATTGACCGACGTGTATGAAGAAGGCGTGTTGACAGTACGCCAGTGCCAGAACTGGTACTCTAAATTTCAATCTGGCAATTTCTATGTCCAAGATGCACCACGTTCAGGGAAGCCGGCCGAGGCTGATAGTGACGCGATAAAGGCATTAGTTGATGTGAGATCGGATTGAGGTTAAATTTATGAAATTCAATAGTTTATGACCACTTGTAAGGTCTGGGATTACCAAAGCCGATATTCACCAAAAAAGGTGATGCTTTGTGTATGGTGAGATTTTGAAAGAATCGTTTTTTTTGAGCTTTTACCGGATAACACAATTAATTGGGAAGTCTACTGTCATCAGCTTGACAAACTGAGTGATATGCACTTTAACAGAAAAGGCCGGAATCAATAGGAAAAGTGTAGTGTTTCATTAAGATAACGCGAGAACTCTCACAAGTTTGGTCACTCACCAAAAGCTTTTACAACTTGAATGGGATACAATGTTACACCCACCATATTTTCCAAATCTGGCGCCATCAGATTTATACTAGTTCCGGTCACTCCAAAAATTTTAATACGGTAAAATATTCACTTCATAAAGAGGTCAAAACCCACCTCGATCAGGTTTTTGCCAGCAAAAACCAAAAATTTTATGAACGTGGAATTATGCCTCTACCCGAAAAATGGAGAAATGTCTTGGAACAAAACGTCCAATATATAATTTATTATTTATTATACAAAAGTAAATAAAAGTATTATACAAATGTAAAGTATTTATTTATCTTACAAAAACTGTCTTTCATTCCCACAAGAAAAAATGAAATTACTTTCCGAAAAACCCAATAATTAATATCACTTCTTGTTAACTACAAACAAGAATAGAGTCGGCTTTAAAACTAAGAAAAATAATTGACTAAATTAGAGTGTAAACGTAACGCAGTGTTTGAATATTGTTCAGAGTAATCTATTTAAATATATTTTCTATTTATTTTAAAGAAATCTAAAACTAAATAAAGCTAAAAAGGCAAAATTGTCCAATGTGCACCTTGTGTTAGATATCAAAATGGAACATTATGACATCTAGCGTGCAGTGTGAGAATGTGTCATGGGTTATTGTAATAACATTCTGCTGTATATAAATGTGTGAAAGGTTGTAGCCTGAATAACCCTAACATAATACCCATTTTTCTATATGTTTGTTTTATATAATGAAAATACGATACAAGGTATATGCGTATGTACAAAGATTAAAGTACTTATTTAAAGTCAGTGAAAAATCTTTCTTTTCCTTACTTTTCGTTAAATTAAAACAATTTTCATGTTCGATAAAACATCTAATCATCTAACTCACTATACTGTATGCATAAATAACCCGCGTGAACTTATAAGACATTCTACCCAATTAATGTACATATCTTGATTTATAAAATTAACAAACAGAAAACGAAGTGTCTAACTCTCTAAAAGAAGCTGAAATAAAATTGATATTAACAGATTTTCTCATATATTGTATTTTTTGTGAATTTTACGGTATTCCCCAAGTTAAAACTGTCAGAAGAAAATAAACCAGCGAACAAATCAACATCAATAATCGCAATAAATTACTAAAAGGCTATACGTAGAAGTGCAGCTCAATAATGTCAAACGAGTCGGATTCAACGGTGTGGAACCGCTTTCATATTCTCGTATGTCAAGACCTTGGTAATTCTACACTTCAGAAACCCGGGGTTGGGTTTGTGTTACATTTAATAGTAATAAGTCATGTAGTTTATAGTAGTAAGTAGTTGTAGTAGTCTTTATTGCGGTTTGAAATTTGAATTAGTCTAATTTGAATTTTATTTATTTTAGATTGTCTAAAATATGTAAATTTGTTTTTTTTTTATAATTGTTAACGTCAACAATTTTCTATAATAAAATGTTTTAGTTTTACTCACACAAACATTGCATACGATGTCTATGGTAACAAACATATGATCAATTTTTTTACAAATGTATATTTGATAATCTTATTATAGTTCATAATATTATAACTGTAATTATGTGATAGACCAATAAAAACAATAAATAAACAAATAAATTAAGTATTACCGAAATGTTTTATGATGAAAGCAATAAATAACTTTGTTCTTGTAAGACGTCTAGTGTAGATTGTTTTCAATAAGTTTAATATCGGTACAATTGCAGAATGCTAGTTTAGTGAAAATATGTACTAACCCTGATTTTAGTATATGTTTACGAAAGGATTACTTTGGATTTAATAGTGTGTTCTCAATTTTTTTTCGACTGTGTACTGCTGGCCTTGACAGCGTCACCAAGTTTTAGGGGAGCTAGAAGAACTCTAACCTTGGCGTGGAGACGTCGAGAGGAAACCATCAACTTAGAAATACAGTGACACAAGGGCGCCTCCTGTGAGGCTCGAACCTCGGCTTGTGTACAATGTTTGTAGTGGGGGACTGTCCGGACTAGGCTTATTGGCGTCGGGTGGTTAAGCGTTCTCAATGTTTTTATTAGCCACTTAACGTATTTGACCCACTTCGTGGCGTACGATTTGCACACGTGGATCATGTGTGCAAATTTACAACCTAACACACACACACATATATATATTCATTCTTGAATCGTGCCTTGAAACTATATCAAGGCTGTTAATTAACAAGACTTACCTAATTACCTGTAAATTTGATGTTACAATGCAAACATAACGAACGTCGTATCTATGACACACTGACGAAAGTTTAACGATCCTCAGAGGATGTTCTTAATAAGTTCGTTGACGTTAATAATTGACGTGACATTTCGTATGCAGTTTGCGGACGGAGGTGCCGAATGTGGCAATACGTTTAAATTATAGGTAGTAAATTGCGTTAATACTCGTTAGCGCTTCCGGTCTTAGTTTTAGTTGGTTTACTAAAAGAGTAACTATTAAATTTGCTTTCCTATTGTGTTTATTGTGTGGAGAAAAACATATTTCTTTCATGTAAACAGTAAAAATTTGGATATTTACTATGTTCTCAAATTCACTCTCATTAAAATTAATAAATCCAGTCGGCGAGGGGATCGACGAGGCCATCATGGCGGAGTATGACACCGTCTGACTGCAAACTCGATTGGTTGCAGGTTTGATTACGTTGAGTTTCCCACTCAATTTTATTTTTATTTAGGAAACATACAGTACAATTATTCACATAAATTAAGACAAGTTAAATAATACTTGCAATAAAGTTCCGACTAACAGATTTATCGTAAAAATATTGCAGGGCAGTATGAAATTATAGAAATAAATTCCTTACAAAATAATTAATTATACTACTAAACAATATTATTATTAATATATTTAATTATACAACTAAACAACACTCAACAGGCAATATTTCGATTTCGGAAAGTAGTAAACGGAATAAAAACACGAAGTCTGAAATGTGTTAAGGCAGCGGGAGCAGATGGAGTCACTGCAGAGATGATCAAATATGGTGGACCGCGCATCTTGGACCTATTCTTTTTTCTATGCAATTTACGCTGGAAAAAGGAAGGAGATTCGCGAAGCGCAGTCATCAGTCAGTTTGAGCTTGTTAGTTTAGATTGGACAGTAAAATTTATGCTCATATTTTAGCGAGAAGAATGCAAGAGAAATCTGAAGGCTTTTGTGGGAGGCCCAAGGAGGATTTAGACCTGGAAAAGGGTGCATGGATCAGGATCTCTCCTCATGATCACGGAAAAGTTTCTAGCTGTAAACCAGAAAATTTTCTGTGCTTTTTTGGATTTAAAAAAGGCATTTGACAGGGTTGTAAGAAAGAAGTTATTGGAGATACTGCCCCGGTACAATGTGAACAGACCCTTGTTGCAGGCGGTAAAATTTCTTTATCGAGATCATTTAGCCTGTGCACGAGTAGGAGCTGGCATGTCACCTCAGTTTGATATTCAATCGGGTGTCAAACAGGGCTGCGCCATGTCAGCTTGGCTGTTCAATTTTTATTTGGATAGCTGTCTCCAAGGAGTGAAAGAAAGTGACATAGAAGTGAAAGTTGGTGATTTGACAGTAAACTGTTTGTTGTACGCAGATGATGCAGTGTTAATTGCATCATCAGAATGCGAGTTATAGGCATTGGTCACCATTCTGAAAGAAGGATGTGAAAGTAATGGTCTAAACCTGAATGCGAGTAAAACTAAGATTCTAGTATTTGAAAGAGACTAAGAAAGAACGTAATGTAAAATTAGAGTAGATAGAAAGATATTAGAACAAGTGAATGAGGTGATATATCTGGGAATGTCAGTGAAAGGCGTTTTGCTGCCAGTAACAAGGTTAACGATGCTCTTGCTGCATTGTTGCGACGGCAAACGTCAGCGTACCTGCACGTCTTGCCGTTCACAATGCACTACTGATACTGATGTTGTTATACGGCAGCGAAACGTGGGTGTGTCAAAAGAAGAATGAAAGAAAGATGAATGCAGTGAGATTTCATCGTCAGATATGCGGAGTCAGTTTAGCTGACCGTATATGCAGCGAGTAGATACGCAGAATGACAGGTCTAAGCACGAATGTCATAGTAAGAATGAAGAAGAACGCGCTCAGGTGGTTTAGGCACCTTGAGAGAATGAATGATGAAAGAATGGTAAGAAAGATTTATGAAGCCAAGGTGAGTAGTACAAGAGGTCGGGGGAGATCTCAGTTGACCTTTGAAAACACAGTATCGAAGATACTGGAAGAAGGTCACGTAAAAAGCATGAGGACCCCCCAAGGGCATGTATGAAGACGATAATGAATGTAGACGAGGCGAAAGAGGTATGCAGGGACCGTAGCGTTTGGTGCTCCGTACTCTCTGACTATCCCGCATATACTTATAAAGCGTGTAGTTAAAAAAATATATTACGAAATGTCTTGACATTAGGTTGCAATGGAGACTTACTCCGACTGATTAACTGACTCACGGTAGGATCGGGGTGCACCCGAATTCCCGGCTAATGGCTGGCGAGGAAGAGCACCGTGAAGTTTTATTGGGTAAACGGGGCGGCCTATATCTGTCAATCTGGAGTCCCACATAACCTGTCCCGAGTGCCCAATCGGGAAGGTATCCGTAAAGCAATTACCTCACATTAAAAAAAAGACTACCCTGCTATGGGGAATAAAGCCTAAACCTGATTAATATTAATTTAAAATTCAGCAATATAAACGTATTTAATGTCTATATATCGATCAATATAATAATATTTTACAATGCTACTTTGACCTATTTATGAATTTGATCAATCCTCAGACTACGTCTTTTTAACATTTTTTATTTTAAGCGATTTTTTTATTTTGGGACACGAAATCAAGCGTAAATTAATGCCAACTTTCTACCAAACTAGGGCAATAAGGATATTTCAATTATAAGATTACCTTGAATGAGAATCGAATTCCATTATTTATTTTTTACCTTCTTACAATTTATGATGACGCTATCGGAATTGTACAACTTAGTCATAAGCTTATATGTTCCTCACTCAGGTGTGAACTCAACACGGAGCGTGAATCAGACGCGACGATATTTTCGACACCACTTTGTGTCTATTTCCGGCTTTCCTGCGCTCCTCTATTTACCGCTTACTGCGCTGTTAAAATTGATTTTGTTTTCACCGGTTCATTGATAATTTGTTTGATTTTAAGTAATTATGACCATTGTAGTTAAGTTGATGGTGTCTGAGTGTAAATGCAATGATTGCGGATTCGATCCCTAGTATGGGGCTGTATGATTATATTTTAATTATTGCTTTCCCATGTTGGTAAGACAAGTTGAGTTTGAGTTGCACTCAATACCTTACTTGATCTCAGAAACTTGATCGTTTCCAGGTGATATTACCATTGATTGCGATTTAATGTACTTACTTCTTTAATTTTATTTTCAACTAGCTAGTTATTTACGTCGGCTATCTGAAAGTGAAAGTGGCTCCAGAGATTTGCTGGAACGAAAGGACAGACACACTGACAAAAATTATAAAATATATTATTTTGGTGGTTATGATTATGTGCCATATCTACATACATATGTGTTTAGTGAAAAGCGGTTATTATACTCGTAATATTACAAATCGACACTCCAATTATATTTATTTTTATAGATATAGATTATTTTAAATATTTATATTAAATGTGAAACTTAAATTGTAAACCTTTTTTCGTTACAAACTGAAACCAGCTGTCCATCCGTCTGATAAAAGCTGCCTTGACATTACCATTTTTGTCCAGTAATGCGCTTCCTGTAAATAACTTCTTTTGTTCTTCCTAAAGTAATTGATTATTTTCTGATCTGTTTTAAACTAATTAATTACAGTAGACGACCATGATGGATAAAACGTTTTTTATGCTATAGGTATAATTAAAAATATACATAAAATTATTTTATAAATATATATCGACCTTTTCTTTTGAAAACAAGTTTTTATTATACTGACATAGAATATATGAAAAAGAAAGAATTGCAATTGTTTTTGTTTATGGGGTAAATTTGATATGTGAAGTAGTGTTATTTATTTATGTTTCTTATAGCATATTGGTATTAATATTACCAACCCCATCATCTTCCCTTTAAAAAATATGAACCTACGACCTTTCTAACTCTTTTCTAAATGAAGTACAATTTTATATAGCTAAAACTAAATTTTAGAAGTTTTTTTTTGTATTGTACAATTTCAAGACTTACCGATCATCCATTTCACCTTTAATCTTCAAGAAAGACGCTCGATCATTTCACACCCACATTCCTTTATCAGACGATGGAGCTATAATGAAAGTAATATCTATAGTTACGACTCTAATGTAGGAATCCCTCATAAAACAACTTGACACGGCTTGGTCTTTAAAGTTAACGGGTCTACCGTTTGGTCGTTTTTAAGGCTTAGCATTTAATCTATCTATAATAATTATAATAAAAGTGTCTGTACATTAAATATATTTTTTAAAAATAGGTTGAGGGCGATGTTAATAACGCAGTAGTATACAACTCGATGATTACTATTTGTGAGCTGTTTTTATATTATTTTTGTACACGTTGTGTGTATACACTAATCTCTCAAATTACTAAACGGATTTTACTAATTCTTTTATCATGAAAGTATGTCTATTTGTCGTTAAGAAAATGGGAAGATTGAATACCGCTATATGACCGACTAGAGTAAACGTACAAGAAGTATTTACATTATGAATATATCATTAAATTCAATCGAACCTTTAACCCATCTCTCTTTTTGAGGGGACGGGGTAGAATACAATTCCCCGCCTCTGCTGGGTAGCGTCCTTTAAGAGGCGGAGATGTCATGTAAGCCAGCTTTTACTATTCCCACCCGTCACCCGACATTCTTTTCGTTGTGTTGGTTCTGAGAGTTCTGGTTGCAGAAGCCACTATACTATCTCCTCATTTGCCTATTTTTTTGTATAAAAAGAAATCGTCTTGTAAAATAATATTATTCACCCACGTGTCTATTTTCTAGTACGTAACTACAATTTAAAGGTGTAAATAAATCTATTTTGAAACAAACCAAATATTCCAGGAGTCATGTTTATTATTCCGTTTGTAAAATATAGAAAACAGTACTACCAAAATATGTACAAACATTACTTCAAAATGCCAAGAACTATCTAGACTAGGCATTAATTAACGTTATTAGTGTCTGAAAGCGGAAATGGTAAAATAGTGAATTCACTACTAACGATGTATAACAATAACAAACAATTTTCTATACAAATTTTGGTACTTTTATAGTAATATAGTAATTACTGAAAAACGATCTTTCCCTTATAAGAATTAGTATGGTTGATAATCTATACATGTAATATAATAAAAATGTATATTCGTTGTCGGTAAATGGAAGATTTTGTAGAAAAAACATTATCGAGGACGTTTATCAGTGTGATAGAACCCAAAACAATGACGTTTAATTTTTTTATCTGCTTGTATGTTCGTCTGTGTGTTTGTGCACTCTAATCTCAGAAACGGCTTAACCAACCAAAATTCGGCTATCATTGTTGTATTTTCTGTCCACTGTCTGTTTCACTCCAAATCCACTTTGTTTGAATTTTTATTGATAATTTTCTTTATATTTTCCGAATTATATGTGTCTAACAAAGTGTTTTCTGTGAGACTAAATCGTAAACCCAACTTTGTCTACTAGGCTTTCAGTGAATATGAACCCACTAGCGGCGTATTTATTTAAATAACATACAATTTTACTATAATTTTCATATATTTATTTTTTTCACATAACCTGTTGATATATTATTTTATACTTAAAAGAAATTATCTTTCTTTGTTAAACTTTCTTTTAAGCAACGTCGGTGATGCGGTGAAATGTAAATGATAAATGCTGTAGAATCAAACCCTAAGTATAAACTACTGCAGTGCGGTCTGACATAAAATAATATGCTTCGATGGCTGTGCGCTCATGTTATAACTTTATTTACCTGATTATTTAAAAGAAATTCATATCTTCAGTAGTGGACTGCAAAAAGAAAAATCCTTTTTTTTCTCGTGCTGGTATTAATATTGGAGAATAAATTAATAATAAATAAAATTAATAATATTATACTAAATAAATTAGAATAAAGTCTTCGTATTTCTCCCGTATTCCCTAAGAAATTTACATTTAAAATGTAGCAAGAAGGAATACCTCTTGGATAACATGTTCGATAAAGAAGTTTTTATATTAAAATTTAAGTTTTTTTATTCCTTTGATATAATTTCTCCTGAATAGGATAGTCACTATTTTTAATTAATATATATAATAATTTTTATGAAAATTTTAAAAAATATATATTTATATTATATTTTTATAACTGAGAAATAATTTTAACTACATACATCAAGAAATTCGAATAAGAGTTCACATTAAGCTCATAATAAAAAAGATAATACTAAACAGATGTATTCTGCTACGGAACTGAAAACTTGTACAAGTACAAGGAGGTTCAAATACTCCTTATCTTTTACGAAATAAGGTTCCAATTTGCCTGTAGCTTTTTAAAATTATAAAATGAACCACGCTTTGTTTTCAAAAGGTGCGGAAAAGAAAACAAAAGTGCATTATAATAAAATACTCTGTTGATTTATTTATGGTATATTTAAGCTGTGTGTTTTTAATTTAAAATGGGTGCTAGGGTTTCATAGAAGTGTTCGAAATGTGTTTGTGTATATAATCTGTAAAGAATAATTTGATACTAGTTGCGCTAGCGACTTTGTTCATATGGAAATTAATATATCTGAATTTTTATTTTCTAATTTTAAAATAAATTTAGCCTAAGTTACTTCGTATTATATTGGCTATCTGCCAGTGAATGTCCCGGTGAATTTGGTGCAGCTATTCCAGAGGTTAGCCGTAACAAACAGACAGAGGAGACAGACAAAAATTGTATATAACCAAAATATTATTAAAATATTATTTTGGTTTATGTATCGTTTATACATTTATATGCATTAAGTAAAAAGTGATACTTTTATTTAAAAACAAATACTCCGAATTGATTGAATAGATGAAACAAGACTATAGATAGGCTGGAACATATTCAGTCTGTTCAATATTATGATGACTAAGAAGAAAATATTTTTAAAATTTTAGGAGCCATTATAGTGCAGTGGAATAGCGTATATCTGTAAGCGGTGATAGAAGGTTGGTTATCCAATAAGGGCAATAATTTAATTATTATATTAATTTTTTTTCTTCTATCTTGTAAAACAAAGCTCTGCGGTTCCGCCACTCAACACGACAATATGAAATATATAAAACAGTTTTTATATTTCATAGTACATTTAAATAATTTTTTTTGTCTATTTAAATACATATTATGTTGCGACTGAAAACATTGTCATAATCGGAAATAAAATATGACAATTCGGTCATTTCTCTACATCCAGAAATATAAATATAAATTTATAGAAAATTTTCACGTAACTAGCACGTACTATAATTTACCATGTAGCTATGAGAAGCTTGTCATATAAACTTCAATATAACGGTACAGGTCGCGGGTTCAAATTATGCATGGGAAAATTTATTCAGGACCATACATTACGTATTTAATTAAGAAGTTCTCACAGTCCACTTTGAAAATTAATTAAAGGCACAACAAAACATACAAAACTCATCGTGGAAAGACGATTTATGACTGTCTACTTTGAGTCAACTTGAAATAATTTAAACACGTTCACATTTACTTAACAATACTTTTGTTCTAGTGAAACTGGCCTTGAGTAGAATAAAGAAGCTGGTACGCAAGTCGAGTGAACCACACGAGTTACATTCTTACGTTCTTTCACTTGTACCATTACTTTAATGACACGGCCTATTCTTTTTTTGTCAATATCTCTGTAAAGTATAAAACGTTAAGAGCAGAAATTCTAAGGAGCGAGCCGTTTCTTGGTAGCATTGTTGTAATGCTCTTCGTCTTTTATAATTCATCATATGTTTGTTTTCTTGTTTTATTTATTTTGGTTTTTAATGTCTGTTTCACTCCAAATCTACTTTGTTTCAATTTTTATTGATAATTTTCTCTATATTTTGATAATTATATGTGTCTAACAAAGTGTTTTCTGTGAGACTAAATCGTAAACCCAACTTTGTCTACTAGGCTTTCAGTGAATATGAACCCACTAGCGGCGTATTTATTTAAATAACATACAATTTTACTATAATTTTCATATATTTATTTTTTTCACATAACCTGTTGATATATTATTTTATACTTAAAAGAAATTATCTTTCTTTGTTAAACTTTCTTTTAAGCAACGTCGGTGATGCGGTGAAATGTAAATGATAAATGCTGTAGAATCAAACCCTAAGTATAAACTACTGCAGTGCGGTCTGACATAAAATAATATGCTTCGATGGCTGTGCGCTCATGTTATAACTTTATTTACCTGATTATTTAAAAGAAATTCATATTTAGTTTTGAATTTTGCGTTTTCGATGTCGTATTTTGTCAAAAAGTTATTTTTGGATACCAAAATATACTCGTAAAAATCACGAAACTCAAAGGTCTTATTTAGTGACCCGGAACTGGCTGCAAAACAGTCAAACTGTGATCACGGACTAAGTATTGTAAAGTGATCGAAACGTTGGGTTTTCAGAAATGTACATTCGATTATTAAAATATACGCGATTAATCCGTTTAAAACAGGTTCATTTAAGATGCTTTGATTTCTCAGCTAGTTAAAAATTGAAATAACATGGTTACGGTCATAAACGTCACATAAACGAAATACCGTCACATAAAATGATAATATTTTAAATATAATCATTCTACCTATTATTTTAATTATAATTTATAAAGAAAATATATTTGTTTTAAAAGTTTTACTGTTCAGCATTCAGATCGTAATAAAAGAAAGGAAAATTACGAGTCGAGACGAATTTTAGGACGAAGAACTTAGCCAAATAATTTACATTTTTTTATGAGCCAATTGTATAAAACAGAAATTTAATTAATACTGCAATGAAATACATTGTTATCTAAAAATAAACAGTCAAATATGAAAATCAAATAGATTTTATCTCAGAGCAACGTACTAACGTTGGCATGGTATTGCATGTAGTTGGAATTTTAGGTCATTCTGTTTATGAACTCTCATAGCTCGATCAATAGCTTGGCTAGACTTTGTCTGTCATGGTACGTCATGAAATAGGTCATGCCTTTAATCGGTAATTTGAGAATGCTTCACACTTTATTAGGTATAGCAGGATGGTCAGAGAGAATCTAGTTTCAAGACATACCGTTCTTCACTTTCTTTCCATTTAAAATTGCGGACATTAAAATGAAGAACGTCCAGAGCTTTTTGTCCTTTACAAATTATGAATCAGTAATCAAGTGATTCATCTCTTTGTTATTAAATTAGTTTATATTTACAAGTAAATAAGTAATGTAGAAAAAATGTTAAAATTTACTAAATAATTTAATATTTAGCTAGAAGTGTGGACTATATGTCATAGAGTAAGATTTAAAATTAAAACAACCTTATTTTTTGACGTCGGTTTAAAGAGTACATTGTGTTTAAAGACAACTGAGTAGGAGAACGTTATACAGTCTATTCAAATAAATATATTATTTCAAGATTTATAAAATCCAGACAAACAAATTTGCGGGCGGCAACGCACCATATAAAACAATACAAGCCAAGGTTCAACGCACTTTGCTTATCCAAAACGCAAGGTGGAAAACGCGTAAAGTGTAAACCCATCTTCCGGTACTATTGTTCTCATATTTATAGCTTCCGGCGTCTTTGACATCGGCCTTGTAGGACGACGTTTATTGCCTTTGCTACGATCCATCTCCCTTTTGTCTTTGTTATTTTAATTTATGTATCTGTTTTGATGCAACTTTCCTTTTTGTTTCGTGTTATTCTTTTTTAAGTTAAATTTCTTTAGAGGCCGCTCGTGGTGTAGTGGGACAGCGTCTGACTGTAAACTCGGTCATCTAATCAAATAAACAAATCAGTTGTGGGTTCAATTTCCACTCGGCTGAATGGTTATATTTTTTGTCATTTCTCTGCCCTAGAAAGACAAAGCCCGGCTTTGAGTTCCGCTAGTTAACACGTAATGTCTTGAATTTGACAGAAAGTAGTGTCCGGAGTGTCTTGACACTAGGTACTTTTTGTCTACCTCGCTAAGCGGGATAAAAGCGAGAAATATGTTGTTACTTAAACATGGTGAATTAAACTAATCTAAGCTATCGTTAAAAAAGAATAATAATATGAACATATATGCAGAAATAAATATTTAAGTATTTTCTTTTTTTTTACTAAGTACCTAAGCGTTCTTACCATTTAATAATTCTATCCTCTACCGCAAGCCTAGAAGATATAACTCACTTAGCGATACGGCCGCCTATTGTGCTCTTTAAAATAAGTATTTTCTTGTATATGTTTTAATCGATGACCAACAAATAATATTTTCATATCAACTCATTTCCTTATATTTATATAAAAAATAATTAATCTATATTAAAAAAATGATTCAACACATTTCTTGTTTCTGGATTTGGCTTGTAAATTTGTTCGCTTATCGGGTAGCGAGAAAAACATCTGAATTGTGCGTATTTTACTTTCTTTTCTGAATTTGTGATAGAATCATTATCTGTTCGCTAAAATAACAAAGTTTTCTTGAATAATTTTCATATCATTATTGGTTCTAGTTTCTTCACGTTTTTATAATCTATAAACACAAACACAATGGAACGCTTATTTAGAAAGTAAAATAAACATTTATTTTTAATAAAATTCATCGATGCGTGAATCGTTAAATCAAAAAAAATCACAAAATAGAATATTACGCAATTACTTCGCAGGCTTTCCTTATGATGTAAAGAAAATGTTTTACTTTACTGGTTATTAAGTAAATTGTATAATAATTTAAACCATAGTCTTAATTTTAATACTTCTGATAGTAGATTCTAATTCAATATATTATTAGATCAGTACTTATTTAGAAGTTAAATATAAACGTAAATTCATAACAAAACAAAACTATATATTCATAACAAAATTATTAGATTTGTCCATATGCTATATTTATACTAGATTCATAGAGAGGTTATTGTCTCTCTGACTGATTCTAGTTGCCTACTTACTCATATTAAATAAATATATTTAATTACTATATGACTAATACTAATAGCCCAGAACTTTTGCGCGTTATTCCTAGCTTAGTAGATAAAGAGAAAGAAGCTCCAAGCGGTAGGGTCCACACTTATTAATCTTTTCATCTTCAAGGTCCTTGTGGTTTTTACGTGACCAGTATCATCGATATTGTAGTTTCAACAGCCAACCAAGGTATCCGCCGACTTCTCGTACCGCTTACCTTTGCTTCATATATTTTTCTTATCATTCTTGCACCTAGATCTAGCCATGCTCATACCACCAGAGCACGTTCTTCTTCATTCTTCCTATTTATGTCTTAAAATATTCTATACTTTTTTTCCATTGTAACTAAAACTCCTTTAAATTGGTAATGAGTACATCTACAGCCTTCTCATACAGACTGTATGGTAATACAGCGATGAATATTTAAATCAAATAACTTATAGATCTTATGACTATCATGATAAAAGTGAAAATCGCTTGTTCAACATAACAAATAGTTGCTGTCTAGACTGAAAACAAATCTGTATATTTCATACAAAGTATACTTTAAATATTTATTGTAATGTAGTTGAAGTAGTACCTTCTAGTATATATATAATATTGGTTTAGTCTTTTTCAATATATAAACTAATGTATTATTAATTTACATATACAACCCTGGCGCAGTGGGACAGCGTCTGACTGTAAATGAGATCGGTTGTGGTTTCGATTTCCATTATATTTAAAACTTGTTTTCAGTTCTACGCACAAGGCAGAGCGCAGCATTGTGTGCACTACTCAATACGCAATGTTTCGATTTTGGGGGTAAAGCAGTCTACGAAGTGTCTTAACACAAGGTTGTCTCAGGGTACCCTGCTATGCAGGATGTAGCGTGAAGCTTCTTATTTTATTATATATTAGCTTTATTCATTTATTAACCTAAACTCTTTTGGACTGATATTTTGAATTATGACCCACTTTTTACTTTTCCATTCACTTCGAATTTTGCAGTCGTGTCCGAGGAAATATTTTTTGTAGCTTGATTTTGATATCCTTGACAAAAATACTTAAAGCACTGCTTTAATATCAATTAAACGTACTTACATTTCAACTGGATCTAATCATTTAGAAAATATCTAAAGTCACTTGCATTTAGAATCATTTTATATCAATATACAAAAGTTTATAAATAAAAAATAATAAATTCCACATAGAAAAGCAACACTTACTAAGATGAAACGTGGGAGATGATCTTGACGCAGCATCCGATCTGCCGTGCGTAGTGAGTCAGATATACAATCAAGAGGTCACAAGTTCAAGGCCGCGTGCGCGTGCACGCTAATGTACCTGTACATCTTTTCATATAGCAACTTGGCGTGTTGAAGAACTATTAAAATATGAAATATTTGATATTTTTTGGCTGAATCTAATCGATTTACTTATGTAGGAACAAAGCGGGGAAACTTTATACTCTGTTGTCAATAATGACTGACAACCAATTAAATCATAAAAAAGAAATTAATATAATAATTCTCCATTTTTGCGATTTTTACACATTTTAAATGAAATTTTAAGATGCTTTCAACTTACTACTTAGCAATAAAAAAAACTATAATAAAAATATTATCTTATTTAATAATTAATACATAACATCACTCACTAATATAGTATATATTGATATCAATGACAAAATCGATTTTGTGATTCGATCTAATGTCCTGGAAATGTCAAGGTTCTATAAGCCTGTAAGATGTCACGTAACACTCTGGTACGATGCCAATCGATTCCGTCCACATCGGGCGTCTGGAAGACTGGCGCCGTTGCATTCTCTATTACTTAGCCAATATAACTTCTAGGTTTTGTTATTTAGGGCGCTGTTTTTTTTTATAAGTAGGAACTAGAGCAATCGTTAATGCGTAAAATGCGCGTTGCCTTAGCTACGTGCACTTTATACAAACGTATTATACTTTGTAATGTGTGTAATATTTATTTTATTAATTTAATATATTTCCAATTCATTATTACAAAACTGAACTTATTATGTAAAATTTCAAACTCACCCGTCTGTTCTATTACAGTAATTAATATAATGATTAGATATGTTTTGCTTTATCGTCTTTACGTATGTGTTTATACTTTTTTTGTTGGTTTAAGGGAGATATATGTACTTTTTTCTACAACTTTGTTCGCTTCATCTGAATTGGTAATACAGTACAACTAATGCATAATAATTGTCCATCCATATTATAAATATAATCGCAATGAAAAAGCGTATTAAGGTTGTACATTGTTTCTTATTGTTCCCATAGCATATTTAGGGACAATCTAGTGTCAAGACATTTGGTGGTCCGCTTTACGTCCAAAATTGAGACAGCGTGCTGAGTGGCGAACTCAACGACGCACTTTGTCATACCACAGCGGTGCAATGAAACTAAATAATAGCATTATAGGTTTTATTTATTTTATGATTTTGTTTTGGATTTAATTTATGTTCAATAAAGGTACGGAACATAAATTCGAATGGAATTTTAACTCATTTCCACTGTCTATAGTTAGGGTATGTGGCTCAACTGCGCTACACGGTTTGTCTGTATGTACATACATATTATTTAGGTATTTGGTACTGCGTGTTTACGTGTCGTAGTTTTTTGTTACTGCAAAAACTATTTTTTTTATAGCTACTACTAAAGTATTAATTTTCCTTTTAAACGCGTAACGGCAACTTTGTAAAAGGAATCTACTAAAGCATAATCTAGAACATTATCAATTCAAAGTTTTTTCTAGTATAAATGTGAAAGGATACGTTTACTTCATGAATAATTCATTCATAACATAACATTTAGAGCAATTTACGTTATAATTATATACACAATCTTGTTTATAGCAGACGAAATGAATTATGAAATACTTGGTTATTTTTATATATGTATATATATATATATATATATATATATATATATATATATTTGTCTAAGAATTTGCTTCGTAATAATGAGTAACTTAAATGTATGAATAATCTTATTCACATATATATTTACCCAGTTGTGTTACTATAAATGTAATGTGTTAATATAACTTAGCTGTTCAAAAAAGGATTACGACTTATTTATTTTTTTCAACCTAACTGATTGCCTTTTTTTACATAATAGATTAGTAGTAAGACAAGATAGTTTGTACATGTTAAGTGGCGGAACTAAACACCGCGGTTTAGTTCGCCAAAGTGGTTAAATAAAATCATCAATATAAATAAGATCTTCATCAGTGGGATTCAAACCTACGACCAGTTGAGTTGACAATTAAATACTATTCCACTTCACTCCGATAGTCAAAATTGACTAACTAAATTGTTTTTTATATATTTAAATATCTGTACAAAATTGACGACAAAGATCGATTAATCGCTTTAGATTTTCGTCTAGAATTTTTCTTCGTATACTTTTATAGTATACTGTACGATGTATGTTTTCAGCAGTGAATATAATCATAGTCATAATAATCGTATATTTAGTTCAGATTGTTCGATGTTTTTAAATTCACTATCTCCAACTATAGTGTGGCCAAGAAATAATTATTTAATTAATGTTTCCTTTTCTCATTGTGATAAGACAAAACGCAGCGTTGAGTTTTCTAAATAAATAAGGTTGTGACAAATTCGACGTAGCTTGATAACGACGTAGTATCGTATAGTGGTTAGGAATCTTCGACGGTTTACAAGAGACACTGGTTCGGTTCCCGCTTCGTTCAATTTTTTTTTCATATTCAAATCATCTGCATTTTTAGCTTTTCAATGTGTCACCTTGCTCTGATACACTAATGCCTACAATAGTCTATAGTAAAGTATTCTTGACATATAAACGTTATATATATATATCGTACAAACGAACAAATAGTTTAGCTCAAATAATGAAATTTCTAAATTCCACTTAAATTCTAAATCCAATTCCCCTGCAATGTACACCTGACAGGGTTTTCACGATTTTCCCAGCAAATAACACTGACATGTAATTACTTAGTTGATAAGTTAGAAAGTGAAGCTGTTCGTGATAGAAGCGATTATTTATTAGAGAACGTTACCTCCTTCAATTTTAAGACGAAATATATCGATTTTCATGTTCTCTAAGCATTTTTTTATACACATAATGAGGTCTAATTTGACATAAATTGTTTTAAAATAATTATTCAAATAAGAAAATACCATCATTTCAATGCGAACGAGTTGTTTCTTTTAATCATATATATTTTAGACTGATATGTAATTTAGTACTTCTAACTTATTGCTTGCAGTTGAAAATCATATATTTACGGTATATTTTATTATTAAGATTTTAGGTAATATAATTCAAAGTAGACAGTCTTCTAGTAGGGTTTACGATGTACAATGCTTTTGCAATTTATAAGTAAATACAATTGACAGAGAAAGTGTTTGTCTTTTATTGGTTTTACTCTTACTTATTTTTTCACTGCGTAAAGGTCACCAATTACCGCCGTAATGGATACTATCCTAACTTTTCCTTGTATCATATTCTTTTACTAACATACTTATTTCTGAGTAAGCTTTTGAAATATTTATACAAAAATAATCTTACGCTTTATATCGCATAAGAGTCAAAAAAGACAGAGAGAACCTAGTGTCCATACACTCTGTCGACAGCGTCTACAAGAATTAGTTTAATATTTATTATAAGGTTAATGTTTAAACGCTAAATTACGGGGTTCCCTGTATCTGTTTTGATATGGGAAAAATATGTGACGCTAAAAAAAGCCTAATTCCTAGTTCCTATTTAATATATATATCTTATATATTCAATTAATTATTATACGAGGTAACTTTTAAAAATTATTTATTTTACTTTTAAGGCCAAGCAAAAAAAGAAGACAAATTGTTTACATTAAATTCATATGTTAAAATATTTTTTTACGTTAAATAAAAAAAGTATTTTTTTAAAAAAATTGTAACATACGGAATACCTTTTTCCTACTGTTTACAAAGGAAAGTCACTGGTCGTTAACATCGGCTTTCTATAATTCGTGATGCAATTCATTCTGACACTCGCACTCGATCAAGCGTGGTTAGATTTTTTAATGTAGTCTACAGACCAATAATTATATTGACATTGAACTTGTTTTTTTTTCTAACTGTATTTATTATCTGTAACGGTACTCAAGGATATTCTGTGCAAAGTTTTTTTAAATTTTAGTTTTTTAATTTTCAGTTTTTCAAGTGAGTGATATTTCTTTTTTATTTTTATGCATATCTCGTATTTTATGGAGTATATAAAGGAGAAATGCTCAGAATTTTTAAATACCTTACTTCGAATTTTAACCCACAACCATTGCGGCACATGTTAACTGCGCCATGAGTTTTTTTTTTATTTCTTTCTATCTTTCTCTTGCACAGGCTCATAAATAGCTGAGATGCTGTTATGGAGGTCATACTAAGAGCTTTTGAAAAATGTTCTACCTTTGAAAATGGGGTAGCTTATAAAAAAAGTAGGCCGACCTAAAATGTTGAAAACTATGGAATAAATGTTAAAAGATGTTATTTTTTTAATTTAATTTATTTTCAGAGACTTAATCATTAACTATATAACTTAGACAAGTAAATTTAATTTATTAAAACCATCCATGCGCAGTGAAACATCGTTTGACTATAAACTCGATTAGTTACGAGTTCAAACCTACTCGGGGGAATAAATGTATTTACAGCTTAGCTTCGTTTCTTCTCTCTAGTACGACAAAAGACGGCGTTGAGTTCCGCCGCTCAAAGCTATAAAGCGTAAAGCCATATAATATAATGATATAGTTACGGAATGAAAATAAGGGAATGAATTATTATAAGTGACAAGTATTCCCACTTGTCCCATTAGACCACTCCCCGTTTCATTACCGTACCCTAAAAAACTGTCAACATGACATTATTGTTTTAATTTCTGTTAATGCGAGCATAAATTTGTATTTAGATAACTTTTTTACACATATTTAAAAACAGGCTACCCGTATAAATGACAAGGCCACGATGTTTTTTTTTTAATTGAGATTTGATCTAGACTGGACAATTTATATCTAAGTCTTGATTTTTTTAAACTAGCAATAACGGATATATTGCCGAACATGTATAAAAAAAACTATTTTTGAGAAATCACAAAGAAGAAATTAATTCTTTAATTTATTTCAAACAATTTATATTCTGACAATATAAACCGCAATGAAGCCATATTGTTTTCAGCCTAAACTGTACTTAATAGAACTTGATACAGATTACTAATGGATATATTATATTACGTAAAGGCAGAGTGAGCCAAAATCAATGACAAAATTTGAAAGTGTAACAAATGATTAGTGTTCGTTTTAATATATATATGTGTGTGTGTGTGTGTGTGTGTGTGTGTGTGTGTGTGTGTGTGTGTGTGTGTGTGTGTGTGTGCGTGTGCGTGTGCGTGTGCGTGTGCGTGTGCGTGTGCGTGTGCGTGTGCGTGTGCGTGTGCGTGTGCGTGTGTGTGTGTGTGTGTGGGCGTGTGTGTGTGTAGGGACATATACTTTGTAAGGATTTCAATATTTAAAGTTACGTATATAGTATTTATTTCTTGTCTTTTACTTTGAGTGGTAGAGACAACTGACTGCCTGCAAATATGGATTCTGTTCCCAGTGGTGATACGGATTGCTTTTAAACCGGAATTCCGAGTTGAGAAACGGGCAAAAAATCATAAATTTTCTAATTGTACTACATTATGGAGTACCATAATATAATAACTATGAATTTCGGTGGAAAGCTGAACTGAGCTTAATATTTTGACACTAGGTACTTCCTGTCTAAACTGCTATATGGGACAAAAATGTGAATAAAATTATATTATATACTTACATCAAAAATATAATTATTTTATTATTTATTATAAATTATATTTCCCACAAGTAATAACTATATTATTATACAAATATGGTCTTAAATGTAAGAGATATGAAAGTATTAATTATTCAAATAAGCTTTTATAAGCACTTAAACATAAAAATGTTATAATACGTCAGTGCTAAAAAAAGTGACAAACTTCAAAGATTTACTAAGAAAAGCCGGTCGCAATGTCGAAAAATTTACCTATTTTATATAAAATTAATTTTATTATATATACTGAGGTTTTAAAAAATTAAAAAATATGATATTTTTGAACAATGAATGTGGGAATGCGACTTGTTAAGAAAAAACGTTATTAAAATCAAGATATTGTAATTTACAGTAAATAATCTATTATTTTTGTATATTAATATTTTTGACAATTTCGTTCTAATGGTCATAAAATATACCATAACTTTGACATTAATAGTCTTTATGGCTGTCATAAGCAAACATAGTTCTACATAAATATATTAAACGTTCAAAGACCTAAACCTGTTGTGAATTAGTTCTTTTATTATAAATTATAATTATAACGATGTTATAATTTCTTAGAACATATAAAAAGACTTAAATATTTGATGACGGCATTAGTTGAGAATGTGACATTTGCAGTTCAAGTAACATAATAGCGTTTCTTAAATAATTTCCCTTGTCTTGCTTAGTATCCATGCTTACTTAAGTTTTTATGCGATAAATAGAAAATGAAATCAGACGTCTACATTTTTTTTTTTCATTTTGGGAGATTCAAAATAATACCAATAACAAGGAAACTTCTACAGCTTTACGTCTTATTCTGAATGGCAGGGTAATCAGAAACAGCCTAGCGTCAAGACACTCCGTTGACTGCGTTGATTTCCACGCGATAGCAAGATATTGCGTGTTGAGTGACAAACTCAACGGCGCTGTAAACGTCTCTTGTTTATTTAATAATTATTATATAATTTTATTTAAAAAACTGGTTACACGGTTTGTCTGTACGATCAGAATATTATATTTATATACTTTTGCTGGAAATGAGTGAAATAAAAATATAAGTTATCTTACAACATATGTATTTATTTATTTGTTCAACATTCACTTAATATGCGTCTATGTAATTCATATACAACATAAATATAATATAGAATAAAATAACGACTTAATCTAGGCATAATTACCTTTTATTGTTTGAAATGCCTAGAAAGCTTTATTATCTGCTATAATACGATAAATTCATAGAGCGTCTCTATATCGTTATGTCATAAAGATAATCAGGGACTGTCGAGTCTGAGGTTCTCGCAGCGCACACTACTTAGGTCCTACTTCTAAGATATAAATATATAATTACACACTATAATACGTATAGTAAGTTAGTACTATAATATTTTCAAAATTTATTAAAAAATGTTCAGAGTTAATGCACAATCTCCTTTAGTTATAATTTTGTAATAAGTTATATTTTATTTAAAAAATAGATCTTAAAGAGAGGCAGGTCCTGACGCTGTGACACAACGTCTGCCTGCGAACGCGTTCGATTGTGGGTTTGATTCTCATTCGGGGGATTAATTATATTTAAATTATTATTATTTTCTCACTCAATAAATATTCTTCAAAGCGCGGCGTCGAGTTCCGCTACTCCACACCTAATGTCTCGAATTCTGTGAAAAAGCGATAACGAAGTGTATTGGCACTAGGTAATTTCCTTCCAGGCTGCTCAACGGCATAACAGCGTAAAGTCAAAATAAATGATTCTTAAACGTTTTTCAGTAATTACATATACCTACTTGAACTAAGTTCTGCGTTAACCATTTTGTCAAAGTAGTAATAATCTAGTCAAAACCTATGGCTTGTAATATAAATTCAGTTGAAAAACATGCGTTGAAGTTAACAAATGTTAGGTAATGCATAACGGCATTGAAGTGTAGGGTAAATAACAGTAAGAAACGAGGTCTCATTAGCAATTATAATTTAAATTATCGCTGAATTGTTATAATAACATCACAACCTTGTGGGATTATCGCAAGCACGAATTAGGTTTTACATTTCTTATTTTTTATGTATTACTTTGTGTTTATTACAATTTGAGACTCGTCTGACAAGGTGTGGCGTTGAGTTTCGCAATTTAATAGACTTACTTATGCCTTTAAAACAGATGGAACATAGAGAACGGAATTTATTTAACTACGGAATGTCTACTTTGCTGTATAAAACAAAGGTTTTCACAATCTACAACTGCAGAGAGTCTAATAGTTAACTGAATATAAATTATATTAACTGTTGGTAACAGTATACCGAGTTTCATTCATTCATAAACTCAATTCCTAATAATTTTATACGCTTTCGACTAACGTCTTACAACAAAACAATATGCCGTAGAATCTTGAAGTTAGTAGAACAGAGAAACCGTGGAAATTTGCGTTGTAAAAGAAAATTCTGCATGCTTACAATGCTATTGTAGTAGTACATTAGGTATATTAGGCTGCCAGTACTAAAATGGTTTAACCTACATTTTAAAATTACTAAAAATGTATATAGAATCTAATAACTATTTCATTTATTTTGTGTATTGTCATCGTAGCGAAGTTGTAAAATGCCATGTTTATAATTAGAATGCCTATCTCATAAAATTATATTGACACTTTCCCAGCCTGATTGGAGATAATACGGTGTTTGGTTCCGTTGTTTGTAATGCACTGATACCTAAATGATCAATGAAAGTTAGAATGAGGTTAGGAGTGTAAGGTCGATTAGATAAGTAAGGGTGAATAAATAATCATGATACTTCTGTTAGTATTTATTTATGAGAGACAATAAAAGGTAATGTGATATAATATAACAATTGCCTATTTTGATTACCATCTTCCTTTTTTAGCTTCACTCGTATAGCAGAGAAGACAGAAAAAACCTAGTATCATCGCTCCGTACTCTGCTTCTAGAGTATATAATAAATACATCTTAATTTATATAATAATAATAATAATTATACACTTTATATTCAATTTTCGTACACAATCCCAGATACTGTAATCTATTATTATTATAGTCAATATATTTCCACTGACAACTGTAACCTAGTCACAATAAAATATTGGGTGACAATAATTGTAATCATAAAACAATTCTTATGTCAGCTAATACGGAATATAGAAGAGAAAGTGATTCGTCTCTAATTTATATTCTCAATGAAGGAGATTTAAAACACTAATATTATAGTGATCTTATATTAGCAACGTCTTATATTCTGGCAGGTAGCCATTAGACATGATGTCAACAGGCGTGGCTTAACCTGTAATTAAAGGCGAGGCGATTTGCATGGATGAATTGTGAATTGCCTATGTATTAGATTTAATCTGGAATTGGATATCACACAACCAAAAAAGACATATTCAATATGTATTTTTTTAATTGTACAATATTTTCTTCATTGTAGTTCATTAAAATAAACCTGCTTAAAGAATGAATGAAGAATACACTTGTCATACTACCACAACTAAGCAAAATATCTAGATTGATATCGGGCATTTTTTTAAGACTGTGATCCGAGCCGGTCTTCTTCTCTGACTTGCCACACTGACATTTATTACTAATTCAAACTTTAAAAATCCATGTACAAGTTTTATAAACAAAGACTGTAAGAAAAACTAGTTTGTATTATTTCAATACTTTTTCATATCGTTATGTTTTTTTTTCTGCATTCCATCTGAATTCCTGATACTAACTGTTGAATGGTGTCAGACAATGCCGTATCTAGTCTTGTCAGAGTAGAAAACTAAAAATAATTTAAAATATCAGTTCTCAGAGTGCAAATCGGACCCACAACTAATCGCGTTTACAGTCAGATTGCCGTCCCACTGCGCCACGAGGCATCAAATATGGTGTCATCTGTCGAAAATGATTAATAGCAAGCAATTTATCCATAACTTACCAAACTGGGAACAAAGCATGTTTATAAACGTTGCCAGCTGCAGCGACTAGTCTAAACAAGAATATCAGGTTACGAAGGACAAGGGCTAGGAGCGTGAAGGCAAAATTGTATTTATACATTATTATTTTAACGCTTTATATAATAATTTTTATTTTCTGTCTCATTATAAAAAATATATTTTATATCAAGAATGGGAATCACGATCCTCTTATTTTTTATCAGTTGTTAGTTATTTTTACATTTTAAATGAAAAAATATTTTTTCTAACATTTTTCTATTTAGAAAAGCTGAAGCTGAGCTTTTGAGCAATGACAATTACAAATTAAAAAATATTATAAAATTTATTGTAAGTTAGCTGTGCCCGCGACTTCATCTGCAATTTAACTATTTTATATTAAAAAATAGTCGTAAGTTTTTTACTATTCCATCAGCTATCTGCCAGTGAAAATCTCGTCAAAACGGACCAGCAGTTCCAGAGATCAGCCGGTAAAAACATGCAGAAGGATAGACAAAAATTTTGAAAAATGTTATTTTGGTATATGTAAAAAACAGTTATTTTAATATTACAAACATAGTTACAAATTTTATTTGTTTGTATACATATATACATGCTTTCAAATGATTTTCATTTTTAAACAGTGGTAGCCTAGTAGAAAAGCTTTGTTAGCATCAATATACGAATGACGCTTACAATGAAAGCTGCAAAGTTGCTAAATACAGATATCGTGCTGTTATTCATCAAAACCTACATTTGAACCTAATTTCATTAATTTCTGTTTGAACTTTGAACCATTGAACTATTCTAAGGATTAGTCGCACACAAACTCGCAGCTTGTACAGTACATTTCAAACCCAAAACGAAAGGGCTATGAATAAGAAGAATTGATATATTAAATCATTATCCTAACTTTAAAAGTTTGTTTCTAAAAAAAAATTATATGATTATGGTATCTTTTTTTTCCTCGTGTTTCTGAGAAACAATTATAAATATATATGCAGATATGTATGTAGGTGTTTTTATTTTACATAAAGGAAGGAATATTATTCTATGACTTTAAAGGTATCCTTTACCTTATCTGTGCTTTTAAATGTTTGTTCCGATAGTTTTAAGTTTTATAATTACCCATAAAACTTTTTGAGTTAATAAGTTAAGGTGAAATAACTAAAATTATTGTTTGTGTCTCCAATAGGTGATAATATGTTTCTTTTGAATTTAGATTGACGATAAAAACATCGAAATGTTATTCTAGAGTTATTATGAGTATTTTTTTACCTTCACGCTTGATCCCTAATAGTATAGTAATACTCAGTCGTATTTTCTTAATTTTCTTCTTATAAGGTTAGTTTGGGTTTAAATATTACTTATCTACCTTTATTTCTCTTTAACAATATTGACGATTCCCAGTTTGATACATTAATGCGGCGTTGCTGTTGAGGTAACAGAATGGTCAATTACTAGCTTATTTTAGAAGACAATTGCGTAAAAGGTTCGTAAAACGCCCTTTGTATTAAAACGATTCGACCAGCATGCTGCCATATATGTACGCTATTTGACATAAGGGTATCATTTTTTAAGAGTCAATTGAAGAGAAGCCAGACAAGAGAAATGTCTATACATTAAATATAAATTTCCCTGTAACTGAAATTTTAGCCCAGGCATCGCGTGCATTCAGACTGTTTCGTCCTTACTACTGCACTGTTAGTGTATTTATTTTGTCTGTAAAAGTCACTTTGTAGTATTTATAGTTTTACATGGAAATAAATAACATATTTTTCGTCTGGTAGGGAAAATATTTAAATTTATCTTTAATATTTCTCGATGAAGTGCGGTGTTAGGTTGCGACATCCAATACACAATGCCCTAAAATTTCCTACTCTTTTATGTGCAAGAGACGGTTTTTTTACCTCAATTGAGAAATAAGATTGAGATAATAAAAATAAAATAAAACTTCTATCCAACTGTTGTTGGAAACTTCATTGATTTTCTAATGTCCTTAACCTCATAAACTTGGGGTTTTCTTTGTCACGAACGAAATTATTTATTAAGATACCTATTCTGTTATTTATTAGTCTATCATCAGCCATTTTTATAAAAATAATAGAATTAGCTCCACGCTTTTATCCCGCATAGCAGTAGAGAGCAAGTACCTAGTGGACCAAGACACTCCATACTCCGGTTTCCGCCGAATTCGAGACATTGTGTGTTTTTCTTTGATAAATTTTAAGAAAATTAGAATCTTATTAATTTAATTTGAGTTGGATTATTTTCATTCTATGTGCAATATTTACTATATGTAATAAGATCTTTGATTTTCTCGATTTGTATCTGTGACTCCGAAAAGTGTTTGAAACGTTGGATTTTGAAAAATATATGTTCAAATATCAAAATATACACGATCAATCTGTTTAAAATAGTTTAATTTAAAATTTACAATATATTAAAATTAAGGGTTATATTTATCTCAGCTACATCAGGTTATGGCCTAAGAATATAATTTATACCTTCACGCGCTTTCCCGCACAGTCACTAAGTTTTCTTCTAAAATTATATGCACAATGAATTAAAATCATAAAATTATAATTTCATTGATGAGTCGTTGGCACTGTAAAGTAAGAGTGGTAATTCTATACTACAATACAAACTGCTTTATACTTTATACCTAACATATTAATATCGTGCCGCTTCTCTGACTTCACTTTCGTTTTCCTCAAGCCGACCGTCCATAGACGTGTACAAATGCAAAGAAATAAACCAGGCGTTAAGTGCAACGGTTGTCTATTTATAATGGAGCCTGTGAATTAAATTCTAATTTGAAAATAAAAAAGGTTTTATTTAAATAGTAATGTTATAACTCCGATAAATAACAACAAGCGAGTCTGAATTGATCAAGCAAATGCACAAACATTGTATAGAGGTGCTAGGGACATGAGAATTTGTGACCTAATTGTAAACTTGTAAAAGTACAGCAAACTATACAAGATTACATTGTAGCTGTTTACAAGCCCTAAGGGAACCTCGAAAGGTCGTCGGTGTTAGAGATGGATATAATTATTAAAAAAATACAAAGAAAGCTTTTAAAAATTATAAAAACTATATTTTTTAACGCGTAACTTCTGGATTATTTTCTTGATTTATTTTAATCATCCTAATAATGTTCATCTAAATTTAGATACATAATATACGAGTATTTCTGTTTGTTTACATTTTCTTAGTACTTTATTTCCTCTTACACGCAATGTCTCAGTTTTAGGCGGGAAACAATTAATGGACAAGGTGTCTTGACATTGGGTTGTCTTTGATTTCTCTACTCTCCGCCCAGTATATTTATACCTTTGATAAATAGATTAAACAATTGAAATTGCTATAAGGCTTTGATTGTCAATTATTTTATATATTTAAGTCAGCTATTATGAGTAAGTAATTTCACTTTTATTATTAGAATTCTTCATTTTTTAGTCTAATAAAATAACGCACTAAATATTGTTTTTGATGTGGACGGTTAACTTTTATATAGGTACTTTTACTCTTCTATATAAAAGAGCATTCGTATATATTTTATTACTTACGAACTTATTACCCATGACGAGATAGAATGAAAATATTTATTTTATGCAGTATTCTTTTCAATAAACACTTAGTTTAGTTAAGCTATATTTAAAAAAAACATGTCTTACGTTTACGTCAGAAATGTCCGTGTTAATCGTAACATATAGAATTCGAATGTAACGATATAGTGTTACAGTGATTAATAAGACTAAACGAGGTTTCATCTTTGTTTGTAGCAGGTTCGACACACGCACACATACATACACAGCATGTGGCATTTTTTTTAGGATCACTCTCCGTAGATAACTTACAATATATCTCCACATAGCAGGGTTATTATAGGCATAGGGAGAATTAGCTAACGTCAAGACACTCAGTACTTCGCTTTCCACCGAATTCGAGACATTGCGTGTTGAATAGAGAAGCTCAACGTCGCACTTGTCTTACCAGTGCGACGTAGTGAAAACAACTTAAATATAATCATTCCATCGAGTGGGGATCGAACACACAACCGATCGCGTTTTACAGTCAGACACTGCCCCACTGCGCCACTACCGACATCTATGACATATTGTTACGTGACGATTTCTATTAAATTGCATTACCCATAGGACGCGTTAAGGAATTTCGTTCCTAAAAATCTCGTACTTTTCCTCTCCTCCTCCCCCTTCACTTTTCCTTTCCACCTGAAAGTGGAAGCTACGATAAAGCGAAAACAATATATACCAAAGTAGTCAAGTTGGATAGCTAGATGAGTCTAATCTATATAAACATACTAACTATATGTTTTTGCGTCATATTTCTTTCTTATTTTCATCGTGATGCTGCAAATTGTAAATTATTTTTTTAAAAAAGACTATATACCTAAGAATTACACGGCTGTTTTGAGATATAAGCATTTTGAACTTAACGTGTTTTCAATTTAATACTGTGTTTTTAAATATTTATATATATTTGTGTTAGGTAATGTTAATAAGTCCAAATAAAATACATATGATAATTAAATATTTTTAATTTTACAGTTTGAAGGTCAACGTCGAGTTTGTGGAAGGACACAAATAAACAAAAATATTTATTACCAAATATAATTATAATATTTATTACCAATAATATATTTATAATATTTATTACCAAAAATAATATAATAGTGAACGAAATTAAATTATATATTTTATATTATGATATAAAGTATTTTATTTAGGTTAAAGCTATTTTATATTTGACATGTACCGTCAAAATTTTACCTATTAGTATTCTAACAAGTTAATTATTCACTTAGGAACGGCGTCATGTAAAGTGTATCGCAGGTGCCGATTCACTTGCGTTGTTTTGAGTCAGCCATGCGTGTATAATGTGAGAACTAAGGCTGGATACATAAAATTACTTAAAGGTGTACCTATGTACTCGTGCAGGTACTACATAAAATGATTGTTTATATTTTATGTGACTTAAAAAGGGAAATTTTAAATTGGTATGTTATCTGTGATATTTGCATCTTGTATTCATTGTTTTTAATAGGTCTTTATAGTATTCACCTGCATTTATCAATGAAGCTACGTTAGATGAAGACGTTATATAAGATAATCTGATAACCTTATTTTTGACCCACTTGTGACTTGAAACTTGAAAATTTTGTATATATTTATGTATCCGATGAATATCATACAATATTTTCATAGTTTGACCATGATGTTCTTGTAAGGTGGACCAATATAAAATTCTTGTTTTTCAAGAATAGCCTTTCTTTTATCCTTTAAAATTACTTCATATTACTTCACGTGGAACTAAAGAATTGTAAAAAAAATCTTGTTGTGTCCCAAGCTTTGTTTCACCATGGGAAGTCATTGCTCCTGTTAATGTCGCAAAAGCAATGAAAATGATAAGAAAGAATTTCGACTATAAGGAATTAGTGTCACTTTAAAATACATACCTATATGTTTTTGAAAAAAGTACAGCTTCAAATACGTCTTAATAATAAAAATAATATTTTAGAAAATAACATTTGGATGTTTACTACAATAATAATAAAATATAGATATAATAGAGGTGAGGTGATATAATAGAGATTTTTTTATTAATCTTAAATAATAGAATTTCTGTTACTGGCTGGCAGACACAGGCAAATCTATTAAAAATCAATAAAATTTGGCATATAGTTTCCTTGTGGAGCGCAGTGGAGGACTAAGAATGGGTTAAAAAAATCATTGAGATCAAGTTTATACTGTGAAAATATGGTATTATATATATGGTATTATATTATATATATGGATCCAGTCGTCTGCCAATTTTAAAGTAAACTGGCGGGAAATAGAAGTGAAAGTAATAAAAACGTTAAAAAAAGACTTTAATTAAACCTTTATATAAAATAGTAGAACACTGAAGCATTGTTTTATCTATACATGTTTGTATCAAAAATATTTATTATACTGATAAGTCGTGTTTTTCATATATTAATATAGATATTTAAATGCTCATAAATAATCTATTTCAGGAAATGTAACGATTATAAGGAGATTAGTCATAGTCATATATAGTGTTATATATCTCCACTTATATTTATTGCTGTAAAAAAAAATCTTTTGTAGAAAATGTTATAAAAGCTATTCCGTTATTTTTTAGTGGCCAATAGACAATGGGCATCCTACTATTAGCCGTAAAAAATTAAAATTATACGTAAAGATATCTCGGGAATTTCAGGAAGAAAAACAATCGAAGTTACTGATTAAAATTTGTGTGTTTATCAAATGTTCACCATTTGATAAACACACAAATTTCTAGAATACAATAAAAATAAGTTTATTTTTAGCTTCATGCTTTATCCTGCAAAGCAGTACAGGCAGAAAGAACTGTTGAGATACTCCGTTTTTCGCATTTCGCTCAAATCCGATACGTTACATGTAGTGACGTAGCTCAACGCCGCTAAAATAAATTTCAATATAATCACTCTGCCGCGTAGGAAACGAACTCATTTCCTTTGCTTTTAGTCGGACGTTGTCCCACTACGCCACGATGTTATAAATAACTTTATAAATTTAAATATACTATTATTGCAATTAGCATGCCTGTCGCGTTAATAACGGTTAGTGCTCTCGGCACGTGGACCGCATTCCTCTGAAGACAGTCCACTAGTATGGGATGACGTTCCTTAGAAAAGCTTCGCACATGTGAGAATTCTAGCTAATTGAAAATACTTTGAGGTATTCACGTTTCTCCTTTTGAAGAGAAATTATGTTGGGTTCTTCAAGATTTTTTCAGAAATTATAATAACTAGATGTCCCGTTAATGCGGGTTACTGGTAACATTTGTTTGTGTTAAAATTTATGTTATTATTAATTTAATGTATTCTTTTATATTATTATATAAAAAATAGCATTCTGCATTTCTTTATAATTTAAAGTGTAAATCCGCCAAAATATAACGCCAAATTTCATATTAATCCATCAACGTATTTTTGTAAAAAGGGGAACAAAATTTCATGTATTAATATATAAAAAATATATTCAAGAATGAAAATCTACTCCCAATAAATTTCATTCATTCATTCAATATTATTTTTAAACTTTATTTTGAACATTTTTTTATTTTTACAAATATCATAACGGCTTCATTTTATTACAAAGACTACATACACCTTTTAATTTAGCTATTTTACTAGTATATCGTTAATCCACTTTAATCTCTTAGAATGAATTAATCAATTTCTCTTCCTTACTTATTACTAATTATGTGAATAAATTTACAATATAATTATATACACAAATACTAAAAATATATATTTGTACAAGTAAACAAATTCTATACATACCTATTTATACGACAAGCCGCGTACATTTTATTTGTCGATCGTATTAACTTAATGGTTTCCCAGATACATTAATCAACCTGTCAGAGCGATATGATATTTCAAATTCTTCGCCATCTAAACCTTTTAGCTTGACTGCTTCCAATATAAATATTTAAAAAATAAATATATATTTATTTCTTATATTTTGAATCTGTTCCTAGAAATTAAAAAATATATGTTATTTTATTTACACTCTGTAAATAGTTACAACACTCATTTCTTACGTACTGAGAGATTATATTGTAAAAAGCTTGCGACTTATGTATGTGTGCATAGGTATGCAACTGGCCATACGATTTTTTTTATCGAAAAGTGCAAGGTAACAAAATTTTTCTTAATAATAAATGCATTTTGCATTAAATTAGCTAAATAAAAAATGCGCTCTAATACATATTGCGTGTTTCCTTAGACAACGTGTATTTTACGCGTAAGCGACGCCATTACATATGATTTTGTATAATAAACGATATACTTATTTGAATATATAGATACTTTACTATCCACATCTTCAATGCCACGTTGTGTAATACTCATTATTTATTTATAATTTTTCAGGTAATTACGGCGCCGTATGCAACAACACGCTTCCGGCTATGAGTATGTATACTTGTATAACTAAGTTCTACAGGTCCTTAAACCAGCGTCTTGAGTTTTGAGAAAGCACATATTTATATATATATATATAAAAAATAGTCAATATTTTATGTTTTTATATGTTTAATATATATATATATATATATATATATATATAATTACCGGACGACGTTCAATGGGCAGGCCTCTCACCAGGTGGTCCGAATCTTATCAAGTCGCGGGCAGTCGCTGGATGCGAGAAGCGCAGGACCGATCGTCGTGGAAATCCTTGGGGGAGGCCTATGTCCAGCAATGGGCGCAATAAGCTTGAAACGAACGAGGATATATTTATATTACAAATACAAATCATCTCCCAACTCAATATCCGATATTGATATTGTCCGACCCAGTATATCCGAAATTCTAAGTACTCAACGTAAAATTATGAAATTTGACACGGTTTTAGCGTTCTTTTAGATGAGTATTAAAAGAGTTTTTCCAATAATACCAAAATGTTGAGGGGGAAATGGGTTTTTTCGTTTTAAAGACGTTAGCGTCAGCTGACAGTCAAAACTACGCATTGGTAGAAACTTGAAACTTAAAAATTTGAATGCTTGGGAATGATTATGCTTATGCTTTATTTTATAATGAACCTTCTACACGCCACTCACACTTTCTATGCCTTCTAACTCGACCCACAGAGGGGAGAGGGGGGACGGATCCAGGGCTCTGTCCATGGTCTCTGGCGCCATCCACAAATATGGATGGTTCACTTGACCGGAGGACGATTAGCATCCTGAGGTATTGAATCTGAAACGAGATTGGGGATAGGAGGGTAAAGTGGGAATGCGAAGTGCCACCTGGGCGGACGGCCCAGCGGGGTGACACCGGATTAGTCAGGGGAGGCCCAGCTTCATAAAATTTTTAATTAATTATATATATATACCTACAAGTATATACTTATTATTTTCGCATTTTGATGATATCATGAACGTTATTTCTACTACTAATAGTACTTAATTATTATTATTATTATTATTTTGTTGACAACAATTATATTTAAAAGTAAAGCGCGGCGTTGAGTTCCGTCACTCAATAAGTAATATCGCAAATTCGGAGGAAAGCGTATCTCCTAATAAAAGTGTGAAATAAAAAAGATATATATTCAAAGAGTCTGTAAGACTAGCCACTGTGGCGTTTTACTGTTCATCCTTACCTATCGGTTTTAAATTATCTTAAAAGTTTTATTAGAATTTTTAAAAATAAAAAAATCCTTTGGGCAAAAATATCTTTTATTCGTGCATTTTGACCTTAACCCTCGTCTTGTATTTTGATACGTGTAAAATCTTTATGGTATAAGTGAATAATTATAATAATGTCTTTCCATTACATACCGTTTAAGTCCAACAATTTATACCAGGAAAGTAACGAAAGCTCTTACAAAAACGAGATTGTCTTCAATGTAATTGATATTGTTTCTCGGAACATTTTGTTCCTACTACAAGTTTAAGAACTCGATAGTAAGCGTGTGTTATTGTTTTATTGTAAATTTGATAGAAATTTGATTCCATGTATTATATGGAGAAATGGCGTAGTCAGGACGATTATGATGGTATGAGGGAGTACGTTGGAAAAGCTCTCGGTTAAATAGATTATTTTAAAAAAGTATGCATATATTCGTATCTACTTGGAAATGCGTAACTTAACGTCGTGTAATGTATGACTGTCATGTATATTATGCGTAATTTATGGTTTTTGACATTTGAGCTGGAAGATAAAGTTTTAGAACATTTCAAAATTATTAACTTTATTTCTTGCACTTTTATTAACCAAATGATTTAAACTATAACCATCTACAATCTCGTGTATTGCACGACAAAACCAACACACATCTATCTACAAGCTGCGAGTGCACGGCTTCGCTTGCGTGGACTTTAAAAGCTAAAATCCCGTTATTTCTCGTTCCCATGGGAGTTTTGATAGATTCTATCTTAGTGCTCCTTTACACCTCTTAAACAATTATGTACATGCAAAATACCAGCTTTCTACGCGAAACAGTTTAGTAGCAGCTTAGATACATATGTATATTTTTAAGCCACAGATATTCCAATACAATACAATACAAATATACTTTATTGCACACAACAAATACATTACTAACAAGAAAATATACTAACGAAATTAGCACAAAAATAAATAAATTAACAGTTTTCTTAATAGGAGTTTATACAGAGTTGATTGCGATTACGAAATAATTGATAAGTATCGAATAACTTTAAATGATAAAACATAAATGGCCTCAGGATATACCCTTGAAATGAGATTCTTGAATTAAAATTTGCAATATAATGTCTTTCCTCTTAAATGTTGTGGGTATGCCTAACACTGTAATCAAAAACGACTAATTCAAACTATATTTATAACTAACTTAAAATAACTTAGTTATAAATATAGTTTTAATTAATTATAAATTTAAATTATAACATATATTAGTTACATTTTAGGTGACCGACAGTTGAACATTTTTAAGCACAGTTAAGTGTTAATAGTTATATACAACTCAACGGCCAAGTATATAACTATAAACTAATTAAACAAGAAATAAATTGTTCAAGAAATATTCCTCCACTCTCATTATACAACCAAAACAAGGAAAAAATATAATTTTAGAAAGCATATTAAATAGTTAAAATGATTAGTATAATATTTTCAAATTATAATATTCAGCATTTTTAATACAGTATCAATAAAATTAATAAAACTTATCCATATATCATTAAATCGATTGAAGCGTATTCGATACAATTACTGTAATAGTCACTCGAGTGGTTCGACGGTTATCGGTCATTTGCTTGCAGATGCTTGTTACTTAAACACGTGTCCATTGCTGTTTGTGCGATAACGCGAACATTTTCGTAAAAAAAACCTTTAAAATAACAATTGATATCTTATAAACATAAGAGGAAATTTTATGTTTATTTTTATACTTAATATAAAAAAATAACAAATTGTTTAATAAATAATTAATAAGTTATTTAAATAAATTAACTAGCATATGTCTTTAAAAAAACGATCACTGACCTCAATATCAAAAAAATATAACAGCCAATTTATTCTTTTTATATGTATGAAGTGCGGCATTGAGTTACACTATGTTAATTAATTTGCTGTTGTAATTTAGACATCATATGTTCTGGGGTTTAAGATATATAATACCTATAATGATCCAAAAAAACTTTGTTTTATTTGCTGCTTTTGGGTTTATTTCAAGAACTTATTGTGTTTTATTTATACCATCAAAAATCATATAATTACATTAGTTACAAGTACTTTCGGATCGTGGCGGAACTGAACGCCGCGCTTTGTATTACGAGCGTGGAAATGGAAATAAATAATATTTCCCTATACTGGGAATAGAACCTACCACCGATCTAGTTTCAAAACAGAAGCTATCGCACCATGGCCAGGCCGGCCATGATGCAGTGGGTTAACGCTAATTATTGCAAATGCAATAATTCATATTTAATATTTATTATCAATTACTCTCCTTATATTTTATATACTGATACTAACATAAGCTTAATCAGAAATCGATATCGTAATAAATTGTTATCAATGCGAACAGTTTCGTTGCTGAATGAAAACAAAAAGCGCCGTCCACATACATACGCTCGTGTCGTTGACCTAGCCCAATATAATGAGAGTAACAGACGCGACGTTTTATATGCGATATTCTATGCTTCTATTACGAAATGGTTATTATTTTAGATATTTTAAGTTAAATTAAAATTGTATTTTTTTATTTATTTAAAAACTTTTAATTTAAGATTATTATTTTGTTCTACTTTTTCCATGCTTTTATATATCAATTCCTCATATATTTTTTTCTTAACTTGACTGGTTTTATAATAAAATTAAATAAGCTTCTTTCAGACCATCATAACGCAATTGTGGGTTCGATCCTTATTCAAGTGAATGATTAACGGAGTACGCGGATTGTCTTGACACTAGGTTTCCTCTGCCTACCCTGCTATAGGGGATAAAGTGTACACCTGATTTTTTTAATAAGTTTTTAAGCGTAAAACTAAATTAAAGCATCTTCATCGAATAAAAATTTCACTATTAATCTATTACCCCATAATTAAACTTTCTATTCTGTGTTAAACTAATTTAGTTTGAGACAGCTCAATTTTCAGTTAGACAGCGACTGATTGGCAACTTCAATACATGGCAGATGAAATTTATGGTTGGAAACCAATCAATGTCTTTATTACTAAGTTAACAAGAATAATTTACGATTTTATCAATTTTATAGCTTATGGCTGTAAAGATTGTGTACGATAATATCTGCCATATTAACTTGTTCTGTGATATTTTTAACTGGGTGAAAATTTTGAAAATTACTAAGTTTATATTTGTTATTTTTATTTTCATTTCTCTTTATTATTTTTGATTCATTTGCATAGAAATGTATTTGACAACATACTCTATAGTCTTTTAAGTTCTTTGAACCAATTCTAACAGTAACATTAGGCTATATTTAAAAAAAACCTGTATAAATTATTTTTTATTAATATTTTTATTATTAAATTAAAGTAATGAGTAGAAGTTAATAGTAAACTTCGCCTTTCTCTCCCATCATCTATCTCATCATTAAAAGGAAGAGAATACGTAAAATAGTCACATCTGTTCTCATTACTACTCTTTGCCTTCAATGGTTGTCGTAGGTCGGAACTAAATATATCGTAACGTTTTAATACATCACTACCTGTCACTGCTCTCTGTTACAGATAAAACCACATTTAATTATTTTAATTGACGGCTAGGTTTTTTCTACAATTAAATAGCAAATCTGTGTATGTAGTTTTTATTTCTATTTATCTAGAATCTTAGTGTCATTTCTCACTTCCTGTACAGGGAATGTAAGACAGAATATATTGAAATACGATAATTGTAGATTCGTAAGAATTATAATTACGGTTATTACGGAATTTTACGGTTTTCTCTGTCTAAATAATATTATATTTTACTTAGTAGCATTTGAAAACCCTTCAAGCGTTCTGGCCATACATTTTTATCAAGTGACGTTCGAAATTTTGATACGCTTATTACAACTTTTGCTGTTATCATCTCATTAGCGGATGCTACACAGATGTGGAGAGATAATTTTGACGTACGTAATTAGATGGATACTTTGCTTTACACGGAATTCAAGACATTGTGTGTGGAACTCAACGCCGCACTTTGTCTTAAGAGAGCGAGGAAGTGAAAATAATTTAAATATAATCACTCTCCCGAATGGGAATCAAACCCACACCCGATCGCGTTGACAGTTTTTTAAGGAAGTTCTACACCTACTTCAAATTTTAGTAGGTACTATTAGTCATTAAAAATATATTTTTGCTGAATGTTTAAAAATTAGAGAAATAATGAAGTTGTCAAATTAAGATAATCAAACGTATTTGCAAGTCACGAGCGAGTGACTACAAGAAAGTGCCCGTCACGGTGTGTGGTTCGACTTTATGCAATAGATCGTTGAGTGTAAGGTATAAAAGCAAGCGGGTAAATATTGTTTTATTTATGTAAGTATATATTTTCTTCAATAATATTTTAATTTTTAGAAGATTATACTTATAGAACTACTATAAAAGCCTATGAGTACTGATATATATTTTTTTAATTTTTAAATCTTAATAATATTTTCGGTTTTAAATTCGAAATAAACATTATTTTAACAGTTTTAATTTTAATATATCCGCCGTTTATTATATGCAGACGCTCAATAAATTAATTATAGCAGGTCATAAATATTCCATAAATGTGCCTGGTATAGTATAAAATTGTTATATTATTTTAAGAATCTACCGCTCTTCACTTGTACTATAATTCAATCTCAGATGTTCTTATGAATAATAATACCTTATTTAGTGCACGTATTGTTTTCATTTTGTTTGAATGTTTTATATTGTGTAATGTTACATGTGATGAAGGATGTTGAATATGAAATTACTTACAAATTATGATTATTGTAAAATTAACTTTTTTATTGCCAAATAAAATTCTTACTAATTCGTACCGTAAATATGCCCCAAGTTCGAGAAAAACTGCGGCCTAGTGTAGTCCCACAATATGATCTGCCCGTGCGTTACACTCATAAAAAACAAACGAATGTTTCTGTAAGCTGTAAACGAAAAAGAAATCAATAAAGTTATATATACCTTAATTTAAAATATAAAAGTACAAACTATAAAACCACCAGTTTTTATGAAACTACAGTTTCATATTACGCCAAGTTGACCTTTTTCACCAAATTCGTTTCTTTTATGTTTATTGATATATAAAATATATATTAGTATATACATATAGCCTCTATAAATCTATGTATTTTTATATATTTAGCAAGATAAAGAAGAAATTTTCTTACAGAAAGCTGCAATAGGAATGAATGATTAGACTGTACCGTAGAAATTTTTACCTCGAAAATAAGGATGGGTAGATGTGAAATCTATAGAATTTAATATATTACTATGTGGCTAAAGTAATAATTTTTTAAGCATAGGTTTCAGGGCGATTAATAGTCGAGATGAGGTCACCACAGGTTAAAACTGCACTCGAAATCTTATATAAAAATTTTGTTTCCCTAATTACAATATACATAAAAAATCAAGAATATCTAAAGGGCTTACTGTATATTATAGGAAGCCCTTATTTCGCTATATCGGTCAGGTTAACAACCTAATGGGATTGGCCTGACCTTTACAGATACTTGATCTTTGCTTTTCGATCTATTACACTACATTGTACTGTTTTAATCAATAACGGTAGGGAAATCTAAAGATAGCTATCTACCTGACAACAAAATTAGACGTAAATTGTCAATTTTGACCAATTCTCTGTACAATTTAATATAAAATTGACTAGATCTGGTATCTACACTGAGAATTAGTGTAATTGGCGGATAAGATATTTCCTTTCCATTAAAAGCTTTGAGTTTTTTACTGTCAGTACGCATGACTATATAGTGCCTAAGTATATCTACTATATATATATATATATATATATATATATATATATATATATATATATATATATATATATATATGATAAATTATTGGACAAATAAAAATATTTTCTCCCTTTCTTTGAACAACACACAATTAAAAACTGCATTCACACGATAGATTTCAGTTAGACAATTCTATATGGGATTTACTCTAACATCCGACGTCATCTTGGCTTTTTTGAGGCTTCGCTGGGAGGCTGCGTTGGTTCTGTTTTTTTTTTTCGCTTCCATAAGAATTTCGCTTGTCATCTATATAATACGGTAGGTAATCGGTGCTGACTAAAAACTCATCTCTTCTATGGAGAAGAGATGAGTTCGTAGTTATTATTGTAACGTTCTTTCGAAAATTATAAAAAAAAACATCGTCTATCACGTACCAAGGTGATCTAGTAATAATGTCATCTGATGGGCCTTGGAGATAACGAGATTAAAGGGCACTCGCGCAAACATACTTTGTTTATACATAATCTGTTTATAACAGCCTCACGCATTCAGATAGGAGAGCTTACATTGTTATTGTTTATATGACTGAGATATGTACATATATATAGAGATAGATAGTAAATTAAATATCATTGTTCGGGCTATCATGGTGTAGTGGTGGAGGATCTGATTTTAAACGTGTTGGTCGTGGCTTTGATCTTCGCTCAAAAGGATTATTTGGAATATTTAAATTAGTTTTATATTACGTTCCGGTATGTTGAAAGAGGTGAATTTCACCGTACACTAATCGCAAATTATTCATATTTAACGAAATGAATAAAGTAAAGGTGTATATACCTAAGTAATGTATAAACATATCGCAACTGCGTGCTGGCATCACAAAATTTCAACGGAGCGCCTGACCTGATAAGAGGCTTTCAGCATGCATAATCCCTTCCGTAATGTTTAACTTAATGTGTAGTTTGAAACGAAGTACCATGAGTACAATTTACAAAATGTATGAATGAGATATAATAATTTTAAGTAATTATTTTTATATAAAAAAAATTGTTGTTTTTTTTTGTAAGAAATCAACATTTCATAGTTTTTACTAGTTGTAATTTTAAAACATTCTTTGTGCACTTTTTCATTCATGTATTTGAAGCAAAGAACGACTATCCAATAAAAAGTCATACAATTTTAAAATATTTGTTTTGTACGTTGGAACTCAACTCCGCGCTTTGTCTTTTTAGACCAATGCAATCTATACCTTTCAAAAATAAATGTATACATATATGAAATCTGAATTCGGCTCAGTCACAGTAGCACCATAAAACAAATTATAAACAATTTTTTAACTATACCAAAACTAAAGAAATGCAAATATATCAACAAGTCAAATCAGAAGAAAGTCAATTTGCTTGAAGGCAAAAAAATCCAATACAAAAAAACACAAGGATGATTTTTTTCTTCCAAATGAATAAAGTTCAAAACTATTTTTGTCACGACCAATATCATTTCAATCTTAATAGAAGTATACAGTACAATGGAATTAATCTTAATTAAATTAGCTCGCGATAACATCTCAATATTCAACAATGGTCTGACACATAAGTGTAACTAGTATAAGAAAGGATGCGATACTGAAATCTGGTATTGTTAAATGACCACCCACTCGGTTATTATCCGTATACCTGTTGTATGGTACAAGTAGAGGAGATAGCGAATTTTTAAATATAAATAAAATTAAAACATATTAAGACTTTTTTCTTTAACTAGGTGTTGCAGTTCACAGTTATTACAATTTTTTTACGTCACGTGTCTCCCGCATTATTTTTTGAGAAAAAGCGCGCAACGTCGCGTTTTTTTTCACAAGGGTCGGGGGTTAGAAGTATAATCATTCTTTCATATGGAATCGAAACCATAACTAACGCCAGTTTACTCATGAATACCGTTAGTTTAAAAAACAAATGAAAAAAAATAGTTGAATAGTTATATTAACCCAACTTTTTCTATCAATTTAAAGTTATTCGCTCGTTAATATGCCAAATTCTATGTATATATATATATATATATATATATATATACAATACATATTAAAAAGCTTATCGCTTTATCCACTTGAAATGTCTTAATCGAATCAGCTCGAGGTCAATTGGTTCTTTGATTTGCATTTTGTTAGGAAGCGAAGTTCATTGTACATTGTGATTCATTTTTATCTAACTTTGAATTTATTATGTTGGATACTAAGTAGTTTGCAAGCATTAATGGTTTCATAAGAACATTTTTTTTAACTTTGTGAGGCAGTATGATATTATTGGTAGGTATTTCGCAAGGACCGCGACTGTATACAGTATAACCGGAGTACATGCGTAATCTAATTTAGTCAAGTATAATGTAACTAAAATACGAGATACGAAGTACGAAGTACGGAGTGTCTCGACACCAGGTACTTTCTGTCTACCCTGCTATGCTATGCGGGATAAAAGCCTGAAGCTAAAAAAAACGAGATCTATGTTTTTTTTAGCTTCACGCAGGTCCCCTGTAGCTTCACGCAGGTTCACCTTCATTCCATTTCCACGCAGAAAAAAGATTTTTGTATGTGTTTTCAAAAATGTTTTTATACATTTTTTCAAAAAAAAAACTATATATATATTTTTTAATTTCTTCGTTTCGGTCAGGCGCGGCGTTAAGCTGCATCACACGCCCAACATGCAATATATCGATTTTTGCAGAAAGTACCGAACGGAGTGTCCAATGTAGGTATTAGGTTAATAAGCCTATAGGTAGATTATGCCACCTTCACACTAGATTCTCTCTGTCCACCCTGCTATGCAAATAAAAGATTGTAACTTAAAAAAAAGTAAAACCTTATAAGGTTTTTTTTTTATTTATAAATAAGTACGATAGAAATATACATTTTGATCGTTATTATTTTGTATTATTTGTACATGTCCGTGTCCGTAGTGTGTAAAACATAGCATACAGCTACACGCTATATATTTTTAAGTGCCTTGTCAACTAAATTAGTTCAGGTGTAGTACTAACTTGGTATATCGTTAACAGTTACATTTCACCTCGTATTGAGTAAAGATTTTTATTTACATATTAAAAGAGTATGTATGTAATTGAATTAATATATTGAATATATGGACTCTTGTTAACTAATCTGTGAGGGCTCTATGCTAGATCGCCTTTTTTATAAGTTCACGTTTTATCCCTTATAACTAGGTAGTCCTAGAACCTATTGTCTAGATTCTCCGTTTGTTGCTTCTGACGTCTGACGAATTTGATATTGTCAATTAGTTAAAAGATAATTATATTGTTGTCAGAAAACATTTAAAAAAAAAACGTATAAAAATCTCAACGCAGCGGAATTTGAACCCGCGCCTCCTGGTATCATAGAGGCGTGGGTTTGAATCCCGTTGTGTTCACATTTTTATACCTTTTTTCAAAGATGTTTTCTAATCCTAAGTATGGAATAAAACCTTGAAAATAGTAAATATATTGTTGTTGTTCTATTGTTATTATAAATAGATCCAGTTTCTAAGTAACATCAACCCACAGCCATAATGGCCGCACGGTAAATTAATTAAAACAAATTTTCAAATTGTAATGACTTTGATTCACATAATTGTGATTTTATATGGAAATTTCTAGATAAATCAAAACGGACTAGTCGATGAAACTAAATAAGTATATCTTTTTTTCTGTCTGTTCATCGCGACTAATATCTGGAATGCCTGTACCGATTTTCACAGGACTTTTATTTCAGAATTGTAAAATAAAGATCCAGAGATGTTAAATTCCATGTGAATGAAATCGCGGACACAGCTAATATAAGTATAAATATTTATAATCTATATATGTAAATTATATATAAAAATTACTTTTGTAATGTTTGAAAACTGATACTTGTGCTTATATAACATTCGCCTTATTAAGAATTGGTTAACATCATTACTGCCTCTATTGTTTTTAACTACAAATATTACAGTCAGTTCACTGACTTCCTTATTTAGAGTAGTAGTAAAAATAAAGGAAACTTTTTATTGACTTTGAAATTAAGATAGATTGAGAGTCCAATCTTTCTGAGATGAGATTTAACTTGCTATATTATATTGTACCTTTAGTATAACAGTGACTTAAAATTTATCGAATTTGACATAGTTCTATATTTCATTGTTGTGTTTGAAGATAGAACTATGTCAAATTCAATATATTTTGAATGGAGTCACTAAAGTTCTAAAGGTGCGGTATATTAGTACTTGCAGTATGAAATCAAGATATTACGTGTTGAGTGGGAACAGAGAGGATCTTTTGAAGCGTTTACCAGAACAGGGAAATTATAATAATTTAAATTTTCTCATATATCGCACGAGGATAGAACCCATAACCAACAATTTGCAATTGGATCCTAAACCAACGGCGCCACAAAGGTCTTAACTAAATGTGTTAAACGGAGAATGTAGTGTCTTAACACTAGTTTCTCTGTGCTATACGGGAAAAGGAGAGAAGCAGTTTATATTATATGTACCTATATTAGTTCATACTTAAAATAAAATATTATAAAACAACCATTTATAGCAGATTTATATAAAAATATCATGTAGTATATAAGTTTTATAGTATATGTTATACTATAAAACGTATAGCTACTTAGTAATTACTATTCATATTACGTAATACGTCATATAACGTGCAATGTCAGTCTGTTACAACAAAGAAGGACGTTTTTGTTCCTCATACATATTAATTAGTGATTTTCTGCTTATTACTCTCCATATATTATTTTTACTTTCTCGATTGTAATTATAAATGCAAAAGTTAATTTAACATGCAAGAGCTATGGACGGACGGTGTTGTGTGAATGCTAACGGCTTGGTTGTTATGTACATATATGTATTATGATTTAAGACCCTGTTGTAGCAGTGGTATCGAGTCCAGTGAACGCGATGGTTGTGCGTTCGTGCCCCATTGGGACAGTATAAAAATATGTCAAACATGTTTATTTCGAGACATTGGTTTCCCACTTAATAAGTATTATTTACAAAAATATGTAGGTAGTGGAGTGTAGTAACTTAAGTGTATAATATAGATACATATATATGTGTATATATATATATATATATATATATATATATATATATATATACATATATTTTGTTTTTTTTTTAATTGGTATATCCATTCATACATTATTAAATAATATTATTTCTAGCTAGCTTAATAAAAAAACTACATATCATATATGTATATCAATTCATGTATAATTTAGATATATCTAAATTGTAAAAACAAATAACTTTTTTTACCAATATTGTGTTTCCACTATATTGTCAAACAAGTCCGACATTGTAGCACAATCTAATCTACCGCATTTTTTAATAAAAATATACATAATATTCAATAAAAAATACTTCAAAGTAACGATCCCGAATGAGCATGTTCTTGTAAAGCAAACGTGGACACGATAAGATTTCTATGTCAAACAAAGAAATAAGTCTGAATCAAATATTATTATCTGATATAATATAAGATTTTATTATTTTTAATGTTTATACAAAAACTTGTTGTCTGCTTTTGTAGGTTTATTTTATTTTTTATAAAAATTGAGATTTCGGTTTCCCAGTTTTTAGCTAGAGAAGAGAAGGGGAAAATGTGGAAAAACTTAATTTTATATATAAAATTGAGATTCAGGCCGGTCGTAGCTCATAGCGGTTCGATCTCCACTCGGGGGAGTGATTATATTTAAGTTATTTTCACTTCCTCACTCTGATTAACGGCAAAGCGGCGTTTAGTTCCACCACTCTACACGCAATGTCTCGAATTCGGTGGAAAGCGAAGTACGGAGTGTCTTGACACTAGGTACTTTCTGTCTACCCTGCTATTCGGGATAAAAGCGTGAAGCTAAAAAATAAATTAAGTGACAGCAATATAACCAACGGAATGTCTAGACACTGTGTTGTCTCTGCCTACCCTGCTATGCGGGGGTAGACGTGAAACTCTTTCAATGAAGTAGCACAATTATTTTAATACATACATTCATTCATTTATTTACATTCTACCCTATAAAATACTTTAATTAAGTCTTTAAAAATAATTAATTAATTATCATAATAAAATGTTTACATTTTGATTTCAATATACATTATAACGTTTTTTTTGAATATACATGATTTCAATATATTATATCCAAAAAAAAACATACACTGTGATTTCGTATATCGACAAGTACTTAACAGATTCTTCATGACGTGCCTTGTTCATTCATTTAAACAATTACGTTTGCCCTTTATCTCGCCGCTTAGCAAAAGAAAGCAACACTTAGAACAGCTTACTCAAGTGTTTAGACACTTGAGTATGTTCTTATCTCCGCGTTCTAACAGGTTATTAGCACTGTGTTTTATCTTCCTTAGTAATCCTGTGGCGCGTTGGAACCTTGTCAGATTGTAAACGCGATTTCTTGTGGGTTCGATAACCACTTGGTGGAATGAATACTTTTAAATAATGCTTCTTTTGTCCAGTGGTGTTAATATACCAATATGTAATTCTTGTCAAAATCTTGTTATAAAAGTCTTGAAACTAGGTTTTGCAAACGAAAAGAATTTTTGTTTTTAATCTCTATTATGATTTAGTTTCATATATCAATCTTCTTATTAGCAGTTATTTATTTTGAAAAATCGAAAAAATGTCTAAATATTTTATGGTAATAAGAGAAACTAGAAAAATATAAATAAATTGCATCGAAAAATTTAAAGGCCAAAATAATTTAATACTCCATGAGCAATACAAATATTGTTTTTACATCATTCCAGCGACCTTCTAAGCTAGCGCGTTCAAACCATAAATAACCTCATTAGTGAACAAAATGTCAAGTATTTATTAAACATATGTATATGAGGCCAATTTAATCAAATTCTAATTTTAATACAAAATTTAAGCTGCTAAATTAAATTTTAATGAGCCTCCTGTCAATCGACTTTGATGTATAGTTTACCCGAGTGAATTCCTTCAAGTTTTTACCATAATGTTATATTTTTAATATCGATTTTAACTAAATCATTTTATTTTAAGCAGAAATACACTTAAGGAAGAAGAAGTGACTGATTGTAATAATAATTCAACAAAATATCTTTTAAAATGAATTTCCTTATATATACATATATAAATGAAAGGTCTTATTGAATGCATTTAGTTTTCCCTTCATTCAATGACATCTATTATTAATACATTATTACTAACTATTTGTGATAAAATGATAATAACAAGTTGTAATCATAGCGCGATTACTGTGTTTTCAACTCAGGTTTTGATGACATCAGATTTATATAGAAATTAATAATGACTCGAGACCTTCGATAAATCTTTCGAACTAATACTGTTATACAGTTCTTTTTATTATATGTTTCTTAACAGAGGTCAGGGGAGACCTCCGTTGACCTTCGAGAACAAAGTATAAATGATATTGAAGGAAGGTCACCCAAGAAACATGGGGATCCCCTGAAGGGTATGTATGGAAAAGTTAATGTCTATAGACGAGACGAAAGAAGTATGCAGAGGCCGCAGCGTTTGGGCTTTCTCTCTGACTACCCTGATAGAAGCATGAAGCAAAAAAAATGTTTTATTATAAATTTTTGTTCCATCTGTTTCAGTTTAAAATCTCATTATAGGTAAATATATAATCATATTATTTAATTAAAATATCAAATAAGGAAGTTGCCTGTTATTTTGTTTACGCCAAAACGACAAATTTTGATAAGCGGATAGGTTCTAAATAACATAAGTATTGTGATTACATTTATTATTTTATTTACCTCTAATTTGACACATTTGCAGTATAGTTGACTAGACGTTATTTATGTATATGTATGAAACTCTTCTGAGTTACTGACAGTCGCATCGTCGAAAATATTAGACGAAGAAACGTCAAACTGGACATGTGGATCTTTTGTAGAATTCAACTAAGCACTAAGAGAGGAATCTTTGAAATTTTTTATGAAAAAAAACATATTTTAAACTTAATTTTTTAAACTAAGATAGAAATTATATGATATTGACTTTATCATGCGACTCAAGCGAAATTGTAGGCAACAATTAGTATAAGTATATTATATTGGCTTTTAATTACAACTATGAAAGAAAAAGAGGAGCAAAATACTTTATCACAAAGCAATTAATAGTATGTTGAACATACCAAAAAATATAATCAAATAAGTAATTGGAAGCTAAACGGAATCAAGTACAGCTCCGGGCTTTAAATTAAAACAATCAACACGTCATCAGATAAATTGATGTCATTCGCTCTTAGCGTTTCTATAACTCGTTTAAAGTTTAAGTAGTTACGTAATAAGTCCTATTAGATGCTTAATTAGTTAGGACCACTTGTGTGTGGTTCTTGTGTTGTTCGGTAAGCTTGGGAGGTTTTTTTTTGTATTCATTTTTTTTTAATATGAATTGCTGGATTTTTTTGATGTTTTTAATTTTGTAATTTTATTATAATTAATGTAGGAAGGATTGATTTATTAGCAACTTTTTTTTGCCTTTTTTTAAGCGTGTTAACAAGTTATCACTGTCTGGCATTAGCAAAGTGTCCATATAACCCATCAGGTTGACTTAGTGAATTATATTTTTTTTGTTCCATATACTATTATTTAATAAACTAAAAAAACATTAAACAGTTTTTGTTAAATCATACGAAACAATTCTGACGTAAATAGTAATATATCTTTTGGTTTTTAGTATTAATTATAAATAAATAATTATATATATATATATATATATATATATATATATATATATATATATATATATATATATATATATATATATATATATATATATATATATATAATAAATAATTTACTCTTCATCACTAATACAAACTTTAAAAACAAAAAGTAAGAAAAAGTAAGTAGGTGAAAAACTAGTCATCGCCTAAATTTGTAAGCAATAACAAGTTTTCATTTTCTTTCTGGTCTTCTTAAAATCTTGTTCCTATAGGAATTTTAGGCATTTCTCGCTGTTGAGTTCCGCCACTCAACACGCAATGTTTCGAATTCGGTGGAAAGCAAAATACGGAGTTTCTTGATACTAAATACTTTCTATTTATCGGGTTAAAATCATGAAGCTTAAAAAAAGTAATAATTTTTAAAAGGCTTTTATCAATGTCTTAAAGTGAAGTATCATTTTCATGTCACCATATGTCAAATTCAACAATTTTTGAGTTATGACATTATTGTATTCTAAGTGCGATGTTATGTACCGTCACTCGTCAAATTGACCCCCCATGTCGTAGGCAGTTACAAATTTTCTACTCGACACATAATGACCCCATGATATAACTCCAACGAGATGAAATATGGCGATCAGAATAGGCCACATCCGACATTGTATTACCGATGACTTAACAAGGCGCGTTCAAAAAAAATTGTAAAGAAACTTCCTATCATTATGTAGTATATGGAGTAATCCGTTTAGATGTTACTGAGATACTGTTTGCTGTCTTTTTGTTGTTTGCGATGTTATTTTTATGTTTCTTATGGAAGAGCAAAGAAAACGGTTGAAAAGTGTTGATTTTTAGTTCCATTTGAACGATAAGGGCATATATTAATTTACCATAAAAGACACTTTAAATTAGTCGTATCATTAGTTGAGCTTAATTCGAAGTTAGCATATATATATATATATATATATATATATATATATATATATATATATATATATATATATATATATATAAATCATTTTGAAAGAACATAAGTTTACATTGAATTAATACAATAATAATCATAAACAAATTACTCTCGTATTAATGTATTAATTCTTATATTATTTGATTTCATCATTCCACGTCATTTCTCGTTATTAGATATACACGTCAATTCTCTTGTTTTTACTATAGAAGTATTATACACGCAACGACTGTTAATGGAATAATACAATTGGCATGTACTTATTATTCATTTTAACTCGGTATGTTATTTAAGTAAATAAGATATTTTTAATTTCATATTTGTAAGATAAAGCACAGCCTTAGATTCCGCTATACGTTTTTTTTTTAAGCGAAGAAAAAAGTAGACAAAAAAACACAAATTTTTGGTTTAGTTTTATTATATCACCACTATAAACCAACGTTATCGCAACCCAGTGGCTTCTGGATCGAGTTTAAACATTTATCATTTTCACGATTAGGTGTCTTACCAGACGCGACGTTGTGCTCCGCAAGAGAACGAATGCAATGGCTTAAAAATGCAAATTAATATATCGTATAAATTATTTAAGTATTACAAACATTTGCCAAGTACTCTTGAGGTCACTGGTTCTGATATATGAATGTTAATGAATCAAATACATATATAAGATTCACACGGTAGATCCATCTATTAGTAATAGTGTGTCAATTCCGTAAGTTCCCATATAAAGTAGCACTGTAATTTTTATATAAAAATTAAATATTTTGAAGATGCATTTAGTTTTACACGCAGTGTTTACAGTTACATAATGAATAATATTAAATTTACCTTTATTATCGTCATGTAGCGCTAAAGAATAATTCAACCACGAGATGCAGGCGTAATTTAACGCCGCATTTCGTACTGGAACGAAAAATAAAAATCAATCTACATTTTCACTATGTTTTAATGTGCCACGTAAGCGTCTAGTGTAAAATTTTATAAAACAGCATTTAAACTTTCTGCTATCAATTGTCTTACATAATAAAAATTAATCAAAAAATAAAAAACTTTTATTTCCTCAATCGGAAATCGAACCTTCTACCGTTGCTTATTACACATAATATTAACACTGAGCTACAATAGTAATTACCATAACAACTTTTGACTATTATTATTAATCTAAAGCATTTATTTCCTAACTGCATCTCCGAGGATGTTAGCAATTGAGAGAACTTGCAAAGGAAAAGAAAACATCTCACGACTATACCTGTTGTTATGTAACGGGATTGTCATCTTCATCTGTGTTAAGAGTCGGATAAGGTCAATTGCGATTGTCATACAAATGATTTCTATATAGTACATACGTTTATTTATTAGCATTTTATACATTGTTGTAGTTTAAAGATTTATTTAAAACAACGCGGCGTTGAGTTCCGCAAATCAACACGCAATATTTTAAAATTAACCAGAAATTGAAGAAGAGAGTGTATTGGGTTCTCTCTACTGAACCTGCGAATTATACCATAAAAAAATCAGTGAGGTCCTCAGAAGTCATTAACGATGCTAGCTTTAAGTATTTATAATTCAATAATATTATTAAAGATTAACTAGCAGTTGGCTCGCTGCTTCGCCTGCAAGAACTTCATTATTTATAGGAATTCTTCAACGAACTCAAGATGGCATTTATATCAGTGATGTTTTAATACATTTAATGATGCAATCACGGATTCTATTTGATATGTTAAAATATGATAGTAAATATGAAGTATTTTTTTTAAGAAAATTGTACGGACGTAATTGATATGAAGTTTTTTGGAGAAGAAACGTTGAATACGATTATTTCTTATAATAATGCGTTAAGCAATAAATCTATGAAATTAACATTACAAACTGCAGATCCTTTCTGTACAGTGATTTACACCTTTTAAAAACAATGAAAAGATCTTAATCAATTCTGAAACAATGTCGATGATACTGGAGGAAGGTCAAGGGTCAGAGTACGACGAGCATGTAAAAAGACTCATAAGAATAAACCAGCTAGGGTTAAAGTTCTAAAAATAAATCGATATTGCAACCATATTAGTTATTACTAACATTTTATTTATCATATCGTAGAGTTCGAGTTAGCTTCGTCCTTGTATCCGCATAGAATAATCGGAGAGAAATTAATATGAAGACACTTCACTTTCGACTATTTGCCTGAAATCGAATTAATGCGGCGGAACTCAACGCCTTTTTGTGTCGTCAGTACAGAGAAATGAAAATAGTATAAGTATAATCATTGCGCGAAATGAGAGTCGAACCCATAATCCCGTTTAACATCAGATGTCTTGATATATATTGTTTATTTATGATTATTAAATTTGTCATGTAGGTGTGTGTACGTATATATTTATAGTTATTTTTAGCTTCACTATTTTATTCCGCATAGTAGGGTACACAGAGAGTACCTAGTGTCAAGACACTTCGTATGTAGTCCGCTTTCCGGCGAATTCAAAAAATGTTTATCAAAGCAAATGATAAAAATAATTTTAACATAATCTTTCCCCCGAATAGGAATCTAACCCGCAATTGATCTCGTTTACAGTCGGACGGTCTTACCTCGTATTCCGCTGCAGTTATTTAAATTATTTCAACGTAACGTCGCGTTGTTTAAAATACTGTATTACACAAGCCATTGCCGTTATTTTCGCCTCATTATTACGTGACAAGAGTAAGAACTAAAACTGTAACAGGGTTGGCGAAAAACGTTCTTACTGCGATTGGCATATAAATTGCATTTAATCTCTAGGTCAGGGTTTCTCGAACTTTTGCCAAAGAAGTGAGTATTTGATTTTTATATGGATGTATCTGATGATTTAAATTAATTTGAAGATATTTTATTATTTTCTTCGGTTTATTATTTAAAACAAAAAGATAAAGAATGTTTTTATGTCTCATTAAAACCTCTTAAGTATACTTGTACTGAATAGTTCAATTTAATTTTTACTTAAACTTTTTTTTTATACGAGAGAGTTAGAATACTCTGTAATATTGTATACACTTTATATTAAAAATTAAAATAAACAAATACTATTAAAAATGTACCCTAATTAATACCTATGATTTTTTTTTAATTAGAAACGCTTCAATATTCAGAATGGAAATTTTGAATTTATTGAGCGGAACCTTAGTTCTCCCATTACCAGGCTTACGGTAGATTGGGGTTGCCGTAGCTCGGCTCGTGGCGGATGGTGGAGGAACACCGTGAAGTTTCAGCCGGTATACGGATAGATCGGAGTCCCGATTAACCGATTCTGAGTCCCCAATCGGAATTTCGTTATTACACACGATTAAAAATTGGTAACCTTTGCTAAGCATGTTATGTTTTTTTTAATAAATGAAAAATAAAGAATCAATTAATTATTATTGTTGCCGCAAAAATAATTAAATAATTAACTAACTACCGTTACCATATGTCAAAAGATACGGAACATTTATTACGTCCTACATTAATTAATGCACAGATAATAAAAACAGTTTAAAAAAATTTCGCACGCTAAATGTTTTTATTGCCTTCAAGTAATTATGTTATTAAAATATCACGACGTCCTTCCTTCTAATAGCCTGGTTAAATGTTTTGGTTTACTTTTTGTTTTTGTGCTTAGTTATGAATAATTAAACATTATTTCTGTGAGTGAACATTTTTATTAGAATATTTTTTTTGAAACGAGGCGTTGAGTTCCTTTACTCAACAATGACTCGAATCGGCGGAAAGCGGAGTACGGAGTGCCTTGACACTAAGTACTTCCTATATATTTGCCTGTATCCTGGAATAAAAGCGTGAAGCTAAAAAATAGATGTTGAAATATATTTAGATTATACAAATATTAAACGCTATCATACGATTTGACATACACTTTTGTATAAATTGATATACTCGTTGCTAAGGCAACGCGTATATTACGCGTTACAGGTCTACTAGGTGATTAAAAAAAATATATTAATCAAAACAATAAACGCTGTTGTAAATAATGACAGTGTGTCTAGTAATGATCATTATAGTCAGAGAGAACCGACAGATTTGAGACATTGCGCCGTGGCGGAACTTAACGCTGCGTTGTGTCTTACCAGTGCGGTGAAGTAAAATTAATTTAAAATAAGGTCATTCCACTGAGGTTTGATATTATTTACTTAAATTTAGGAAAGTGTTTTAGTTTGACATATCTCTGATTAGATTAGATACGGCCCTGTTAGATTTCGTCACTTAACAACACGTAATGTGTTTAAAATTGCCGGATTACGCGTTTTTGCTGACATATGAAATGCGGTTCACGAAGAGATTTTTATCACATGATATTTATTTGCAGGACAGACCGGTCGTGGCGCAGTGGGACAGCGTCTCACTGTAAACGCGATCGGTTGTGGGTTCGATCCCCACTCGCGGTAGTGATTATATTTAAATTACTTTCATTTCCTTGCTCTGGTTAAGACAAAGTGCAGCGTTGAGTTCCACCATTCAACAAGCAATGTCTCGAATTCGGTGGAAAATGAAGTACGGAGTGTCTTGGCACTAGGTGCTTTCTTTCTACCCTGCTATGCGGGATAAATAAAGCGTTATGACTTACTACACGTTTGTAACATTATCTTTTTTTAAATTACGTCACATGTTGTGGGGGGAGGGCTTAAAAAAATCATGAAATTGTGTGTAATTTATGGTCCCTCCCCCTTTACGGGTACTCGCCAATACGCAACGATAATAGTAACTTCATATACTTATTGATTGAATGGATATTTAGTTTTATAAACTACTGTATAACTCTGTAATACGGATTTTTTTGTCATTTAATATTTTAATGCAATAAGAAAATATATCATAGGAATTAAAAATATTAATGTATAATCATTCGCCTGAATGGGAATCGAATCCAAATACATAATCGCGTTTAAAATCCAACGCAGCTCTATTGAATCACGACTCTTTACTATTATTTTAGGTTTACGAGAAGAAATTACTTATATTGTTCATATACATCATTCACCAATAAAATCAATTAAAAATCATTAACTGGCAGTGCATAATACGTAGATCTAAAGTCACAGGTCAATGATAAATTAGCAATGATTTATTATTACTACTATCGTTCTACTATGACATCAATATCTATATGTTAATACGACATCGACCTCCGTTAATGAAAATTATCGAACGGATAAGTCGATAGAAGCCTTTCGTGGCGCAGTGGGACAGAGTCTGACTGTGAACGCAATGTGTTGTGGGTTCGATAACCTAGTGTTCAAAGCAGTTGAAGGGGTCTTCAACTACTTTGTGCCAGAAATCGAAACAACTGTACGCCGCAATTTGTCTTTCCAAAGCGGAGAAATAGGAATAAACTATATTTGTAATAATTTCTCCGAGTGGGAATCGAACCCACAACGGATCACGTTAACATACATTTAAGAAAATAAATATTACACATGTTACGCTATGTTTTAGCCATAATGTGTATGCCATAATATATACATATTTCGATTTGAATCGATTAATTATTGGTTATCATTCTTGTATCGATAGATCGTCGAAATCCTATGCCCAGCAGTGGGCGCTATAGGGCTGAGACGACGACTCTTAAATCACTTTTATGTTATTAAAATTTATTTTTTAAGAAAAAATAAGAAACAATTTCATTTCATAGTATACGTATAATAAATCTTTAGTTGTTATCTTTTTTTTATTATATTTACTTGTTCACAATTTATAAGAGTTTTTACGATTTGCTCGAAGTATCACTATTACTGTTACTTACTAAGCGTACAGCGACATCTAGTGTCAGGTTTTGTAAACTTTCACGTGTAGTCGATATGACTTGTATTAATGATGTAACTTAGTTCCTCGTGCAAAATATAGATGGCGCATGTATTAATAATTTGTTTTTTCTTTTCAGGTACAATAATTTTAACAATTATAACAAGAAATCAATTCCTAATATTCAAAATAAGTATTAGAAAAATTAAGGTGCTATATAGGCGTAATTGGAACGTGCCAGTTGAGAGCGATAGTTGCGCCTTCGAATCCGGCTCGAAGATTACCAAAATCGACGTCTCTCTTGGTATTTATCTGATTAATTATTATATTTTTTAAAAATACTTTTAAACGTTATTTTATTTATGTATGAATTGTGTAAAATATATATTTCATAACATAATAAGATTTTTTTGAATTCCTAGTATTTAACATGTTATCTACAGATAAGTAATTAAAAATGTTCAATTATAAATCTATCCTGCTTAAGTAATACGATAAGTGGATGATACTATATCTGGATATAAAAATAATATTTTATTTCAATGCATGCGTCGCTAATGTCACGTATGCACTTTTTAGACTTTACTCGAGAAAAAAAATAACAACATTTTTATCAATTATAGATGATATTTTAATATTTTCATTAAAATCGCATCTAACAGAGTGAATAATAAAAAATCCTATATATGTTTGTGGTTGTCGGATTTGAACCTGCGCCTCCTTGAAAATATTGTCTCGTAACAATTTTTATTTTATTCTAATAGATCATAGCGGCTTTTTACTAAATGTTTATATACACAGTACTTATACCAAAATAATATTTGTTACAATTTTGGTCTGTTTGTTTAGGCTAGTCTCCGTAACAGTTTTGACAGGACTTTCACTTTCAGATAACTGATTAAATAAGGAATTACTTAAGCTTCTTTTATTTTAAAATTGTAATATAAAGATGTTAAATTCCACACGGACATAGTTGCGGGCACAGCTCGTTTGAAATAAAAAATAATGAATTATAATTATATATTAAATAAATATGAGGCCGGTCATGGGGCAGTGGGACAATGTCTGACTGTAAACATGACCAGTTGTTTGTTCGTTTCTACTCGTGGGAGTGACTATATTTTAAATTATTTTTACTTTCTCATTCTGGTAAGACAAAGTGCGGCGTTGAGTTCCACCACTCGACACACAATGTCTCGAATTCGGCGGCCAGCGAAGTATGGAGTGTCTTGACTCTTGGGTGGGTAGTTTCTGTCTGTCCTGCTACGCCGGACACTAAAACAAATAAAAAAAATTAAACATACTTGAGATATATTTACTATTTTTGTGTTATTCCACACTTAGGATTTAGAAAACATTTTTGAAAAAACATATTAAAATTTGAACGCAGCGGGATTCGAACCCGCGCCTCTTGGATACCGACCAATCGCTCTGACCGCTAAGCCATGCGTTCTACTACTAGCTGCGTCAAAATTCTTATACGTTTTGTTACAACTTATTTATGTTGTTAGCATCTCTCTAGAGAGATTTTTACAAATTTCTACAACTTTAAATTATTAAGAAATAATCGTTTACAAGAGAGATTGCTATTTTATTTTAATATTTACTATTTTTAAAATGTTATTCCACACTTAGGATTTAGAAAACATTTTTCAAACAAAAAACGTATACTTGAGATATCTTTCATAAATGATAAATCAATAAGCATTGTTAACAAAAAAAAATTGGAAATAATTTTGATGCTTTAATTACCATTTAGGCAGAGATTTTTAAAAATATTAATAGATTTTTGAATATATGATACATTTTTAAAAGACAATACTACTATAATAAAAATATTTATATTTAAATATTGTTTTTAAATAAATAGTAACAAAACTGGAAACTAGATAGATAAAAATAGATTTGTTATGAAATTTGATCTCATACTATATTCAGAATACTATTATCGTACATGCGTATTTATAAAATTGTTTTGTACAGCAATAAAGTATCAGTTCTATTGTATTTTAAGTAATTAATAATCATTTTAAATGAAACTATTTTAAACAGATTAATCACCTGTGAACCTGTGACTACTGTAAAGTGTACGATACGTCAGTTTACCAAAAATGTATTTTCGAACACCAAAATATACACGATCAATCCGTTTAAAATTGTTACATTTAAAATTTGTAAAAATCACAGATCTTATTAATTAAAAATCAATTTAAGGACCATCTTGGCGCGATTGGTTGTGAGTTCGAATCCTACTCGTTATTGTCATTCTCTCGCTGTGGTAAGACAAATCTCGAATTCGAGCGGAAACCAGTCAACTGAGTGTCTTGACACTAAAAAAAATTTTTGACAGTTTATTTATGTTCTAGACTACTTTGGAATACACTTATCGGATATTTGTGGTATGTACGTAAAGAAATATTAAAGTAGATAACTAAGTTGCTTATCCTTGGTTATTTCTTCTAAACACACGAATAAATATTTGCCAAAAATGTGTGTCTGTACGCAAATGAGCAAATAAATACATTTATTATGTTCTATTATTATAAGTACTTTGTATTTAACATTACCACTATGTTACTAAAAATAGATTTTTGGTCATACAGCTAACTTATACTAAGTGTGTCAAAGTAAATATTGCACACGTATTTAGTTATAGGCCTACGCCTTTTAACTTCCGCATAAGTACATGATTTTTTAATCTACTTTGGCTTAGTAGTTGATAAAATTTGATTAAAAAATAAGTCGAAAATTATATGTTTAGTCTTAAGTTTAGGATTTTTAAAAATTGTACCTAAAATTTTTTTTTTCTCGCGTACCCTGCGGTAGGCAGAAAGTACCTAGTGTCAAGACACTCCGTACTTCGCTTTCCACCGAATTCGAGACATTGCGTGTTGAGTGGTGGAAGCCAACGCCGCACTTTGTTTTACCAAAGCGAAGAAGTGAAAATAATTTAAACATAATCACTCCCCCGAGTGGGGATCGAACCCACAACCGATCGCGTTACAGTCAGACGCTGTCCCACTGCGCCACGACCGGCCTCATGTTGATTTTGGCCGTGATCGTCTAGTGGTTGGACCCTACGTTGTGTACCTACAATCTACATATTAAATGAACAACAAAAGCCATTTTAATGTTATATGGGCAGGTTGGTTAACAACATCTTTTTGTATGTGATTTTAAAGAAATAGTTTTTTATATTTACTACAAGTAGCTACAAGTAGTGCCCGCGACTTCGTTCGCGTAGAATTTGTCATCTCAAGATTTTTCAATAATTCTTTAATAAAACTAACTTAAGGTATTCCTTATTACAACAGCTGTATGCCAGTGAAATTCCCGTCAAAATAGATTCATCCCCCAGAGGTTAGCTAGAACAAATAGACAGACTAAATTGTAAAATTTTAGTTTATCTGTTTGTTCTAGCTAACCTCTCTTTATTTTTATGTTGGTATATGTACTCTGTAGACATACATATGCATTTAGTAAAAAACTGTTAAGTTAATAATACGAACAGACACTCCAATGTTATTTATTTCTTTACAGTGATAACGTTTATTGTTTGTTTCATATTTTTCTTTAAATGATAAATTATTAAAAGAATGATAAGAAAGAACTTCGTTTTCTTTTTGCCGCCTTATTATAGACATTGTTATGTTAGGTGGCGAAACTTAACGCCGCGTTTTGTATTAATAGCTATTAACTTGAACTACTGGCATTCTGCAGTACAGTTAAGCAATAACAAAAAAAGAAATGTTCCAAAAGGAATTCGAACCCAGAACCAGCGCTCTCAGTCGATATTAACTGAGTGACCACAGCGTTTACTTAATTGATACATACTTCGTTAATTTTTCAATACAATTAAAGTCTAAAAACAATAAAGCTCATCCTTCACCCGAGCTCGTAAAGTTCCATATTCGGTTGACAATAAACGAAAATACATAAAACTGAGGTATATCCATTTTATGTTTCACCATTACACGTGTTTGATATTTTTATGGATTTCTTGTAATAGATGACGTTAATTTTATTTTTAGATAATATTTCTATGAAATGTTAAATATATTTGCAAATTTTTCTATTACTTTCAGTCTTAGTGAAATAATACCTTTTATTTTATATGTGAAATTTTTATAGTAAATGGAGTATGAATTTCAAGAGACTTGGATTAAAACTTAGCTTTATTTTAAATATTGGTACGGAATTTTAATATTTTTAACATTGATACACTTTTTCAAAGTCACGCTTTTATCACACATAGCAGGGTCGACGCGAAATATGTAGTGTGAAGACACTCCCTATTCCGCTTTCCGCCGAATTTCGAGATTCTTTTACATTTTCTAGATATATATAGAAATATTAATGTTAAAGCCATTGTGGCGCAGTAAGATCTGACTGAAATAGCAATTGGTTGTGTGGGGGTTGGTTGTGTGTGCAAAACCACTCGGTGGATAAATATATTTAAATTATTTCTATTTCTCCGTTCCGCCGAGATTTGAAATATTGGGTGTTAAGTGGTGCAACTCAACGCCGCACTTTATCTTACCAAACCGAGCAAAATGAAATTATTTTAATATTATCATCCTCTCTAGTGGGAATCCAACTCATAATCTATCGCGTTTCAGACACTGTTCTTTGCGCCACAACCGACATTAGTTTACATTTTAAAAGATAATTAAATAGCATAGCCTTCTTTATTGCTGCAACAAAAATGCGGCAAATACTTCAAGGTAATAAAACCTCGGTTCTTATATTTAGTAATACAGAAAACAGATTTATTCTGTGTGACATGTAACATGCCTAAGCTGTCCCGGTCTCTAAGAGACAGCGATTTATTATGGGCCAGGTACATTAGTAACTACGTATTATATTCTATAGAGATATACGTAAATTTAGTTAAGAACAGTTTAGGTACTTAAAAAAATCTATATGGAATATTTTATTATATAAAATACGATCAATCATTTGAGGCCGGTCATTCATCAATTAATCATTTGAGGACTGAGTTTAACTGTAAACTCGGATCGGTTGTGGGTTCGATCCCCACTCGGGGGAGTAATTATATTTAAATAGTTATCATTTCTTCGCTTTGGTAAAGACAAAGTGTGGCGTTGACATTCATCACTCAAAACGCAATGACTCGAATTCCGTGGAAAGTGAAGTACGGAATGTCTTACCACTAGATACTTTCTGTCTGCTTTACGGGATAAAGGCGTGAAACTAAAAAGAAAATAAATAAATAAAATACAATTCTTGTAGTAAAGTTGAAAGAAATTATTTCTCCTTGTGTTGAACCTTCTACCTTCCTTTTAAATTCTATAGCTTTACGCTATTCCACATAGTAGGCTTGCCAGAGATTTGCCAGAGTCAAGACACTGTATTAAATAGCCGCATACTGATTTAATTATTATTTTTGCACTATGATTAATTTTCAGCTTCACACTTTTATCGCGCAGGGAGTGCGCAAACTTAGTGTTAAGACACTCTGTACTTCGCTTTCTACCGAATTCGAAACATTGCTTGTTGAGTGGTGGAACTCAACGGCGCACTTTGTCTTACCAGAGCGAGGAATTGAAAATAATTTAAATCTAGTCACTCATAATTTTATTATTATTTTATGAATTGTTATTTTTTATATCAAAACTACCACTGTACTATAACTACCAGGAATACCTAATATTAATTCCAAATAGCAAATAAATGGTGCCCATTAAACATTGTAATATATCGCTCTTCAATTACATTAGCTTATTCTGTAATTAAAGTCTTACATATATTTCACAAAGGAATCGTCGTATATTGACTGTACATTATAGCTTTACTGACGTACTTGTTTATAGAGAAAATAAACCACAGAGCCACACACGGTCGTTGTGGGTTTGATTCCCGCATGGGGGACTGTTGTTTTTAAATTATTTTCATTTACTTGCCCCTGTTTTGTTTTAGCTCTACATTGTGATTAGCCATTTCGAAGGAGTGGAAAAAGTGTCTTGACACTAGATTTTCTTTTTAAAATCTACTTTTTGGGATAAAATTGGAGTTGACTTAGTATTTTTATGAAGGCTATTCATTTCCTGAAAAAAGTACATTAAGGTTGACGCGTATGAGTGGTCGGTCGATTGTTTAAATACTATTGCTACAAATCTCTCTCCTTATGAGTGAGCTACGTATTCATGTAGTAATGGATATTTAGCAGGATGGATATTTAGAGAGAATTCTTACTCCGTTAAATATGGTTGATTATTATTTTAGCTTCACGCTTTTATCCCGCATATCAGGGTAGACAAAAAATAACCTAGTGTCAAGAAACTCCGCTTTCCGCTATATTCGAAACATTGTGTGTTGAGTGGCGTAACTCAACGCCACATTTTGTCTTTCCAGATCAAGTAAAAGACAATAATTTAAATATAATAAATTTCTCGTCTAGGTTCGAACTCCCAACCGATTGCGTTTACAGTTGGACATTGTCCCACAACGCCACGACTGGCCTCATTTTTTTGGACATTCTAAATAACGTACAAAAATTTTGCAGCAGCGGCATTTGAACCTGCGTCTAAGTGAAAACTTATAATTAAAAAGTAAGAGCTATTTTTTTTTATTTTGCAAGATTGTTTCAACAGTTTAAGCCAAGAATAGCTCTCATAAGTGACGCTCTTAATGTCTTAATGAGCCATAAAGAAAGGCCACGTCTTATATTTTCTCTGAGACACGTAGACTGATACATGGCTTAAGAACTTAGGCATATTAATGTAATGAAATAAAATGTTCTAAATTAATATCATATAGGTATTTATTTATATTAAAGAATCATTAAATAAAGAATAATGAAGGAAATAAAATTTAATAAAATATGTAATAAATATATAAAATTATCTAGTGCCAAGACACTCCGTACTTCGCTTTTGTCATTGCGTGTTGAGTGGTGGAATTCATCGCCGCACTGTGGAAGTGAAAATAACTTTTAATATAATCGCTTTCACGAGTGGGGATCGAACTCACGATCGGTCTCAAAAATCATTTATAATTTAATGAATTATTATTAATTAGGCATCTGCCTATATAAATGCTGACAATAATAAATTTGAGTATTTATCACTTGCCATTAGATACTGTTAACGTAGGGATGTGTACAAACCATATTTCGGACTATTGCTATACTCCTATATAACAACTTCTGGCCTATACTGCCAAAGTGCGTCTGTTCTATAATAAAATAATAAAATAAAATATTTAAGACTGATAGTAAAACAATAATAGAATACAACTCAATGATTATTAAAAAAAATGCCTGTCTGTTTGTATGTACGCGTTAATCTCTGAAACTACTGAACATACTTTAATATATATATTTTTGGTTTCGACGCTATTAACCCTGGGTATTGTATAGACTACAATTCCTTCTATCTCATATTTACTATTTTTATTTCTTGGACGGTATCCAAGAGGCGCGGGTTCGAATCCTGCTGCGTTCAAATTTTTATACGTTTTTTCAAAAATGTTTCCTTCTATCTGTTGGTCTTCATCATGTGAAACGCTAAGAGCCCGACGAAATAGTAAGATATATGGGAAGAGCGTAAGTGGTAAAAGTTAATCAGTATCATAAACAGTTTTCGACGACAAATTAATGAAAATCGAGGAGATCGTAAGTATAGTATCGTGAGGCTAAGTAGGTAGTATAGAAAGGATCATGAAAACAAAGTTGCGTGTATTAATTAGTAGTAAATAAACAATATACAACTAGATTGATGTAAATCAAACTTGCAAGCTCATATCCAATAGCGTGGGTTATTGTAAGCTATCCTTGATCCGAATGCACTAAAGAGCACTGTATATACACATGAATGTCTCTTTATCGAGAGATAAACGTTTCTATAGAGTATTGTGTGAAACGTGCCTATTGCATGACATCATTTAAATTATTTTTTTAAAGGTGATGAAATATATTTTTTTTTCGCTCGATTTTGAGACATTTCGTGTTGAGTGGCGAAACTCAACGCCACGCTAGGTTAACAGAGGGGAGAATTCATTATCGCGGGTGGGAATCGAACCCGCAACCAATCGCTTTTACAGTCAGACAATACCATACTGCTTCAGATACGATGGCTTTAATATTTATGTTTAATAAATAAAATATATTTAGAAAAAGAATAAAATTTTAATGTAGCCCGCTACACACTCAATCATACCCGTGCTACTTGGCTTCGTGGGGAATTTCGACAAGTCTTAGTGCTCCCTTACACTCTACACTCTTTAAGGAACATTATGACAAATTTTTGCTTTATTCTCATATAATTCTCATACATTCGTCTGTCAGGCACTCAGTTACAGAAAAAAATCATAAAGGTAATTAGGAAAGCCATGTATCAAGCCATAATACATTGATTACAAAGAAAATTAATTAATATTATGTTTATAAATAATAACATTATTTTAGTACATACCTATTGTAATCTATCCTGATACTTACCGCTAACCGTAAATAAATTAAAATTGCTATCTTAAGGACCGCTAGGTTAGGTACCTCTATAATATCCTCTAAGTTTAATATTATCCATGCATGCGGGACAATATTGAGCTCAAATTTTTTTCAAATTTTTATACGGCCTTATGATTTTTACCGTACAGCAAGGAAGACAGGGAGAACATAGCCTTAATACGTATTGAGTGGCGTAACTCAACGCCAATTTGAAACAATGTACGCACTTAAAAACCGAACCTACACTCCTCATGCTCACTGTTTTGTTCCTATACATAGTTACATTTGATCTGAAATTATTTAGAGTATAGCAGTAATGTTTTTAATAAAGCTATAAAAAGCAGATCTAGCGCACAGCTTCGTGAATTATATAAACAAAGGAAAATTATAATTTACATATTTCTTAAATTATTGAGATAAAAAATTTTATATTTATATGAAATTTGGTTGTATGTACAATTGTCTTAATTTGTATATCTATCGTAACATTGTTCTTAACCAAATTCAAAAATGGCAATAAATAATAAGTAAATATTTACCTTTGCTCGAATTGAACCCGTACTTATATAACACAGTTTAAAACTTATCGACTGTGCTACAATAGCATTATTATTCCCATATCATCTTTATCCACATCTGTCTGTCTGAGATCGATTTCGCATGTAAAACGGACGTAAAGCGATACCATTAATCAAGAACTAATTGGGAACGCACGTACGCCGCCATTTTGCCGAATACGGAGACGGTCGATGACTTTTATGTTATTAGACTAGTGACATATCGCGGCAGTACTGAAAAGCTAATAAAACCTTAAAAGTATAATTTAGTTTTTTTTTTAATTTCAAAAAGAGTAGTCAGAGAGAAGGACTATAATACGTCCCTAAATACTTCTTTCACCTTGTCAACTGTCATCAACCATTTCATATACTCGTATTTAATTACACAAGAGGCTTTTTACTCCACCTTACACCGCCCAGCCAGTGATAAGGCGTGAAGTTATGTTTGTATGTAAAAGTTTGTTTAAAAATATTCTCATTTATATTTTATTGGAAGAAAAAATAAACCTTAATGACTCATTTCTTTACTCGTCTCTCGTAATAACAGGTTCAATAATAGTTTGAAATGTAGAAATGCTTAGAGCTTTAATTCTCAACCACGGCGAGATTATTATGATTATTTCAAAATCTAAATCAATTTTTATTTTCTCATCCTTGTAGTTTTTAACAAAGCGTTGATTTCCGCCACTTGACGTACAATATCAGGGAATTTTGTATAAATTAGAAAGAAAAGCAACTTCACGCTATATCCTGTATAGCAAGTAAGTGAAAGACAATCTAGTGTCAAGACACTCGACGACGAAATATCTTATCTCTCCATTTTATCTTTTGTATGCAAGAGATATTCAAAAGAATCTGATACTTGCAGGTTTTTGAATAACAAATCTAAGCACTAACTTAACTATGCCTTGGTACGGTTTTTAGTACTTTACTTTATATATTTATAAATATGTCATTAAATTTCTTACCACGAGTCTATTCGGTTCAAGTACGGTCAAGGCTCTGTAGAAGTGGAAAGCATACAAATAATGTGTCCAGGATTTTAGATTATTATACTGATAAGAATATCTTTGAGAAAGAATATGTGAATAACTATTTGATGGCTTTTATGAAAATTGTTTTGATTTAGCCTTTTAATTAGTTAGAGCAAAATAAAAGTTAAAAGATTTATTTTGGACAAAATAAATTAAATGTCTATATTTTCTATATTGTGAGCTTAAAGCGAATTTAACATTATACATTAAATTCTAAATCGATTATACATAAGGTCTATTTTATCTTATTATTTTTTCACCCTTTATCCTGCATATCATACTAGTTAAACAATCATGTGTCAAGACACTCCGTTGACTGCTTTCCACTCGAAATCGAGACATCGCGTGTTGGTGATTTGGCGAACCGTTTACTGACAAACGCCCAGTGTCCCACTGCGCCATAATGGCGTCTTTTTGTATAATAGATTATCTGTATGTTTAATTAATTTAGTTAGTGAGACACCAAAAACTTACCACTTTACTTTATTTTAACAATTAATACAAACTAACATAAATGCTTTAGTAATTTAAAACAATAAAAATCAACTCCTCTGAACATCAACAATTGATTTTATAGATATTTTATGGCACGTCGTGTGAGGTAATCGACGTAAATGTTATATTTCAATTGACACTGATTGTATGCAAACAAATTGTAGTAGTTGTAGAACATGGCAACATTGAATTGAGATCTATAGAATAGAAGTCGACGTTTTTGATGTAAGTATACTCAATACTCGTAATAAAAGACAGATTTGTTAAATAATCATCAAAATTCTATTCTAAAATTATACATTTTTTAATACTAAAATTAAATTAGTTACTCAGTTATTACATTAGTTATCTGCCGGTGAAATTTTCTTTAAATCGATCCAGCCGTTCCATATATTACGAGAGACAAACAGACTAACGGACAAACAAATAATTGAAAAATAAAAATTTGTATATGCAACATGTATACGTACATTTTGTAAAAAGCGTTTATTATAATATTACAAAGAGGTCTCCAATGTTATTTGTATGTATACATTTGTAGTTTCATCTTATTTTTTATACAAAGTCTACGATATGTTTGTGATATATTTCTTCGATTGTTATCGCCAATGTAATATGTTTGCGGAAACCGGAATTCAACGCCGCATTTCGTTTCATAATTGACCTAATTAAGAGAATTATTATATTTTTAATTGACTCTCCGAATAGGGATCTGTACCTACGATAAAAATATATCTGGACTAAACTAACTTAAGTTCAGCCTCCTGATATAATATATTCAATTTAAAATAAATATTCAACTTAAAACGGCCATACATGGAAGGATATAAAGATATAGTTCTGTAATCTGTATATTACGAGTATTATTTATAGGTAGTCAGCCGCAGTTTCATTTGCGTGAACTTTATGACTATTTCTATTCCTAACTTCTATATATTTTACTGTAAAATGTAAAACACGTTCTTGTATGAGCACACGATATAGCTGATTTAATAATTTTTCACAGTCCTCAAGGAACATGTCAAATTTCAACTTTCAATCGATCAGTTAGAAACGCCAAATTTTTATGTATATTTTAATAAGTATCAAATAAATATTATTGAAAACTCACCAAAATTTTCAACAAAATTTATATTTTTGTTACCATGCACTGTCACCGTTCGACAAGTTTTGACGATGACATCATAAGGAATCAAACCTACGTGTTATTTGGTAATGGCCCTCGTCGCCTCCGCTGCGCCTACACGGTGAATTTATTACGCGAATAAATTAAAGGGCGACATTAGTGTTAAGAGTGAAGAAATTTTATTTAAATGAATATACTTACATTGTGTTTAAGGATAATTAATAAGTGTGTTTCATTTGTTATTTGTTCAGTGTATGTCAGTCATTACTGTCAGACAGTAATCGTCAGTCAGTCAGTCATTGCTAGGTTTACTGAGCTTAAGCTAAACGTCATTTGTGTGACTATTACGTCTTATTATCATATAGCATATAACAAAAATGCATATCTAAAAAAATCACAGCAAAATATCAATTATAAAAATTTCTTAAAATAAGGAATCAGCCAATGCAAACAATCGTGCACGTCATCTAATGGTGACTGATTTTGAATTTGAAAAACCCGAAATTGCTAAGAAATCTTCCAAAACGAATTCGCAAGGAAAAATAAGAACAGTCCATATATATTACTATTCTATTACTACTACTGTCTTAATCTAATTCCAAAGTGAGTCTAGAATTTAGATACAAATGTAAACTTACATGCCTATGTTGCTGAGCATTCAACATGCAAATGCATTGTCTAAGCAAGTATAAAGTGATAGACGTGGGAAGATACTTGCATGATGTTAATAATTAATATAATTTATTATTCTGTAGTAAAATGCTTCTTTATTAGTACAGATAATAAATTATTCAATATATATTAAAAAATAAAATATGAATGAAACTATTGCTTGCTATTGTAAAATATATTATATTGTTTGTATATACTTGTGGTTATATCAAAAATTATATTTAGTGCATATATCTACTAAATATGTAAAGTTAGCAAATTCAAATAGAAATTTCAATTTATACATACATATATCTTTAACTTTAATCTTGTAATACTAATAAATATTGTAATATATGTGACTATATACGAAAAACATTGAAATATACGTAATAATATAACGAAAAGCTAACTGGCTGATATATCAGCCAGTTAGCTTTTCGTACATCATTAATCATATAAAAGGCTAAACAACTCATATTGTAATCTCAAAATTACTTAACATTATGAAATATCACAATCAATCGGTTCACCCCCAGTTCTCGCCTACAGCTAGGAACAAATTTAAATGGATATTTTAAAATCAACCTTATTAAATAAACTTAAAGTATAAAATGGTGCCGCAACGTTTTAAACTTGCGTCTTGCGACAAACTGCGCTATGCGTAAAGCAAACTACTTTATAGGTCAGCTGAATAGTAATTCCTTCTAGATATATTTTACTCCTTATTTATGGTAACGAAAATATCTAATATGTTTTATTAAAAACATATTCTCATTTTTCATGTAAATAGATCCAATTCAATAGTTCTTATATAGATATACACACTTCTTAGACTCTATTGTAAAAAATAAAAAGCAATATTATTTAGTTATTTTACTAAATATTTTATGTTCAAGCCTACAGATTGAAGTGACATCACTCGCGTAAAGGAGTAAATGGTGAATATTCTCTCTACTTTAAATTCAATTCTTCAGTGAAATAAAAAAAAATATGTATATAGATCAATAAATGTAAGATTTATTATGTATGAACTTGTATTTCAACGACAAGAAGTGTCAAAACAGTATCACTTCGATGAGGCAATCGCAATAAATCAGCGGAAACAGCTTTATATGGTCAAAGATAACATACTAATAAGGCTAAGAGAAATAAACTCTAGCGTCGATCTGCATCTTGAGTCCTTTCGTGCCTTTAAATCAATAGAACCTTATCGAAATAAGCTTTAGCATTTTAATGACTAAGTAACAGTTGAACGCTATAACAGATTGTTGTCACAAGGTTCTATTTCAGTGTTCATTTGTGACTATTCGTCGCCTACGATCAAGCCTACGCGGCCGCACTATATTTAGATATAAGCTGTTGACAACATTCCGATCATAGGCTAGTACTGGAGTTCTGTACTACGGAAGTATGAAATGTATTGAACAAAAAATATATACTTTTTCATGTAATAATAATGATATTTTACTATTAACATTTTTATTTCTATTAGGAATAATTTAATAGTAACTGGTAGTTTACCCTCGCAAGTTATTTTATCTTTTATAGGGATTTTTATAGCAATGATTGTTTACAATTTTTAATACTGCTACTTTACTAAACTCATATGTTGAAAACCCCTTGAATGTGACGTTGAGATCCGCTACTCAATATCAAATTTATCAATTTCAACTTTCGATTCCTGACATAAGGCTCTCTTAGCCTATCCTGATTTGCAGGAAGAACACAATGTACCTTTCTTATATTTTCTATTCAATTATTATTCTAGTTTCATATTTGAGTCCAAAGTTCGAGCCACAGCAGTTCACAGAAAAATAATTTTAGCTCAACTTGCTTACTTTAGTGAAGGAAATGCCAATACCTATTTCTGTTGTTTCCGAAGACCTATTTCCTAGGTCGTAAACCTCGCGAGCTGTAAAGAAGTTGCAACTCTTATTACTCTATTTTACAGTTAAATATGAGGCAAGGTGAATGAACTTTACTTAAATAAAGATGACAACTAATATTATTTATTAACTACATCCATACCATGATGAGACTAGTCGTGCAGTCGGACAGCGTCTGTAAACGCAATCGGTTGTGAGTTCGATACCCATTTTGAGGAATTTCAATTATTTTCATTTTCTCTTTATGGTAAAACAAAGTTGCGGTGGTGAGCAAGGCAAATGCAATGTCTTTAATTCTACGGAAAGTTGAGTACGGAGTATCTTGACACTAGGCACTTCCCGTCTACTCTGCTATGCGGCATATTAACATTAAAAAAATATCCATACAATAATATGAAATTTATTTGACTAACATAAAATTAAATATAAACTTGATTTTCAACCGTAATGTTATAAAGTAATTGATGCTATTTGTAAAATGTAAATTGAAAAAACAGCTTCAAGCTTTATCCCTTACAGCAGGATACTTAGAGACTACTAAGTGTCAAGACACTGACTGTTGACTGTTGATTACTTTCCGCCTGAAATCAAGAGATTGCGTATTGAGTGGCAAATTGAACGCATCGCTTTGTTTTACCAGAATGGAGGAATGGAAATAAATTTTAGTCATATGACCATGATAATAGAGTATGGACTATTATGTCATTAGAAATAACAGAAACAAAATAAAAGAAAAAATTATAATAATAATAATATCTCAGAACATTATGTGAGAACTTAGTTAACAATAAAGTTAATTGGAGTTAATTATTTTCTTAAACATTATTTTTAAATTAATATACTTTTTTATATTTTTATTACATTGCAATCTGTTTTTTACTTTATATTTTAAATAACAGATATGATACACTTAAAAAGTTGTTGCTTTTGTAAAATTTTTCTATATCCCAAATACTAACTTTTATTTTCTAGCGGCAATCAATCAGGCCAAATTATCTATATCCGACGAAATACTACTGACCATGAGAGAGGTAATCGTTTCTAAGATATGCGGATTCATTTCATACCGTTCCTACCTAGGCACATAAATCCTAAGACTCCATCAGTCATCCATATATGACACCATGGTCTACAAATGATTTTACTCAGCTACACAATATATCACGGCCTACACGTGATTTCCCTAACCCACACATGACACATGTGGACATGACACATGACACATGTGGACATGACACATGACACATGACACATGACAATTTCTCTCACCTGCATATGACATCATGGTCAACATGTGATTTCCTTTACCCACACTTGACACGATGGTCTACATATGATTTCCCTCACCCACACATGAACACATGGTCCACATGTGATTTTCCTTACCCACATATGATTCACATATGATTTCACGAGTCCATATAAGACAGATCATGATCCACAGGTCATTTTCCTCATCCACATATGACATCATAGTCCACATTTGATTTCACCTATCCACACATGAAATCGTGGTCCACATGTGATCTCACTCATCCCCATATGACATCATAGGCCACATGTGATTTCACGAGTCCATATAAAACGATCCACATGTGATTTTTCTCAGCCACATATAACATCTTGTTCCACATTTTATTTCACTGATTTCGTGTGGTTGACACATCGCATCATGGTCCACATATGATTTCACTCATCCGTACATGACGTCATGGTCCATATATGATATTACTCGACTCCCAGAATGGTGACCAATGCCTCACTGCCACACAATTTTACACTCCTAGTACTTTCAGTAAAGCAGTTTCATATAAACTCTTATTCGCAAGTACAACTTAAACGTCAAATTTTGCAACAACCCGTCTTAATGATCAACTATCTAGCAAAATTTTACACCCCTAGCACTGGCAATAAAGAAGTTTCATAGAAACTTTCATCCCCAAAAACGGTCCGTTACGGTCCCCTGTCTTGGCGAGCACCTACAATTTTTGTTGTGCACTTCTGTCCGTTACATAAGGAGTAGAGAGAAGAATTTTACGAAATTTCACTAAAATGAATAGTAGACAACGCTATATCCTCTTCACCACACGACATGTTTCAGATTCAGAAAATAGTGACTTGACACTAGGTTTTATATGCCTTAACTCCACGAAAAGATGTAAAGCTGTACTTATTACTAGGTATAAATCTTACAGAATTAAATTAGATAAATCAAAGTTATTTTATAAATAGAAACATATAATATATTCCAACTAATCGATTAAACTAGGTCAGCTAGGCGACTGGTAATCGATTCTGCGAATGTTCTTCACTCACCAAATATGGGCGTTAATTGTAATTTCTGTATGGAACTATATATAAATCACTTGTTTTTGTAACGTCTTCCTCTTATACTTGAGCTATATTTTAATTTAATAATAACTTTTAAATAATATGATATTATAAGTTATAGCTCGCATTGACTTTATCACGCTGGTCATAACTATTTCAATTGTAAAACTTTATTCCTGTTTATTTTTGTTTCTATAGGAATTTTGGGAATTTCTCTCTTAGTGTGCTTAAAATTTAATACGTCACCTGAAGTTTGATAATTGTAGACGAATCATCTTATATGTTAATTTTCATACAAACATACATAGTAGGTAATGTTTTTTTTTTTTTATTTCTCCCCAAATTTTGCGTATAATTGCTTATCTAGCAACTTCTCTTCCCTCTCACTCACCCTTTTCCCCATTACTTATGTAACACTTTGTTTTATTGTTTTAAACTAAGTTTTTAGAGACTAGCGTATGTCACATACAGAAATGAATGAACACGACCTTGTAGTAGTTACTATACTTTGCATTTCAACAAGTGTTTTAATATGATCAGCATTGATGTTAATGCCAAAGATGATATCTTTTCATTGTGTCATCTGCTCATTGTGTATTTCTTACTAAACATGATATATACAAAAATCATTTAACTTCACTAAGCGTTTAAACTGTACACTATTTTTTTATTGTCTCATCACTACGGACACGTGGTCTGTTTCTTTCATTAGTCATTTTTTGGTCTTCTGTTACTTAAATATTTATTTCTGTCACATAAATATTGTTATTTTATATATTTAATATATATTTGTTTTAGATTATTTTATATTATTATAATAATTATATTAATACATTGCAAAATATTCTCAGCACTAGAGTCATCGTTGATTAAATAAGTAGGTTAGTTAAGTTACATTGGTTTTTGTTGTTAGAATGGAGATTCTTATAAACCTACACAAGCGTGGCCATGACGAAGCGCCACTTAATGATTGATGAACGTATATAGTACAATAAATTTATATTGAAACTATAAACTAGATGGTTTTAGGTTCGACTCCACTTGAGTGTAATCAATTTTTTTATATTTTCTCGTACTATTGAGGGAAACTGCGGCGTTGAGTTCCGGCATTAGTTTAGCATACACGTTATGTTTCAAACACGGGCTATGAACGACGATTGGAATGTCTTGATACTATTTTCTCATTGCCTACCCTGCTATCTTAGAAAAACCATGACACTGTATTTTAGGAAACACATCTCCTAGAAATGCAAAGTAGGCAAAGAGCCTAGCTATATATCATATCGTAGGATACCTAAAAATATACATTCTTTTTTAAATTATTTTTTTATTATTATTCATTACAAAGTTACTTAAATAATACCAATCAAGAGAATTTAATCCTAACAAGAAAATTGTGTAATAATTTTAATTAAATGCCAGATCTAGTTTTATATCAAGATTAACTTATTCAGATTTCAACAGAATGATAAAATGGAGTCCTTTTGAAACGAGCGGCGAGGGCGTCGACGCAACTCATTTGAAAACACAATTTACTTCCTTCGCAACGCGTGACATAACGTGCGGATGAAAATAAGCAAAGATTCGCCGGTTTCCTAGAATACTAATCGTTTCTTTGTAATGCCGATGTGTGGAGTCCTCTATATTGATCTGATATTTTTTATCGATTACAGAGCAGTCATTGATAATGTAGTGTTAAACTCCGTTGACCACTTTCCACCCAAACTCGTGTACATTGCACGTTACTCGTAAATTGCGAAACTTAACGCCGCAGTTATATCTTATCAAAGCGGGACAGTCAAAATAAATGAAGTATAATTATTCCCTAGAGTGGCATGGTAATAAACGTTAATGTTACATTCCGTTCTATATCGTCTGTAATTATTTTTACAATAGTCAATTTTAAAACTAAATAACCATTCTGTAGATTATATATAAAAAAAGAATGAACTGAAACTTGACAATTCCTCTATTAATATATATTTTTTCTAGTAGGCACTTTTATAACAATAGCGGTATCAGTCTGATTTATCGCTGAATAATCAATTTTTTTAATAAAACGTAATTTGTGTCGTGCTCAGGTGAATAATGTACGATACTGATACTTTTGTTGTCAAATTAAAATAATTTCTATAGATATATTTATATTAATTATTATTATAAATATAAAAGAAGATCTCTATAAAAGACAATAATTGGTGAAGTTCTTCGGTTTGTATTTCGTTTTACGTGAATGCGGAAAGCTAAGTGTGAAATTTGACAAGACAAGCTTACGTTGATATGTTTACGTTGCTAACGCAACGCACCCCACTGAGTGAGTTTCTCTACAATATTGGGTATCTGTAAAAAATACGAATATGGTTTTTTTTCGCCACACGCGTAAGAGGACGGAGTGCCAAACCCTACGCTCCTCATACATGCCCTTCGGGTGGTCCTCATGTTTTTTACGTGACCTTCCTCCAGTATCATCTATACTGTGTTCTCGAAAGTTAGCCGAGGTTCCGGATTTTCATAATAAGAAATCCTCTTGGTGAAATGAATTATTTATTCAATATTAAAAAAATAAGTTTATATCCTTAATAACCTAACCTATCCTTTATAACAAAGTGCGGCGTTGAGTACCACTACTCAACACGCAATGTCTTGAATTCGGTAGAAAGCGTAGTACGGAGTGTCTTGACACTAGGTACTTTCTGCCTACCCTGCTACGCGGGATAAAAGCGTGAAGCTAAAAAAAAATCCTTAATAATTAGGTTTTATAAAACGCTGAAAAATAACGTACACGTACTCTATAGTAATTTAGAATTATTCAATCATTAAATTCTTCCGCGTCTCTTAGTTAGCCTAAATTTGCTTATAAATTATACATTAGCATACTTAGCATCGAACCTACAACCAGTTTCGCTTTCAAATCAATCTAGATTTTCGTAACGAAATTAGAATGGAGTGGAATTCCTGTTACTATGACTGGTCTGTATGGAATAAATTTGACTTCTTTCTTCCATCCATCCATTGGGTATCTTCTATATTTATACTAGTGTTAAGTGCTTGATTCTGGTTATTACTTGTTTAACAGTAAAATCACATATAAAAAACCTTCTGAGGAAATTGCCTATAACATTCACCATTATTAAATAAAATTCACAGGCTAATATAATTTTGGAGTTTACGAAATATTGTCAACGGTTGCATTTAACTATACACTACTAAGGATTTAAAGGATTAAAATATTAAAAGAGTCGCTTTTTGCCAAACTGCAATTTTTTAATATTTTTTTCTGTTTTGATTGTAGGCCAGCTATTCCCTGCAAAGCTGCACCGATTTTAATAGAACTTTCACTGACAGATAGCTAATGTAATAACAATTACTATTATCATTATAAGCATTTAGTATTATAAAATAAAGTACCAGAACTGTTAAGTTCCAGACAGACAAAGTCGCGTGAACAGTTAATAAATTAAGAAATGAAATAAATCATTAAATTTCTAAGGCAGTTGAGGAATATAATATTTCACAATTTAAAACCCTGTCAATATCTGAGTATTGGAGCGATTAAACGGGCTGTAGCGATCGATGAATTAATAAACAGTATAATTAGTCCACCCCACGCACTGACTCACTTGTGACGGGATATTTGTACAAAACAAATGAAGTAATAAGTTATGGTCAGGATACGTTTGTAAACATGTGATAAAGCCTCTCAGATAATTTATAACATTTAAATTTAAAATATCAAGTGTTTAAGTTAATTTTCGCAATTAGTTTTAAATAGTCGAATATCGAATATCATATAGCTTGCATGGGTAAGATTTCCGTAAACGCCTCCCATTTGTTAGTTTAATATTAATCAGTTATGATAAAACAAAATGTATTTTCTTTCTATTTTATTAAATTATATAAAAATTCAACTTGCACTTGGCCAGTTTTTTTGCAATGTCCCGTTTTTATAATCTGTAATTATGTTAACATGAATATGTCCTTTACCTTAGATGGCTGATATGTTTATAGGAAGGCAACATCAACGCTATTTCCATATTTATATAGCGGGGCCATGGTATCAGTAATTGTTGGTGATTAAAAAAGAAGAATAGTAAGTGAGGCCGTAATGGCACAGTGGGACGCGTTTGACTAAAAAGACAATGGTGCTGGTGATGGATTCGAACCTCAATTCAATAAAGCAAGGCTTTAAGTTTTCGGGCTTAAGTATTTATTCTTTCAGCTTCCCACTTTATTCCATATAGACGGGGTAGTCAGAGATAACCTAGTGTCAAGTCACTCTGTTGACTATTTTTTGTCCGGAATCGAGACAATCGTGTTGAGTAACGAACTCAACGTCACACTTTGCTTTCGCCATTTTACCAGACCAGAGTGAGAGATGCCGCTGCGCCACGTTAACCTCTAGATAATATTTACTACGTATTATTTTATATTGTAAATAATTGTATTTTTTCTTTATTTACTGTTACTGCTTACGTTCTTATCATAGTTACAGTAATTTATAAGTAAATAGCAAGTATTCTTATTTAAAAAAAAGAATCTATAGATATCAGAGGAATCTTCAATGTTAAACAAAGCCTTCATTCATAACGTCGTTTATAGATCAATTGCTAGTTCTGGGTCACGTAGCTTGCCATATCAAGTTGTACAAGGGAACACCATATATACAACTATTTTATAATCACTATATTATCCAAATCGAAAGAGGTAAACCTGTTGGTTTTATACAAACCGACCTTATTATTCCCATAAATGCTAAATATTGTGTGACTTTGACAAAAGTCATTCATACATTTTTATTTTTATCTTGAAGTTTCTCCTACATTGTTTGCGCTTTTAAGTTATTTGTTCTCGTATTGCATGCACCTATCGGCGTAATTTGTCTAGCTAGGCCCAAATATAGGAAATATTTATCGGTTTTTTTTAGCTTTACGCTTTAATTCCACGTAGCAAGCTACTTTGCTACAGACAGTATCTAGTGTCAAGACTTTCCGTACTTCGCTTTCCACCGAATTCGAGACATTGCGTGTTGAGTACTGGAACTCAATGACATACTTCATCTTGCCAGAGCGAGGAAGTGATAATAACTTAAATATAACCATCCCCCCGAGTGGAAATCGAATCCACAACCGATCGCGTTCACAGTTGGACGCTGACCCACTGCGCCACGACCGGCCTCCATCCTACCCTATCTTAAATTTATAATTTGAACTTAAAAATACAATTTTAACAAGTAAATATATTCTAAATATATAACGAGCTTTCGTCAATCTCTCTTTACGGTCATGATTGCTTTACAAAACATGTATATTGTTTTTTTTCCTTTTCTTTTATCGAGAGATATCTCATTTCTATACTAATAAAACGTTATGTATTTATTACAGCTTCACACCTTATTTCGCATAACAGCGTAGTCAGGGACAACCTAATGTCAAAATACTTCGTTGACTGCTCCGTACGAAATCAAACTCAACACCGCGCTTTGTCTACCAGAACGAAGAAATAAAAATAAGTTTTAAATATAATTATTCTTTCGAGTGGCAATGGAACCCACAACTAATATCGTTTCCAGCGGGCGCTATGTTGCTGCGCCTTGATGGCGTTATAATTTAAGATAAAAAGAATTCTTTATTTTATAATATTAATACACGAAGCAGCGGGTCGAAGCTAGTTTCATAAAATAAGGATTACATTACAATTGTTATTAACTTGAACTTGTTTATGAAATGACTCAATATGCTAAAGGACATCTGTTCTCTACGAAATTCATGTGACATCATCGTTTTAATGTAATGTTAGAGGAAAATTTTAATTTAGTTATTTTAACCTGTTCTACTTTCAATACTAGGACTTATAGTGGCCTATTTGCTTAGTGACCTTCGCTGTTGAGGATAATGTACGCGAAAATACGAGACATATTAAATATATGTGTAATAGGTATTTCTTTTATTATATATAATTTTGATCCACAGGGTTATTAAATTTTTGCAAAATTTTATTTAATAAATTTGTACTTCTTGGTGTTATCTTTATAAGTTTTTATTAACTTCACTTGAATTTTTTTTATATGTATAAGAAAAATCATGCAATTTACAGTACTTTTGTAGGTGAAGTTGCTTAAAAATCTCTAGTGTCTAGGACCGATAATACCGGTACTGATATGATCATGCTCAATACCATGAACTATTTTTCTTTATTATTATTTACTTTTTAATTAATTCGCCACTCTCTATTTTTCTGTGTGGCTTGTGACATGTTAGTTAATATCAAAATGTATATTACGAAAATATTTTTGAAAAACGTAACATTTATATTCAATACAAATAAAATAAAACATTATATTTGATAAGCTTGCACATAAAAAATAGGAAACTAAGATTTATCAGCTGTTAGAGAAATAAATATGGAAAAAACCGATTCGAAAAAAACTTATACGCAATTATTTCTCTAAGGTTTTTGTTCCATATTTATTTAATCAATGGAATCCTCCCGGATGTCCCATGCTATAAAGTAAGCTATTCGTTACCGTAGTTTTTTTATGAGAGATATGAAAATATTAATATCAATTTCTTGTTTCCTAGTGTCTTATTTAATTGGAAGTATTGTTTCCCAAGGTCTTGTCCCTGCTTATTTTTGACTCTAATAAATTATAAGCAGATTTTATTATTATTCTGATTTTGTTTATTTAGCTTTCCGCTTTTATTTGACATAGCAGAGTAGACAGAAAGTACCTAGTATCAAGACACTTCGAACTCCGCTTACTGTCTAATTCGACATGCGCGTTTATAGGCGGAAATCAATACGGCGCTTGTCTCACTAGAGCGAGGAAATGAAAATTATTTAAATGTAATCATTCCCCCGAGTGTGAGTCGAACCCACAACCTATCGATTACAGTCATACGCTATGCCACTATTACATACTATTTTCAAAAAAATGTCGGGAAATGTTAAGTACACTCCCTAAGAAAGTTGCGTTCTGAATTCCAACTTTATACTGTATTTCGTCTGCGCATCGTCTGTCAATCATAATTAGTGAAACAATTTTATATATGTACATACATTGATTTATCGTTTCAATTTATTTGCGTATTCATTTCCAATAAAAAACTGTAAAGATAAAATTTTAAATATAGATATATTATCACATATAAAGACATTTATCTAATATCGCAATGTCATATGTATATACATATTTTAAATTTTTCATAGGTATTTCAATTGGCCGTAACAATAGTAATAAAGCTCAAGATATATTTTTTTTTATTTTCGAATTTAAATAATTTTATTATATATAAGAAAGCAAAAGTAAGGGGCAAGTGAGGCAGGAGGAGACCTCAATTGGCCTTCGAGAAGACAGTGTACATCATGCTGGAGGAAACTTTACTTAAAAAGCATGAGAAACCTTCGAAGGCCATGAATGGAGATTTTTAATGTCAGTTCACGAAAGAAGTATGCTGGAAATATAATGTTCTGCGGTCCCCCTAGGGATAAAGAGTGAAATTAAAAAAAAAACAATTATATTTAATTGTTTTTTTTTATTTGATATTTGATCATATTTGATATATAATCATATTAGATATATAATCATATTTGATATTTATATTATTAAAAATATTTTCGGATCCGATCGCGGTGCAATGGTATAGCGTCTGACGGTAAACGCGATCGGTTGTGGATTCGATCTCACTCGGGGGTGTTATTATATTAAAATTATTTTCATTTTCACGCTCTGGTAAGACAAATCGTGGCGTTTTGCCGGCGGAGTCCGAAGTGTTTTGACACTAGGTATTTGCATTCTAACCTGCTACACTTTGTATCGAATACCTTGTAATTATCCTATCCTAAGAATAACTTAATAGGTATCTATTTAGTTTAACGACATGTTCAATCAATAAGTAATTGCAAATTGCCCTGCTCATTAGTTAACAACAAATGATGGCTTAGGCGAAAGTATTTCCGATACAAAATATTGATGCTGTTAATATTTGCATTAGTTATCTTAGTAAATTGTTTTTTTTTTGTAATTTTGTTCAAAACATGAATTATTATCTTTGTACAATTTGCTCGCGGCTATCTGATTACTATGTATAAAAATTATGTTCAAGAATTATATGCTTGTAATTAGGGCTATATAATCGATATTTTCAATTTAGAAATCGAATCGGCTACCCTCGTTTTATAGAAAAATTCAGTACTAAGTACTTGTACTAACATTGTAAATAATTAGATTTAATCTTAAGTATTTAATAATTATAAAAACAAAAATAATTGTATTAATATTTCAACTTATATCCGTAACGTTTACTTGGACACTTGTCTACTGCTCCATAATAGACTTTTTTTAATTTTCGTGAAAATATCTATGATAATTAAAATGTTTAAAAAAGAATAATTTGTTATCTGTAACGTTCTACAGATTATTATATTTTAATTATTTTTATTAATTTGATATTGCCTTAATTAAATTGCCACTATTAAAAAAACAAATGACACATTCATAATTTCGAAACTGAATACAAAATACACCTACTGTCCACTGAGTCACTGGTGTTCAACCTTTACCCATTCAAGCCTTACACGGCAACACACAGATGCACACGCGCACACAGATAAGCCAAGCCAGTTTGACGTTTGGCGTTTACAGTCAGTTCGCCGAGGCACGGCGTCGCGGTACGAGCGCCCGCCATTTTGTTATAAATAACGCGAATTTAAAAAAAAATAAAACGTATGTGCCAGTGTTTAGTGTGATTTAAGCGTTTTGCGGCGACAATAATTGAGATTTCTTGTTCTTGTTTTTATTATTGTTATTAATTGGTTTTAAATCAAATTTGAGGTTACAAAATATTCGCAATGTTCTAAAAAGCCATGCTTTTACCACGTAATGCTAGAAATTATGAAATTTTCTACACTTTTTTAAGATGTTTTTTTTGCAGGGAGTATTGTGTTTTATAGTTTTTTTAATAGCATATAGGTTACGGACAACGTTCCAAACGTATTGGGGTTAACTAAAGACTTCAACGAAAACTGCTCAGCTAGCGTGTTGTTTATTTATAATAACTGTTGATATTGAAGTAGGAGATAAGATATTTCAATGGTACTCACAATTGTCATTGTTGAGATTTGAAATACAGTTTTATTATTATAAAACGGTGGTTTTATATTCTGTGGATATATTTATTTATTTTATTATTAACGATAATCTATAAATTAGCTCATTTATATAGAATGACACGTTTCCGATGTATTTATAACAGTGACATAATAATGTTTTTCGTGTAATATTTGCAACAGATAAGAGTATTGTGCGTGTTTTTGCTGATTTTTCTAAAGAATTTCCCATTGGATCGCTATTTATTATTATAATTCATAAAAAAGTTGTTTTTTTTAATCATGAATAATGCGTTACGGGTTTTCTTAGTTTTAATATTTATAAACTAATTAATTTTATACGCGCATAGTTCATAGTTTTTTTTTTAATTTTATTTCCTCGTAACTTGATTTACTGACTTAAATATATTTCAAACTTTTTATATTATATCTATATTATAATATATGTTTTATATTACGTTCAAGGATAATAAACATAAAGGAAGCCGATATGACAAATTTGATTAGCTTACTTAGCAATCGCTCGCAAAATACCTATTATATTATAGATTATTACTTCAGTACATAATATTTTTTCAAATTAAATACAGCTAAAAAAAAGAATATTTTCTCAAACTATCAAATACGATTTGACATTCTTAAAAAAAATTAAGATAAAATATCGTTTTACAAAATTATTTAAAATGACAAGTGTATTAGAATTTTTTAAAAGCAGTTTTAAACGATTTTGTTTCATTTATTCTACTCGTTTTTGTATCCGTTTTCTTTTATTTGTATGTGATGTTTTGTAGGTGTATTTATTTTGACTTGCTTATATTTAAAAAAAAAACGTTAATTATATAAATTTAGAAATACATAGCGATAGGTTATTTTTTTGAAAATTACAAGAATTGTAATAAGTAGACTGTTTTAAAACATAAAAATACCTCATTTTGTTTGACTCATAGATAACGTCATACAAATGTAACTTAACGAAACTATGACAAATTGAACTTTATTACATAGAAAATATGAAATATTATAATATATGTATGCTATTGTATAACGCTAAGCGTTTGGGTAAACGACTCGCTCGTAATCTAAAGTGTTTTGAATTGTGTTGCTTTTGGGCTCAATCTAAGACAATAATACTATACTTTACTTTGGTTTTCGTTACTATATTTAATGTTAGTTCATTTTTTGAGGAGAAATATATAAGTAGTTCTATCTATTCATTTGTTTTTTTTAAGTTTTAACTGTCTATTCTTTGTAAACGTTAAGAAGTACTAACGATTTTTTTATTTTTAGCCTTTATATAGGTGTCGAAGTCGGACAGTTTCCAAGAGACAGGGGTTCGAATCCCGCTTCGTTTCTTTTTTAAATTTATTTTGTTATTATATTAACACTACGAATTATACGGTTCATAATTTTCGTTACTATTGATTTCTTCTTTTATTCCCATTTCTTATTTGTTTAAAATGTTAAGACCTTCTTAAATATTATATCTATTTTCTTGTACGTGTCCACGCAAACGTAGCTTACTTAATAAAAGTGAAATTTCATATTATTCACAAAAAGCAATTAAAAGTAAAATTATAATAATATTAAAATCTTAAGACATTTTGAATAATTGAAGTTGTAATTCATTATAATGTAGTTAACTTAAACAATACCAGGATGTAGGGTTTAATGTGTCCCCAGTATCCGTTCACCCACATGCCATACTCATACTATATGTACTAATGTTCCGGTGTTATGGTGGTCGAGGATACTTGAATGTAAAAAAAATATTACATATATACATTTTGCTTATCAGTATCTGAACCTGCACCCTCTTAGATCTCTTAAGTTTTTAATTAATTTATAATGTTTTAACGCTAAGCGCAAGATAAAGCCAATGAACCCAAGTTATTGTCTATGTTAAAAAAAGTAATAAGTATTTTTTTTATATGTTTGTGGCTTTACACTTTCCGGCATACAGTCGGGAAAACTAGTGTCAAGACACTCCGTTTTCCGCTTTCCACCCGAATTCAAGATATTGTGTTGAGTGGCGAAGCACATCGCCACGTTTTGTTTTAACTAAACGGGAAAATGAAAGTAAATACTTTCAAAAATAAAATCACTTATTCAATTATCGATCGAACGTATAACTACCGCGAACAGCCAGACGATGTGCCACTGCGCCTCGATGACCGATCGGTATGAACATTTATCAATCACTAAAATCGGCGGCGTCTCTTTTGCCCAGATACGTTTTTATGTTCCATCCTGACCCAGTTGCAATTTTCCACCAAAAACTACGTCTCCATACTTCTCAAGTACAAATATGACCTTAAACTACTCCTTAAAAGTACGAAACTTTCTCAATTGTAAATTGTATGCAAAATATCTTTGTAATTATAAGTAGCCTCTTAACAAGGTAAGGTCGCCTTCGTCGACTCTCTGTTATAAAATAAGCTTTAATTAACATTATTACAACTGACATATTTTATTATTTAATACGGAACAAACTCTTAAATAATGTTTATTTATTGTTTGTTTTGTTTTTGATATTTTATTCATATAAGATCGTTTTTTTTCCTTGCGTGACTTATTACGGCTTGTAATTTGTTTGCAATAAGTAAAACATATTTTTAAGTAGTCGTAAGTAAAGTAACATGGATAATTCTATGGAAGTGTTACTCCAATATCTATTTTTTTTAATACAAACTTTGCTTAACTTAACGCCGCTTTACATATATTTAAGTAGGACAAGGACTCATTATTTCTAATGAATAGAATACGTACTCATGAGCATTGATTCAATACGATACTTTGTTAGTTCGTCATGATAACAATTAATATTAATCTTGAATTTCCCAACGATCCCAAACGTCATACAATTCGATACAGTAATAATTTAAAAGAATAATGTTAGCAATTCTCCGAATAAATAATCAACGCAATGAGTATTGAGACACACTTTGTCCAGCAATTTAATAACAAAACAATCCACAGTCAGCGCTAGTAATGAAATGTAAACAATTACTATATAAGGTGATGTGGCTTGCAGATATTCTAATAATAATATTTATTAAACGCCCGAGTACATTTATTGAGACTAACTCTGTCTGGATTGAGTTGGATATAGCTCAAAGGACTAAGAATTCTTATTACCGAAATATCTATTATAACTGTTCCTTGTTTTTCTTTCCCTAAAAAAATCTAAATTCACGTCGGTCGTGCCACAGTAGCATAGTGTCTGACTGTAAACGCGATAGGTAGTTGGTTCGATTCCCACTCGGGGTAATGATTATATTTAAATTAGTTAATTTTCTCTCTCTGATAATATAAAGTGCAAGGTTGAGTTCCGCCAATCAGTACACAATGTCTCGAACTCAGCAGAAAATAGTACAGAGTTTCTTGACACTAGATACTTCCTGAATACACTGCTATGCGGCATGAAATTGTGAAGCTTAAAGAAATCTAAAATCATTCGTTAATTTCCGTGTTTAATCTATGAATCAAAGCAAGCTTTTTTTTAACATGAAAATATAATTATCAAATCAAATCAGGTTTAATTGGTCCTATATTTTAATGCTGTTGACATTCAGTGCGATCAGGTATTCTAAGTAGACTAATATACTAAGTTGACAAAAACTAGACACTATATAAGCTGATTAAAATTCTTTACTAGGATTTTATTAGAACAACAATTGATATTATCGATAACCTCAACATCAATAGAGCGGTGTCGGAACGGACTTTCTTAGCTAGAGGCTGTTTGAACAACTACGGTGATATAAAAGTGAAAGCATGGAATATTAGGATGTGTTTAGTTAAAAAAAAAACAATAAATAAGAAATAATAAGAATTGTCGATGATAATCCTTAAGTAAGAAGAAACAGAGCGTGCTTGTTTATTACTTTTGCTTGAATGTCTATTTTGCACGATAAAACGATATTGGTTCTGGGTTCGATTTTCAGTTTTTTTGAATTGCCTATACAAATTACGGTGTTAAGTTCCGCTATCCAAACTTAACTTCGAAATTTGCTACTGTACTTTATGAACTGGAACCTCAGAACAATAAAAGATTTTTACATTTTGTTTATCATCACTTTTAATTTGTGAGGCCGTCGTGGCGCAGTGGGACAGCATCCGAATCTCTATCATCTATCCGACTCGTTATGGGTTCGATTCTCATTCAGGAGAATGATTTTATATTAAATTTATTTTCATTTCTCCGCTCCTATAAGACGAAACGCGACATTCAGTTCGCCAACGCAAAAATCACGTAATGTCTTCTTTTAAGACGGAAAACAGTCAACGGAGTGTCTTGACACTAGATTGTCTCTAATAACCCTGCGATGCCAGATAAAGTATGAATCTGTTTTTTTTAATTAATGAAAAAGCAAGGCACAGACGTTTTGAAAGACAAAAAAAGCCGTATAAAATTACATATTGCAAACACATGTTTCATTTCCAAAGAGATTAAAGTTGTAGCACTTAATTCGTAAACATTGAAGCCTTATACTCGACCGTTACTGTGCAATGAACTTTCGTTGTATAGGGGTATGACTATCGATGTACTTATTACAATGTCCTTTATTATAAAATTAATTTATTTCTTAATTCTTATTTGAATTATATTTAACTAACTAAGACTGCGTTTATTTGAAAATAATGATTTCTGATTTAAATTATCCTGGATTGTTATTGTAAATATTTAAAATATAAAAGTGAAGTAATTAAAATAATTTAAAAGAAAAATTCCTCAAGCGTTCAGATGTAATTATTCTAGAAAAGGTTATATAGGACGATGTCATTGAGTCTTTTATAATTAGTTACTTTCTACGATTAACGCCAGAACATAACTATAGGCTTCTTCTAATGGACGCTCAAAACATAAAGTTTAGTGGTGCATGAAATCCAAATAGTATGTAGAAATCTTTACATATTAACCGAATCAAATATCCGAAATGCTTTTTAGATTAGTGGACTATGGCACGCAAAGTTGTTTTTGCTTATTTTATGTTGCTACTAAGAAAAATATATACCTTTTAGTATTATAGTCCGGATTTTAAATTATAATATTTTCTGCCTTTTTTTATTTATTGCATTTGCGATGTTAATTTATTGCATTTCAAAGTAAAATCTTATAAGGAACCATCTAGTCCGTCCAAATCTCACGAATTACATGCATCTCAATTTGCCGCGTCAAATCGTCTACATTATGCGTGGCTATCCCGTTAGGAACCGGTCCGCATACTCCGCGTTCCTTGCATTACTCACTTTGTTTGCCCTTATATTGCATTTGCTGATTTATTTATGTTTTACCATTTTGATTTTTTTTCATGAATACTTATCAAGATTATTTTAAAAGGTTACGAAATTGATCAAATACTAGGTCAGACTCTATTCCTTTGAACATGCACTACTGTAAAGAGTTTGAGACGTCGCGTCCTTAGTTTATTAAAATATATATTTATGTTTTTCAATTATAATATCCCATACTTCCATTTAAAACTCCAAAATCTTGTTATGGTAACAGATTTCTTTTTTATTAATTTTGTATTGCAAATTCTTTATCTTAAATCGATCAAGGTCGTCGAGATAGTATTCATCATTCACAATCTTAATAAGTTTATTTTGTTCATTTTACATATAAGTTATCATTTTAAAATTCTTTCCCAAGAGTTCAAAGAAATTATGTTTTAAACTACTACAATTGTTGTCATGCTTTTATTATTATTCAAGAATACGATTACGTCAAGGATAAGGACATGTGAAGGGCAGACGAGTTTACCGGCTTACCCGCCTTTGTGACGTAGACAGGGGTTGTACCGTATAATGCGCTTTAAATGCCGTTCTCACAAAATGCTCGCTTGTAAATAAGTAAAGCTTGTATATAAATATTTCTAAAATTCTGTATAAAACTTCAGCAATTAAGGTTGGAATACTGCATGATGTTCTTAATTCTTTATTTCGGTTTAATTATTTATATGAAGTTATAAGAGCTGTTGAATGAAGACCTAATCTAAAAATGAATTTATTTTTTACTGCAAAAGCTTCTAAAGATAATATCTATAATAAAGTCATCATGGCGCAGTTGTACAGCGTCGGATTGTAAGCGCATTGGTTGTTGGTTCGATCCCTATTGACAAGAGGTATGTTTAAATACATTTTATTTCTCCGTTTCGGCAAGGCAAAGTGCTAATTGAATTTCTTACACTCAAAACGTAATTTTTGTAAAATGGGTAAACAGTGAAGAACACTGGTTTGTCCAAATTAATGGATTTTGGAAAGGTTATATCACTTTTAATATATTAGACTGTTGAAGTTTTTATTCGAAAAGACATTCGCCCTCAATTTCACTCTGTATAAGCGGATCAAATTACTTGTATTCTTACTTCAAGGATGAGTTAAGACTTATTTCTTTATTTCAAAGAACTTGTCAATACCATGAAATGCGTAGCTAAAAGTATTGTCGTACATTATTATATTGTTTCAAGAGATACATTTATTATTATAATATTTTCTATGTAATTGACTAAATATTCTTTTACTAATATTTTGTAGAATTTGACTCTTACGAAAACGAAGACGTATTACTTTTTGGTAAACGTTAGATCTTTAGTGAGTTTTGATTATATTCTGTATTTAGTTAGCTGCTGTATATATTAATTTATACCATAAGTAATTGTGGCAAACGCAACACGTTTATGGTACTACGTATGGTATCTAGTTCATGACCACAAGGCAATCAGTCAGTCTGTAAGGCCTTACTAAGTTTTAAATACAATTTTGATTATCACCTATTTCCTCTTAACTTATGTTCATGTATGAATGTATGGCCATGTTACGTTTAAAGAGCACCCCTTCATAGATATTAGGCATCGACTTAACTTAATCAGCGGTAGCGTTTTAATGTTTCAAAATAAAGCATGTAAATACTTTTTTATCTGTTTTTCGCTTGTCGTCCGAAATTAAGACTTTGCGTGTTAATTAGCGGAACTCAGCGCCGCTCCTTTTCATGTTTCGGTTTAATAGAGCAGTCAAAATACTTATTTTGATTTAAAATAGCATTATAAGCCATCTTCAGATCAGCCGAACCTAACCAACGGGGCTTGCCCAACGTTACTCAAAGCCTGTTACAAATAGATCGTATCGCTGTTTCGGTTGTCATAACGGTGAAATCCGGTCAACGGTCAAAATGAATTAGATAAGTTCATACATCTTCACGCACAATGGACTCTTGTTGAGAAATTAAATTATTCACACGTTATTTTCTTCATTGTTTCAAGTTATTGTCTGTTCTATTCAAATTACTTTAATTAAAACGTATTGGTCATCTTTTAAAGTATATTTTTCGTTAATGCCTTTTTTTAGATAAAAAAGCAGGAAGTTAGACGATTGTTAGTAAAATAGGGATTTTTGTTATAAATATTTGAAATATAAATAGTTTTTCGAAAATATACCAAAAACCTCGACTTATATTGCACAAAATTCCTAGAACTCATTCTAAATTTTATTTTTTTAAGATGTATTATTGAAAGTGTATGATAGAATGTGGACGAAGCAAACAACTTAGACACGAAGAGGTCAAAAGTCAGTGGCTTTGACAGAACTCGTGTCAATATTTACCAGTATTTAGTCATGTTACTGTAGTAAGTACAGTAGATATGTTTGTTTGTATGGGCGTCGGTTATAGTTGACAGGTAACGTTGGTTATAGTTACAATTCTTATAAGCAATTCAATCAAATACAATTCTTCAAATTCAATTAAATACAATTCTTAAGGCGCCGGTCGTGGCTCAGTGGGACGGCGTCTGACTGTAAACGCGATCGGCTATGGGTTCAATTCCCTTTCGGGGGAGTGATTATATTTAAATTATTTTCACTTCCTCGCTCTTGTAAGACAAAGTGCGGCATAGTGTTCGCCACTCAATATGCAATGTCTCGAATTTGACGGAAAGCGAAGTACGGAGTGTCTTCTCACTAGGTATTTTCTATCTACTCTGCTATGCGGGATATAAAGCGTTTATATTTGTATTATGTAGGTTGTGCAAATCTCTGCGTTCATTTCCGCCATTTTTCACGCCATATTTGGATTTTTTATATAAATGAGAGAACAGAATGAAGATTCTCTTTATATTACCTTATCCCACATTTTAAAGTTAATAAAAAAATGTTACTACTTTTGTATATAGAAGATTTGATAAATATTGATAATACATAAAATTTCTCAAACAAGCACTTAAGAAATGAATTCGACAGGCATTTCGTAGTTTTTGCGTGTCATACAAGCAATGGTTTATGGGGTCGTTGACCTGCGTCTGGTCACCCGACACTTTTGATAAATTGTATTGAGCTAATCGCATTGGCGTCTTTTGGTTATAACTTGGTAATTAATTATATACAGCTTCACGCTATATTCTGTATAGCAGGGTAGTCAAAGAGAAGCTTGTGGCAAGACACCCCATTCTCTGTTCTCCATCCGAATACCAGACATTTAAATAAATAAACAAAAAACTATTTTCAAACATTTACTATAAACGCAATGGGTTGTAGGTTTGATTAAATTATTTTCACTTCCTCGCTCTGGTAAAGGCAAAGAGCGGGCGTTGAGTTCCACCACCACAAGAAATGTCTTGAATTCGGTGGAAAGCAAAGTACAAAGTAAAGTATATTATAGTAATTTCAAATGGGCAATGTTGGAGACGATTTCGAACAAAATTAAATTTTTAAAACAATTGTAGTATCTAAATAGCATGAGAAAATATTTAGCCAATCGTTTATTTTATTGATGTCATATTTTAAAAAAATAAAAGATAAGAGCACTCTGTATATATCAAAATAGTAGCGCAGACCGTTATGTATAATCCTTTTTTTATATAAAATAATACATGCTTACCTACTTTTTATATAGACGTTCACTTTTTATTTTTGTGTCAGGTGATAGTGATTTGACAGGCCAATTAGAATACCGCGACACTTATTGGAATACATCCTTAGAAATTTGTGTATGTAACAGTAAATGACTGTTTTTAGCTTAACATAACAGGGTAGACAGAAGTACCTAGTGACAAGACACTCCGTAGGTACTCCGCTTCCCACCGAATTCGAGACATTGTGTATTGAGTGGCGGAACTCAACGCCGCGCTTTTTGTTACCACAGCGAGGAAGTAATAATAATTTAAATATAATCATTACTACTGTACTGTATGTTTGAAGTTAAAATGTTAATTTTATTACTTATTTTGAAGTTGACAGAGACAACTCAAATATTTAAACAAAGTCACAAGTTCTTCATTTAACTGAGATAAAATAAACACTACTGATATTAAATGAATATCTTTTAACCGGATTAATCCGTATATTTGGTTTTTGAAAATCCACTTTAAATGATCTAATCTTTTGAACGCTTAAGAAGTTCTTGGACATGTAGGCAGATCGACAACAAAAATAAGTTGGAGATTATTCAGTTTTAAAATAATTTCATTTAAAATGAGCGATAACCCAAAATACTTATATCGCTTATACCTACCTATATACAATTATAACAATTATAACACTGATATGAGTTAATAATAACGGAATTAATATTTAATATCATTGTATAAACGAAATTACTTACGAAATTGTACCTACAACTATTTTTTCGTTTTCCTTTATAAGAACATCTTATATTTATTATTATTATAATAATAATAAATATAATAATATAATAATATAATATAATAATAAATATCTTATATTTATTATTATTATAATAATAATAAATATAAGTCCTTTTGTTCCGATATTAGGTTTAAAGTAAACTAAATTACAAATAACGAACTATAACGAACTCTACATTCGGTATGCCTTTTAGCATAGGCATTCTCTAACATTGGCATCTATCACGTGCGACACTCTTCCATATTCTTTATTTTTTTTTTAGCTTCACGCTTTCAAGACACTTCGTACTTCACTCTTTAATGACTACATTAAATAACTGCAAAACTCTAATGTACGTAATTTCACATCATATATTGTTTGCAAATTGGAGCAATAAACAGAATTGGTGACACGGGATTCCCCCGAAGACCTTGTTATGCTTTTCAAAACATGTTACAATTGTTCCCTTTCAGCAGTCATTGAAAATACACAAAGATGTAGTGGCTCTTTCAATGTACTTTAAGATTGTTAACGAAATATTTGATATTCTGAACATAACTCGTTTAATTCAGTTTTTAAAGAGGGTACGGGTTTATTAGTTTTAATGTCAAGAGGAAATAAAAAGAGACAGCCTTGTATCTCGTCGCTCTCTGCTTTATGTCTAAATTGAAGACTTTGCGGCTTAAGCAGCGGCATTCAACGCCGTGTTTTGTCTTAAAAAGAAAATGTAAATATTTCCAATATTATGAATGTAATTAGTTGGAAATGTGCTTAATCAACATCTAATAGTCTACCTGTGACCACGGACCATTATAAAGTGTTCGAAATGTCAGGTTTTCCAAAATGTATTTTCAAATACCAAAATATACGCGAATAATCTATTTAAAATAATTTAATTTAAAATCTTATTATGCAGTTAAGCGTTAAGTTTTTTAAGAAAACAAATATAATATAAATGTTTTTTCCTAAGCCAAACGATCGGTACTTGGTGAATCACATCTAGTTTCTCCGAAAATGATGTCAAAGGAATATCCATTTTATTATCATTATCATATTTTTTATAGATAAGAAAATTACTTCACTGATTATGTTGACAGAACAGTCGAGTGACGGAACTCAACGCTGCACTTTTGTCTTACCAAGGTGAGGCAATAACCAATGATTTTTACAGTCACACGCTGTCCCGCTGCGCCACTAAGGCTTCCATTATATTAAATTATCCATTACAAATATATCTTATTTATATTTGGTTTGAAAATAAAAAACACCACAAACCTTTTCGATGTTCACGCATATTCTTCGGTCTCAGACAGACCAACAAAACTTGCAAATCCCCATTTCGGTCACTCAAGGTCACGCGACCTTCGCTTCGAAATACACGTCGTGGGAATTACAGTACAATGTATGAGTAGTCTCATTGTAAGCGGAAATAATTGGGCAACACTTTGTCCATTTCAAAATTAAGTTTAATATAGTTTTAGTATTTAGAGACTGACTTGGAAGTGTCTAGAGAACTGAGAGAAATCTTTTCTAAAGTTACCACTGAAAATAATGTTTTTGTATATCGTAGTTAATATAAAACAATGAGCTAATTAGTGATTAATTTAATTTATTTTGTTTGGTGTAATTTTTTTGTGTCTTTCATCTTATATTCACAAGCATTCGCTTAATATAAAATTCACGTTCAAAACAAGTTCAAGTCTAGGATACATGACAACTGCGTTACAATTATTAAAATAGTATACTATAGTATTTCTAACATAATTGCCTTTTACACTTACTTTTATATAAATAGAAGAAAGTCATAAAAAAAAACAACATGGATGCCTTAAGCCCATGATGCGTTTTTCACCTTAATAAATGACATATTTGTCTAAATCTTGAGTTGAAATATATTTTATTATTATCTATTATTTCTATTCAGTCTTTTATTCCAGACAATTGTTCGCCAAGCAACTTTGTCTATCTATATCGATATCTGATAACAATGTGACGTCAAAACGTTAAAGATAACGTAAGGACCCCGTACACTTAAAGATATACTTATTTTTAATCAATGTATTCATATATATTGCAATAAATTAAATATGTATTAAGAAGAAATTATTTTCTGATATGTCGCTCTTTTAAATTACTTAAGAAATAAAATTTTATAATTAGGTCCAAAGTAACTTTCACTTTGTATGGTGGCTATCAGAGATCTTAGTGCTATTTTTATTTTTGCATTGTGTTGCGGAACTCAACGCCGCACTTTGTTGTCACAGGGATCACAACTAATCGCGGTTATATAGACGTTGTCTAATAATTTATGCCTTATTATTAAAAATATGTTTAAACTAGGCAAAAAAAATAGTAAAACACTGTATGTACTTTTAACTGCAGTTAAATTGAAGACGTTTACCGAATTACAACAATTTTTCAATTAATGATACTTGTTTGGACGGCAGTTTTGATTGATAAATTGATGCAATTTCTTCGATTCGATCATACTAAGATTTTCACATGCCAATTGTATATATACTTTTAGGTTATTTTTTTAGTTAATACACAGCCAATTTCCAGACTGTATACTAGAGTAAGACTGTATACCTTTTTAATACGTCCAGTGAATTCACTGATTACGTAGTTTTTCAAAGTAAAAGAGTTAGTAGTTTTATTTTCTCTAATCATAAATAGTTAAATCGATTAATTTATTTTTAATATGTTAAATACCAATAAATTATATCAAACGATAAAAATGTAGCCTCGCAAGTTTTGCTTTAATATTCATTAAAGGAATTTGAAATTATTTTTAAAAGCATTTTTAGTTATATTTTAACTGCATTTAAATATATTGCAATTTGCCCTCAGTTTTACAAAATTTCTTATTAATTATAACAAGCATTTAATTAATCACGTAATTGGTTACAAGATATGTATCTTATATATTTTTTGGTATATTCGTAAAATATTATTTACTGTGACCTTAGTGTTGTTATTTATGCCTTTGAGATTTTTGATGAAGATAAATTTAAATTATAATATTTATTATAAAGACTATAATATAGAAATACTAGCAAATTAAAATATATATCAGTTTGATATTTAACTGGTAACTTGAATTGTTACAACTAAAGATTTACTATCGTGTATAAAAATAAGATTTTTACTTTAACAAGGTTTACACATTTTAAATAATACTTTATTAACGGGATTATTCGCGTTTTTTTACTTCCAAAAATTTAATTTCGTTAAATGTATTATAGAAGAGATAAAAATAATACTCAGTATCCAATAAGTAACGACGTCTCGTATGTATTATTTAAATGTGCTAATTGTATATATTTGTCCTTGTGCCCTTGAACCGTGTCGCTTTCAAGCTAAGTGGAACCGACTTCAGCTCAGGTAGTTAGAACGAAACAGGTTTGAAAATTTTATCGTTTTATACGTTTGTTACGCGAAACATTGGTATGCGTAATGTTGACTCGTGAATTTGATTTTTTTTTATAAAATATTATAAAAGATTCGATGATATATTTTTTGTAAAATTTTGTTATTGCATAACTTGTTTTTTTTGTTCTTAATAAGAAAACAATTTTAATGACTGGCATTACGTGATATCATTAATTATTAATTAACTAATGATTTCCATTTCAACTATACAAATTGTCAGACCTTCACAATGTCGCCTGCAAAACGCTTAAAATGACTCAGTGTGGTAATTTAAAAGTGTCCAAAGTGTAATACTCAGTTACAACCTCTTTGTCTTCAGGTTTCCATAGTTTCGTATTGATACAAGTGTACGCGAAGCCTTATGTGAAAACAATTGAGTGACTCAGACAACTTTGAGTGTGATCGTAAACGAAACGAAAAACGAAGTAAACAATAAAACACTGCAATCCATAAAGTAACAGAACATTCCATACTAATGCTTAACCAATAAAGTTGCCATATTAACATATAACAAGCTTTTATAATTAAGTTCTGAGTAATCGCGGATAAATTTTAAATAATTGTGTCAAGAACCAAAAGTGTGTGTCAAGGGGTGGCAACTTTCCTTTTGTGGACAGTGTACAGTGGTGAATCGTTGCGCGACCTCGACTGCACGGGTCTGTGAAGTGATTTTGGCGGATCCCTTCATAATAACTCGTGAGTGCACAGCGGCTGCCCGTGGTAACAGCTGACCCCTAGTCGATACGTGGAACTTGAGTGATATGCAGTGGTAAAAATGTCGACGCAAGCGTACTACAAGGAGCGTCTCGGGTTCGACCCCCAGGAAGTACAGGATGGCGTCAACGGCGGCTTCTACGATGGCCACCAGCCCAAACGTCACAGAGGAGAGCGCGCTGAGTCCCACGACCAGGTTTACGAGGAAAACCTAACCAAGTTCAAAGGTACTACTTGTTGGGACTTGTTTATACAACAGTCAGGTTCGTGGTGATGGGATATAGAGAATGTATGTGTTTTTTGATACATGGAGCCCATTAACGATGGTTTGTTTACATTGAGTAGTTTTTATGGTGTGATAATTAATACCTTGTAAACGTTAAGTTTTGTTGAGTTGAGTTTAATAACATATGCAGGTATAGTATTAAATGTGTGTTTTATGCTCAAGTTAATCATTCTTCACCATTCTCTGAAATGCAAAACTCAAATAAAACTAAAAGTGTCATAATAGTTATTAGGTATGTAGTAAAAAAATCTTCTAACCTATTCTTTTATGAATTTTTAAGTTTGAACATATAAATGGGTAATTAGGTATTACGTCTTATGTACGTATATAAAATTATCAAAATATTTTTGAAAAAACGTATAAAAATTTGAACGCAGCGGGATTCGAGCCTTTCTTGGAAACCGTCCAAGAGGTGCTGGTTCGAATCCCGCAGTTTACAATTTTTATACGTTTTTTCAATAATGTTTTCTAATCCTTAGCGTGGAATAACATTTTAAAAACAATAAATTATTATCAAACCAATTGACGTAATGTATTTAAATATGTTCATTCAATTGATTCGTTTGTTTTGTTACAAGATATTGATAAATGAGGTGCCAATCAAATTGTGTTCATCAAGCGCTTGTCGAACTATTATTTAATTTAAGCAAATGATATATGACAGTTGAACGTCTTCACAAAGTTTCTTCGTCATATATTTGATAAGCAGAGAGTATTCTGTATTGTAAAGATTACGTAGCGGATGTACAATATATGTAGTTAATATAGTACACAGTTTTTTTTATATTATTTCTGCTATTCAGTTTTTTAGCCGTTAAAATCGTTATGCTTTCTTTATTAGATGTTATTCGAATAACTCGATAAACGTGTTTTATGGGAAATATCTATATTGATTAAATTTCGGCGGTATTAGCATTTTAATTTTTTTAACATTTTATATTCTGGCTTTAAAAAAAATATTTCAAGATTTATTATCATCGTTCAGGTTTTATTCATTACCGGCACTGTCTGCGACTTCGTTCGTGTATAATTTAACATATGTATTTTAAAATTCTATAATAAATATATAATAGCTAAGTTACATTTCGTACATCAGTCATCTAGCTAGGCAATCAAGCTTCGTTAAAATCGGTCAAGCATTAATCGGAACAAACAGATAGATAGACTGATAAAAGTGTATAAAATGTTATTTTGATTTATACCGTATACACATAGATTTAGTAAAAATCAGTATTTTGATATTACAAACAGACCCTCTATTTTTATTTATATGTATAGATTAGATTGTAATATAAAATCTGATTATTGACATTTTGTTTATCAAGCATATTACGTTTTTTAAGTCATAATTGTTTTTTTGTGTGCTTAACTTATTATCTATAGGAAATTGATTACTTATAGTAAGTACTATAAGAGCATTATATTATATATGTATATATATATACATATATATATATATATATATATATATATATATATATATATATATATATATATATATATATATATATTTAACTTCATACACCTGCGCACGCGCATATGTTACTACAGGTGCAAGATCATAACTAGCTAAACTATTTGGTAGTTAAATTGGATTGTTTTAATGTTTACTTGTAAAAAATATCTATGTTAATGTAATAATGTAACAAATTAGCAATTGTGGGTTCGAATCTCACTCAAGAATACAATTATATTTATAATTATTTTAATTTCTTTGCTCTTGTAAAATAAAGCGTGGCGTTGAGTTCCGCTACTTAATAAGCAATGTCAACCCCAACGCCGCCGGCAAGTGACAAGTGGAGTGTTTCAACACTAGGTACATTCTACTGTAATGTAATTTTTATATATTTATTAAATTATTTCATCAAGGGAATTTTATCACTTATCACAATAATCCGTTGATAAGATATACAGATTACGATGTGTTTTGTTTCACTGATAATGTGTATAAGTTTTTTTGTCCGCTTCCGCGTGGTAAGTTCATTGACTCTTTGCTAAAAGAGTTCTGTTAGTGAGTCTAGTCTAGTCTACTGAGTAGATATAGAGCCAAGTTCAATAAATAGGATAATTCTAACATGTGGATACGCTTTTTTATGATTTCTTTTTGATGACAAATTCTATATTTTTTAATGATCTAAGGACTTTTTAGACTTGAAATATTTTTTTTATTTGTATTTTTTTGTTACTTAAGTAACTAGGCTAAGTAACTAAAAAATTCTATTAGTATAAAAGTTTAACTTACACTGAATGTTACTTTTGAGTTCCAATTGAAGTTTTAAATGCATCTTGCATAGTTTGGACGGTAGACGAAATTAATGTAGTGAAAATTGTAGGAATTTTTCCATTTAAAATATTTTATATGAGAGACCAGTAAATGCACTTTTCCCTAGAATATCTAATATTTTTTTCATATATATAAATTTGCGTAGAATTTTGCTGGAATCGAACATCCGCTTCTCTTCTTTTCTCTCTCTGTTAGTAAGCATTCTTACTAAACACACCAATATAACATAAAAAAAAACTTAAATGTTTATTAACACAAACACACACACACACACACACATATATATATATATATATATATATATATATATATATATATATATGTGTGTGTGTGTGTGTGTGTGTGTGTGTGTGTGTGTGCGTGTGTATAATACTTTTTTATAATTATTACAGGTATAGGCTGTTTGTAATATGATAGGGCACAAATAATCAATGATTGTAATCTAATACATCTAAACGTAAATAAAAGTCCTTTGTCACTGTCAACAATACTAGACGCGGTGCGTTTGATCTTTATTCATTTAGCGAATATTAACGCATACGACCTCAGAACGGATCGGACACTGCTTGATTAGTACAATTAAATACAATTGAATGTCCATTGTACTTCAGTTAACTGTATCTAAATGTACGTTATGGCAGTAGGTTCAAGTGACGTTGAGGGGAAATATATAGAAATCATCGTGGCGCCGTGGCACAGTACGTCTGACTATAAAAGCGATTGAATGTAGGGTCGATTCCCACTCAGGGCAATGATTATATTTAAATTATGTTAATTTTCCGCTCTGGTACACAGAGCGCTAAGTCTGATGACTGTATTAGGTTTCTCTAACTATAAATAGAAGAACAAAAAACATAATTGCCGAACAAAGCAAAGAGCATTAACTTGTTTCATATAAATTAGTTGTGGTTTCTAAATATTGGTATATTCATTAATAAGTCGACACTTAAGTAATCGACCGCATTAAGTTGACGCCACGAATCTGCTTTAGTAATAAGGTGAAAAGCGTATAACTAAATCTATCTGTCATAATTGAATTCTTGGAACATTAAAGAGATGTTGGAGTCACTAAAGCTTCTATTTCTTAATATTATTTTTGTTTTTAAATCATATATCTTACAAATTTAATTGATTTTAATTTATATTTCCATAAATGTCATCGTGGATTGCAAATCTTTTTTTCGTATTAAAATGTGAAAACGATTTATTTATTCGAACCTGTGACCTCAGACTAATAAACAATGTCAGTGGCGTTGAGCCATCTATTTTTTTATTACAGTCTAAAAAACAGCGCAAAAACCGCAGTTGCAATTGTCTTACATTTGATCGACCTCAGTATTTAGGGCTAGGTTAGGTGAAAGGTGCTTTACATAGTTGCCAAAGTGGATAACTGAATTCCAAACTGACTTAGTCTTTGTTTCAGTGTTAGATTACGCTTATCTCCTTTATTGTAACATATTACATAGATTATTAACATGCAAAGTTGTATGTTACGTAACTTAGAACTGCTATATGTTTAGTCGCGTACTATAAAATATTTCGTTTTTCTCCGGAGGCTTGTATATAAAAGAGGCATATTATATAGTGATGTACCCGTTGGCGCGTTAAATACGCGATGCTTTGGCAATGTGTGCCACTATACAAAAGTAAATCTCAAACACATGGTAGTGTGTGTATTATTTTTTTATTAGTTTAATATCTATTTTAGCTTCACGCTTTACCCTTAGCGGAATAGTGAGAGAGAACGAAACGTTAAAGGCCCATCTCTGCATACTTCTTTCGCCGCGTTCACAGTCAATAATCTATTCATACTTACCCTTTGGGGCGTCATGCTTTTTATGTGATCTTCCTCATGTATCATCGATATTGTGTTTTCGCAGGTCAAACAAGGTCTCTCCTCTTTTAACTCTATTGTATTTCTAATGCATTATTATAAAAAAATTCCTTCTACACATCTCCATATAAATTTAAAAATATTAATATAATTTATACTTATATAACGTCGTTAAATAATCTTTTGGCATTCATTAAATAAAGTCGAGCATTTTTTTCCGTTTGTTTTATGTACATCTTTACTTTCACTAGCATTTGAATTATCACTTTTATATTAGAATAAATTAATAGTAACGGTTTTTCCTCTTTATTTTTCGTTATATGCATCCCACTGCCGGGCAATTTTGGTATTATAGTTAACGAGAGAATGAGAACTAAAAAACTGGCTACACTAATTCCATTACCTTTCCAAATCTACTTTTGTAATCTGTCAAACATTTTTTCCCCGCTCACCGAGTTAGTGAAAAAGCAGGGTCAAGACTCTCCGCTCTCTGCTTTCGTCCGATACAGGTTGTCAGGGTTGAAGGTCGACGAGCGTGGGTCGAACCTGCCACCTCACAGCTTACAGTCACGCTATCTCACTGCTCCACGTTGGCCTCAACATGTTTCTAGTGTGAACTATTTTACAGTAATTATTTTACAGTTTACTTCACTTGTCTTATGTTAGATACCATTTGCATACTTGGCGGATGATAACGATCAAGAATACCAATTTATATGGAGATTTATTCTGACATTTCAAGGTGTTTAAAAATTTAAATTAAGTGCACTATGTACTAAAACTTGTACGAAGTTTTTATATAGTACAGATATTAAATCTATATCATGTCTGGAAGTCTATAATATATATAAAAATAGGAGAATAAATAGGAGAATAAATAAATTTAGAATTGAACGCCGCATTTTGTCTAACACATTCTGAACGTTCTCCTAAATGGGATTCTCTACAACACTCTCTCTCTCTCTTGCTCTCTATACAGTCCTTGATATGATATAACTTAGCGCAACGTTGTTAGATGTTTATGATTTTGTAAAGTAAAATATTATTACTGTTACACATTATTGTCATTAATAAATACAATAGACATACCTACTCTATTCATAAATTCTTCATTTGCTATGAAGAGCCTATATCTTAGAGCCTTGACTGTAATTGTCATATAGATTTTTAATTATTGCTGGTCACTTTGTTTGTGTGAATTATACTTGGTACCCTTGGTACGCTATCTCCACTGTAAATCACCAAATGTAGTTCAGGTAAGAAATTCAGAAATCCCTTTTTAGCTTTACACTCTTTAAAGGTTCTACGTGTATCCAAATTTCAGTTTTTGCTGTTATCTGGAATTTACTTAGTGATTAATGGAAGTGTATAGAATATAGTTTATTGATTCATATTCTTTTCTTTAATATATTCACTAGGTATTAAATTGAGTCTGGTCGTGGTGCAGTGGTACAGCGCCCGACTGGAAACGCGATCGATCGTGGTGTGACTCCCATTCTGGCAAATTTTTATATAGCATATTATTATTTCCTCACAAGAGATAAGTTCCGCCACACAATGTCTTAAATTCGACGAAGAGTGGAGTACAGAGAGTTTTGACACAAGGTACTTACTGTCTACTCTGCTAATTAAACCTATTACATACGAGAACACTAAAACTACCAAGTACGTACATAACTTAATGTAATTAAACAATATCATTCAATATCATAATGTTAACGCGACAGTAGTCATTAAGAGGTGCGCAATCAAGCGTGGTCCATTCATCTTGATGAGAGTGGGTAGGAGGAAGTGAATCAACATACTCTTATAAAACGATTTGTTTCATATTATCTAATACTAAGTTTGCCCTGTGACAACACTTACAGAATTTCTTTGTGCGTTTTTAATAACATTTCAGTTGAGTACACGGATTCAATACGTTGGTTTGAATTTTTTTAAAATTTTATATTGCATATATGTTAAATGCGACAAACGACGTTGAGTTCCGCCACTGAACACACAATGTGGTAATTTGGAAAGAAAATACAGAATGAAGTTTAAAATCTTTGAATTTAATATGTATATTATTAAAAGATGTTAATATTGTTTATGTAAAAGTTAGGAATTTATTTAGATTTTACTAATATAGTTCATTCGACTTAAAAGTCATTCCATATTTCGTTCAATGCATTCATCGCAATACGTGTGGGTAGATTGAGATCCGTATGTAGCTGGGTCGTATATCAAATTACTGTAGGAAACAATCGCGAGACCTTATAGCATGAATGCAAATATAGTCGAAGTGAATAGGGAGTTTGAGTCTTATGGTATATACCATCTTTATTGCATACGTTTGCATGTTTAGTAATAATGTTTAGTGAACGGCGTAACTAAACGCTGTTCTTTCTGAAATTTGGCAAAGGTTCAAATGTTTATACCTTCCATATATTTTCCTTTTTTATTATGTTAAAATTATTTATATAACTTAGCTTTAAAGAATTAACGATCTATTTTAAGATTTTACAAGCACAAAATAGATTTCATACCAGCTGTTCTACGTGATTACGTTAATGACGAGCTTAATTAAGGAATTTCATCGCTAATTAGAGGTACTGCGCTATTTTCTCATGTGTACAACTACATCACAATTCAATTATGTTGTCGGAAATATTATTTTAGTAGATTTTCATACATTTTCTAGTTGTTTCTTTTTTAGTAGTTTTATTCTAATTTTAATTTAAAAAAAGCTACTAAAATTATTTAAATATATATATGTGTATGTATGTATGTATATATATATATATATATATATAAATAAATTATGTATTTTATAAAATACATAATTTAAAGAAAATGATGCATATGTACATACTTATATAATTTCAAATTATTTTGCTCATTATTACACCTAAAGATTCACCTAATCTTTCATGAACGAGTTATGTCTAACATAATAGCTGGTATGTATTTTGAAACCAAAATGGCCATATAACATATTCTTTTGAAATAAACTTTGCTATCGATTCGATTCGATCGATCTTCGCCGGTTTACGTCGGAATTCATGACATTGTGCACAAAGCAGCGGAACTAAACGCAGTGTTTCGTTTTATTTAGACATAGTTATCAGAATATAGATTATAAATAGTAATCTTCCACGCAGCAGATGCGTCTCAATATCGTGTGAACCACTGAAGCGTCATCGATTCAATAAACGCAATTGAGTACGCCACTTAAGTGCAGTTAGTGCGAAATATATGGAATGCACAAAGAAAGGGCTGTTCAATTTATCTTGTTAGAATATAACTTGTACCTTTATAGATTTTTGTATGCATATTTTGTTTATTATATTGACTAAGCAAACAATATCACTGCAATAATTCTTAGCACGTTTGATAGATAATTGTTTGCAACTTGGATGTGTAATTAAACGCCGCCTTGTTATTGTATTTTAACGCTGGATCTCCACTGAACAACTTCCATTGACATGCCAGCATCAGCCAATCAATATTAACAAGTTCACCCAAATTGTTGACTACTGTATTAGACAGCATTGTTTTAAAGTTTCTTATATATTTATACAATCTAAAATTCTCGAGTTTAGGTTCAGCTATGATTATGTTTTAAAAACACCCTAATAACGCGAGTAATTGACTTAAAATAGTTTAAAATAAAATCGATAAAGATCACATTTGGGTAAAAGCATTTCTTTTAAAGATACAAAGATATCATTAAATAAATCGCAATGCATCAAAGATGCGCTTTCATTTTGAAACGTTCAGAGTTTTAGTGCTTGTTTACGGCGGTGTTTACTTACGGTAATCGTAAAATATTTTACTTTTATTGAAGAAGATTCCATTATGCGCGGAGATGTGAACCATCCGCTACTTACTTACTTACTTAATATACAGTGAAATGCTTTTTTAAACTTTCCTTTAAAGTGTTTTTATTTAATGATTATTTACTTACTTTTATGTTCATATATTTTTTTTAATTAATTAATTTCTTAACTAAAACAGTGTTTGTCATTATTCAATCATTAAATGATAATATAATTATTGAGGACGGTCGTGGCGCAGTGGAACAGCGATCGGTTGTGGGTTCGATCCCTACTCGGGAAGGTAGGAAGGAATTATATTTAAATTATTTTTATTTCCTCGCACCACTCAACACGTAATGGCTCGAATTCGAAATTCGAAAACGGTGGAAAGTGAAGTAAAGTGTCTTGACACTAGTTACTTTCAATCTACCTTGCTATGCGGGATAAAAGCGTGAACTAAAAAAAATATTGAAATAAAAATCGCAAGTGCAATGTTCGTGATTTAAATATACCTTGACGGATTATACCATTCAGCAGGGTAGACAGAAATAAACTAGTGTCAAGACATTCTTTTAATTAGTTTCGGCCCGAAATCAAATTGTTGCGTGAGTGTATTACCAGAGCGTTTGTATTAGGCAAAGAAATTTTTTGTAAGTCGTCTTATGTAGGTGCGGAGTTATAGAAGGATTAATAAATGTGAGAGAGCATTTTAAAGAGGAATAATACATATATATATATATATATATATATATATATATATATATATATCACGTGTCGTCTCAGAATTAAATAACAAAAAGCGAAAAACAAATACCCTATGTCATTTTTACTGTTTACTATTTATATATAGTTTCAAACCTCATAAAATTTTACGCTTTATTTTCTTTTTTATTTTCAAATCAAAATTAATCAAACGGCTATCCTTGAGTTTTATTAAGACTAATAAAATATATTTAATTTATATATTATTTTATTATATACATATTTTTTTACTCTGTAAAACCTTCTTCCGTCTGTTATTTGCATGATGTCTCATACTCGTTGTCTTTGGTTTTCGTGTTTATTCTGTTCGTGACTGACCGACACGCATGTTATAGTACTAACCAGTACGTGCCTAAATTATAATAAGCTAGTCTTGATTATGATTCATGACTTTTAGATTTTTGTATATCAATTTCAAATTTATTACTGATATGAATTAAAAGAAGTAGTTATAGTAGATAGACTCGTCGAAAGTGTTGAAAAGCCATAATCTAAGAACTAAACTGAACTGAACTGAACTGGATTTTTATTCAAATGGTTTCCTAAAATGTTACCTTTCAAAGGTTTTACTAATGTGATTTATAATATTTGCAATTTATTCGCACCAAACTGTAACATGAAGATAATGTTTTTGTGTTAATTAATACTTTGTATGCTCTTATAAAGTCTTATTCAATTACTGTTAATGAAGGTTGCCAGGAATTTGGGTTTGTGCCTGCTATTAATATTTTTTATTTCGTCGACTTCAGATATTGCGTTATATACGTTTGTATATTGCATTTTTGTAGTATATAATATATTCAAATTTTCATATAGATCGAATTTGAAATTTATTAGATTATTTCAGTCTATATTTTAGACTTAAAAAGTTTGCTTATCTATGAAAAATTTAAAATATAGCTTGACATATTATAATTTGACAAGAAATCTATATAATCATGTTCTGAAATCTCTATACCATGTTATCGTTATCTGTATTCAATCGCTAAAGTGCCCACTTCCTAGACAAATTCCAATAAGCTTCCGATCCACAAATAATTTGGCAGCGACCTTTGGCTGATTGCTATAAATAGAATAGTACACAGCTGTTAGTTAGTTCGTTCACCTTACGAGATTTTACTACTATAAAAGCTTATTTAACAAAACTTTAAATAGGTATTATTTTTTTTGTATTGTTTTTTTTTTATTTTAAGGGCTTATTTAAAGTGCTGATTGTTTTTTTTTACTAAAAAAATAGGACAAAGCCCGATCGATATACGACGCTCTCTATCAATTGACACGTGTCCAAGTGTCACCAACTACTGTGCCAAACGGTTATTTAGTTAGGTTCGAAACGTATGCGGGAATTGCTTTATTTTTTTTTATATTAAGGGAAACATTTTTCTCTACTACACAGAGATGGTCAGTAAGCTAGAAAGAAGGTGAAAGGAGATTTTTGTCACTTAATTTTTTGGCTTGTATTGTAATGGACACCTCGATTGTCACTAGATGTAATGTCAATGAATTTCTAATTTGTTATAATTTCTAATGTGTTCCTATCTATAATGTTTTATACTGATAATACGTTATAACTTTAAACTAAGTGTAAAATAATTTGAAAAATATAATACAAAGGAGCTTCATACTTTTTCCTATATATTCAGAAAGTACCCAGTGTCAAGATGTTACATTGTCCATTTCCGCTCAATTTTGGACATTGTTTGTTGAATGGTGGAGTTCAACGCCGTAATGCATTTTACATGTACTGTAAACTTGCTTATTTTTATTATATTTTATGCATTTTTATCATGTTGTTTTGATTTTGGCAAGTTTGAAAGATTACTGTTAATTAATTTCCCTTAATAAATAGATATTGAGTGCTCTATCATTAATGTATTGACTTTGTTTGGTCTCTCATTAAGTTATTTGAAATGGCAAGTCATAAGTTCATATAAGATATATATAAATATATAAATATTGTTGCTCTTACATCGGTATAACATAAAAGGTTACCTTATAGGAACAAACAAGGCCTAAAGAGTGCAAGGAACCTATTACCTCATGAGTTTAAATCATCCCTTTTACATTTAAATTATGAGTCTCATCGACATGTTGCGTACATCGCCATGTAATTATGCTTTTAAGAGACGTGTGTCGGCTGTCAATGTATTGATTACTATTATTTTCAATATATTAACAATAGGCAATGTATGTATGTATGTATGTACATAGAGGTTCTCTGGCGCTATAATGTGCTATAAATATTTAGTATTAACGACGCCTATCCTAGTACATATGTTGCACGTTTCATTGTAAATTTATGTATCGGAATATTACACATTTAAGAAGTTTATTGAAATTTGTAAGGTTTGCAAAAGATATAGTATAATCAGTCTGAATTAAATATCTTCTATTTTGTAATATCTCCGCTCTGGTAAGATAAAGTGCGGCGTTAAGTTCGCCACTTAGCACGCAATGTCTCAATTTTGAAGCACAAAAATATATTTTGTAATATTCACTTTTAATAATAATTATAATAATTAGCGTAATTTCTTATTCTTTGCGTGTCTTCCATTTATCTGGATGTTGGAAGATATATGGAATAATTACACACTCGCTTTGCAATGCAACCCGTCCGAACTCCTTTACAGAATATTAGAATTTTAATATTATATTTGTAGGATCAATATTAAATGTGTGTTTTTATTGTATAGTAAATTTATTATATAGTCAATAAGTGACTTCTATATATTATTTTAATTTTTTATTTAAATATTATTTTTATATTACAGATGAGCGGGACGCAATACAGAAGAAGACGTTCACGAAATGGGTCAATAAACATCTGAAAAAGGTAATTTTATGTAATTTGCGTATAATTCATTATAATAAAAAAAAACTATTAATTGCTTATGGTTAAATATTTGTCTATATATATATATATATATATATATATATATATATATATATATATATCCGTTGTAAAGAGAAATCGTCAAGTGTAATAGTTCTACGAGAAAGCAACACTTATTGAAGTCCATACACTGTCCAGCTGCAATTATATTGGCAGTAAAATGTGCGAGTCCTACCCTAAACTTTCCTTAACATAATTTATTATCGAGTTTCTTATCTTGAGATGAGATTTAAAGTGATTATATTCTATAAGGTACAGTAGATTATGATACTGCCGTCATCGCGCAGTTGGTACTTGTCTATATGAATGTTTGTGTTTAAAATATTGATATTATCCTGATCGGCTTAAACAAACCCTGTTGTTAGGTTCCATCTATAACTTATAATTATATAATTTGTAAAATATGGGAAAAGAATCGTATGGCCGTACATTTATAGTAATATGCAAGAGAAATGGAAATCCAAAACGTACTACTAAGATGTAAGATATCTTTGGTAAATAGAACATAATGATAAGTAAGATAGCTATTTGTAATCTTTCTATCCATTACGAATGATTTAGGTGTTTTTTTCACGACAGCCGTGTAAGAAGACAAAATTGTTAGTAAAATCTTACAAACGGGGCCTTAATAGCCGGTTCGATTCCCATTCGGAGAATTAAGATATTTAATTTATTTTCATTTCCCAAAGAAAGAGAACGGTATCTTAAAACTAGGTTCTCCACTATGCTGCAGGGATAAGGTGTAAAGCTGCAAAAATAAATATACATTTATGTTCATAACAAAAATAACGTTTAAAATAACAGAATTTAAGTTATTTAAGCTTAGTGTTTATGAATAATATTTTGCAATGCCTTTGTACCGTCCGTTTTGAAATACATAAACATCTTGTACATCATGTTAATTCTTCTCACACTTGTATCAGTGATTCAGTAAAATTTCAAGAACAATTTATGTTTACACAACAAGGGAAAGCTCTTTTGGACATGACCCATAAATTGTATATGAGAATAAATATTTAAATGTTCCATATCGGTCTGGCGCCGTGTAATCCATATGATAGTGTGTATACTTATAGGTTTGTTTAAGTAAAAATTATTCTCTGTCTATGTTTCCTGTTCAGGATAGTCTAACAATGCGTTCTAAACTTTTTACACACTGCGTGGCGTAACTGAACACTGCGCTTAGTTTTACCAGAAAATAATTATGTATGATCATTCCTAGGATTCGTTTAGTCATACGCTGTCTCAATGCGCGACGATGACCTTAATGTATGAATGAATGAATGAATGAGTTATTCAAGTCATATTTATCATATTATGTAGTTTTTATACTATTATTTGTATGAGTGGTTGTTGTGGCTGATTTAAAATGAAGGTTGCACGTTCGATTCCTCATCACGTGCTTGTCTTGTTTGTTAATGGGAAGAATTTTATTCTAATAACTTACTCATATAAGTTTGATAGCTTATATTACGGTCCATGGTCCCTGAACCCCATATATGATGGTGACAAGTGAAACGTGAAAAGCCTTGACGCTGTCGTCGTGATTGCTATTGAATAATTATGAGATGAAAATTTAGCTTATCTTAATGTTTGCGTCGAAATCGTTTTCTCCCATTGTAGATGAACTGGAAGTGGAAGAAGGAAGTGATTGCATGAAATACGATATTAAATTCAAATATACATTTTCCCTGCTATTTTGGAATTACCTTTTGCAAATATAGGCCATCGTGGCGCAGTGGGATATCGTCTCCCTGATTTGCGGTGGGTGCTGTGGTAAATATTAACGGACTAATTTATACTTTTATTAGAAATTTGATTAAATATAACCCAAATTAACTGGCATTGGGTCCATTATCATATCGAGACGATTCTTTTTTGCGTAGTTTTCGGCAACTCTTTTGAATACGATTGCTGGGGTTTTTTGATACATTCATTACTTTCAATCTCATATAGGAACCTGTTTGTTATAGATAATAAACTATCAGTAAGTGTTTTTTTTGGACCCATGGACTGAATTAAGTTTAGAAATATATATATATATATATATATATATATATATATATATATATATATATATATGTTTACATACATAAGACTGGTAGGAGAACACTTTGTCCTTCGAGAGCACAGTGTCGATGATACTGCAGGAAGGTGACGTAAAAAACTTGAAAACCGCGACCAGGGGAGGGCATATATGAAGAGGTCGATGATCCGTGATGAGAAAGAGGTATGCAGAGACCGAGATCTTTTGGTGATTTGTTCTCGGACAAAGCTGAATAAATTAGAACAAATATTTGCGTGTATGGAATTTAAATTTATACCCGCCATGTGTAGTCAGTCACATTTCATAAAAAATTACGCATCTTACCACAAACACGTCACTTCCTTTGTAACAAAGATATTCAGGATCAAAAATTTTAGGCTAAGGTTGCGTTGTCAAGGAAAAAACTTATCGAAAAAAATTGCACCTAATCAAATATTGGTTTAGTTTTATATATTTTTGGAATAAATGAAAGACCTCACTGATACAATGGAATGGGGATCCAATCAAAAATTGTCCAATTTGCGGTCAAGAGCTGTGTTTATTGCGCCTTCCGCCTTCACCTTATTTCCTATAAATATAAACAAAAAAATCATTAATGACGACGTCAGCTTAAATACAATACGCAAATGCGAAATCCAATTCCCATAACATGATTGCACAAGCACAAAGGATGACGGAGGCTTAGCTATGACGCATGCCGTAGACATCCCAGGATGTTTTGCTTCGGCTTACTCAGATATACGATAATGGGTTTCATTGTGAAAGAGAAACGATACAGGCGCATGCTTTATATAAGCAAGAAGAGACGTTTTAGGGCATGCAAATTGAATGAAATAATTCTTTATTTCGATACCGCTTGGACCAGGATATTGATCTTTGTATTTTAAGTATGTTATATTCAGTTGAGGTTAACTTATTCATGTTTTGTTGGTTGGTTTTTGCTTGTGGTGTGGGAAAAGAAAGTTAAGGGAAGCGTATCCTTTTTGATGAAATCTAAATAATTAAGATAATAAAATTGTTCAGAATCTGATATAGTTAATATTTATTATTTTTAAAGTGTTATTCCACACTTAACGAACACGCGCCTCTTGTATAAAAAAATTTTATACGTTTTTTGAAAAATGTTTTCTAATACTAAGGGTGGAATAACACTTTAACAATAGTAAATATTAAAATAAAATAGCAATTTCTTGTTAAACGATTATTTCTTAATAATCTTTAAGTAGTAGAAATTTGTAAAAATCTCTCTACAAAGATGCTAACAACATAAATAAGTTGTAACAAAACGTATAAGAATTTTGACGCAGCTGGTAGTAGAACGCATGGCTTAGTGGTCAGAGCGCTTGGACGGTATCCAAGAGGCGCGGGTTCGAATCCGTCTTCGTTCAAAAAATTTTTATGCATTTTTCAAAAATGTTATCTGATATAGTTGTTAAAAAACAACTCTTAAATATTTTTTGATATAACTGGTGGTAAACACAGTACAAACAGTATTGTATTTGTTCAATATTTACCATTTAGAGGTCTTAAGTAACACTAGAAAATAATTATGATTTCATCAAATAGCCTCTCAGGTGACGTAATATTTTTTTTCCTGTAGGTGTCATCTTAATTTACGATGGACCACGTATTGTGTAGGTCCATATCTGGTAACTGATCACCATGACATGGTGACGTGGGTGCGACCCGCCGCTGTTGGCTAATGCTTATAAAGTATGAAAAATATGATATTTTAAACAATGAATGATTTTCGTTTAATATTTCTTTTCATTATGATCTGAATAAGTCTTAACAATATAAAATTTATATGTAAAACGCAAATTTGCATGCACAGCACTTTTCGCCCGGAATCAAAACGTGAGCAATGGAGTGTCGGAACTCAGAGTAGAGATAATATAAAATATAATCATTCCTTCCAATGGGAATCGAACTCGCAACCAATCGTGTTTACAGTCAGATACTGTGCCAATATGGCCTCAGAGTTATTTTTCTTATTTTAATCTTTATAACTATCGAAATATTTTAAATTAGAATAAATTCCTTCTATAGCATACACATATAATAAAATAAAATATTGCAAGTTGCAATACATTTTTATGTTATTTTTTAAATAATTAAAAAACTTCCGAATTCCAAAAGGCAATTTTATACGTAAACTTTATGTAGAAGGAAAACATAAACGTTTACTTTTATTGCTATTTAATATATGTTTGCTTAATTTACTATGTAAATCAACATGTAAGCTAAACTCATATACCGCAGACATACATGTTGGCGCCAATTTATATATTTTTTATACCTAACTAAGTTTCTTGAGAAATTATTTCCTATAATATATAAAAAGTTGACTCTGTCACAGTGTTATTTATTAAGGTATGCTCGAGATTACTGTAACTCAGTAAAACAATATCTGGCTGCTATAAACATGAGGGTCGTGGATTCAATATCTATTCGGGCGAGTGATTATTATTTTTATATTACTGCTTTGGTAAGAAAAGCACAGCGTTGAGTTACACCATACGATCTTTCGATTTTGAATGGAAGCTGGAGAATATCGTGTTTTGAATCTAGGTTATTTCTGACTGCTGTGAAGGGAAAAGCGCGTATAGATGTACTGAATAATTGATTTAAAATTGAAATTATTAAACTTCATAACTTCTCATAAAGTGCTACTTAAAATAATATATTAAAAAAACAATTTCAACAGCGACAAAGTCGATTGATTTCTAGCATATCGTAAATACCGGTAGATTTAACATAAATCCTAAAACTAGTTTCAGACTGACACGGAAGCTGTGATCTATAATGGTATGCGACAAAGTTGGTAAATGAAATATCTTTTAATTTTCGATATATTTCCCTCTATCTATATTACATCGACAGTACATATATCTTTGTTCTGCAATCTACTATGAAATGTAAGAATCTTTCTTTCGTTATATGTGGGAGGTATGCGTTTTTTTTAAATGATTTTTATCTTGTATAGTAAAATAACTTAACTTAACTCCAATATCTGATTCAGAAACAGAAACGGTGTTTTTCTGCATATCCTACAATGAGCTACCATATATAAAATTAACGCAACTACTATTACGCCTAATACAATCAACAAATAACACTCGGAACAACTGACCTTTGATTTTTTGATAAACAAAGATTATGACTCTCTTAAGGCATCATGATATAATTCAAAGGTTGAAATTAATCATGGATTTAATGTATGGCGTGTCTGATGCGATTTGTACGGTGTTCAACGTCCAAATACGTACCCCCATATATCACCCTTATGTAATTTAAAAACTAAGCCTAAATTTGCTTGAGCGTTGTTGTATATTATAGTTTACTAAAAGATGTTATTAATCATATCCAATGAGTCACTCCCAAGCATTCCTTTACTGTAATCCTGTTCGTTGACCGTTAGATAAACTGAACGAGGCAATACAATTTGATTTCTAAGTGTGAAGTATTAGAGCTAAACGTTCTAGCTGTTTTGAGTACTAAATTAACACTTTAATGTGTTATCTTACACTGTGGAATGTGTAGGATGACAATAATTCTTTATAAATCATAATCGATGGTTATCCCTTCATGGAATATTAGCCTTACAATTTATTTCTATAACAATTCTTCTCAAAAGTTTGAAACGTTGAAAATACTTAAATTAAAAAATTTACTATTTTTCTTTATCATCTATAAAGCGAAGAATATTTTAACGGGATACCTATCCCGTTAAAATATTGCTTTTCACGGGATACCTATCCCGTTAAAATATTGCTTTTCACGGGATAGGTAGTAAGTTCTCCAGGGAGCAAACGAGAGCCGTTGTGTTTTATACTAGTGGAATAAAGGTGTTTATTTTATCAGATTGGATACAATTTGATTAATATACTTTAGGATGCAGCTTCACACTTCATCTCGCACAGCTTGGTAGTCGGAGACAAACTAGTGTCAAGACACTCCGTTCACTGCTTTCGTTTGAAATCGAGACAGTGTATGTTGAGTAGCGAATTCAACGCCATGCTATGTCTTACCTAACGGAGAAATAGAAATAAGTTTTAAATATAGTAATTTCTACTGGTAATCGAATCCACAACCAAGAGTCATACGCTGTCCCACTGTGCCTCGAAATGACAACTTCATCGATTGTTATAGATTACTATATTTTAATGAAAAAATAAAGAGAGGTGACGTCTAAGGATATATTTTGAATTTCTTTTATACAAAAAAAAATACCTAAAAAGATATGCCTTACTGAACCATATGCAATTAAAGTACTGCTAATTTTATAATAAATAATATAAATAAACTTATATAAGTTATATACTATTTGTTTAATTGCCAACGCTTTTCATTCGGACGCGGAGCAGCATTGGAAATATCTGAAGGTGTGTATTTGTACGTTATCTAGTAGATTATCTGTAGATATATTAGAGATATGTATATATTATTTTTATTTATAATGTTGTTATTTATTTAATCTGTAATCAAAAGCGTTGTTTTTTTTAATTAATACTCATTTAGAGAGGCTGATTTTTTTATTTTTTTAAAATCAACCAGCTGTTTTATAAAATTATGAACACATAAAAATATACATTGTTGATCTAAACGTCAAATTATTTTATTAAGGCCTATAAAAGAGATTGGACACTTTGCCTCATGGATAATTTCAGTTATTTAATACAGCAAGTTATGAATTGATTTTAATTATTAAAATACTTTTCTTCATCTTATTTCAGTATAAATATTTATTTATTTATTTTATTTGAATATCTATTTTATTAGTTTGCTATTAAATGCATCATCAAATATTGTGGGTTTTAGAAATGATCTCACATTTGATGATTAATATTGCAATATTACTATCCGTATTGCAATAATTATAACATAAGTTAACCTTTAGGTTTGTTTGTTTAAATTATTTATTATTAGTTTTTTTATATTATTATATATTTATATGATTTATTCTAGATTTAGAGCATTTATACTATGTTAGTGTTATTATGAACTTTGAAATAGTTATCAATCGTCATAGGAAGCATTGTGTATTGTCGTTATTATTTCCTATATATAATATGTTTATGTAATTTGACTTGTTTGTATGGCATTTATATAGTTGATTATAAAATTGTAGGTCTACATCGTATTTAAAAAAATAGTAAATATTTGGATTCTTTTAACTTTTAGTTTAGTTTGTATTTTAAAGTTTTAAAATTTAACTGAAAATAGTATAAAATAGTCGAATACATAATTCGACTATTTTATACTATTTTTATTTATTATATTCTCTAACAGTGACTAGGTGAATGCGGTACAGATTAGGTATACGAAATATATATTATATCGGCGCACTTTATCCAGGTTTTTGCATATTTCACGCTGCTCGGACAGACTTACACACGGCTACATGTGTGCGAGATAGTCAACAACCAACCGTGTTGTCCGCCACAGCAAGTAAGTCTGGCATGTTGGATTTGATGACACTTGTTGACGTTGTTTTTGTTGTGTTTTTTGTTTAGAAATAATGCCTTTTAAGGTGTTTATTTTTTGTTGTTATTGTTGTTATTGTTGGTTTTGTGCTTTTTCTTTGACTTAGGAAGTCTTGATTAGCATGATATTCGTTTCTATATATCAATAGGTAACAAAATGGATGTATAATTCTTTTCTTTTTTTTTTATTTTGCAGTTTGTGTATTAAATTTTTTGTTTGATTTTATTTGTTGTTCTCTTATAAAATAATCGCTTGCCGTATAAGCACTATAAATGTAACCTTGAACGTCACGTATTTGGGAAAAAAATTTAATTAACTTTAGTTGTTTTGATATAATATGCACGTTTTAATTATTGAGATATTTCCGTAACTATTATATAAGATTTTGTTCGGTCTTCTCTAAATATTTTTATAAGGAAGTTATAATCAATAATGTTATGAAATAAACAAAATTTGAATGGATCCGTTTTAAATTTGAATGTATTTGCTACGTCTATCAACAGAAATCGATTTCCTTTAAATTATTTGATTGATGATCTACAGTTTTTTGCGTGAAAGAAAAAGTTATTTATTATGTGTACATATTAGAATATTTACCGACTTTGTTAATAATAATAATTATTTTCTTTTTTAAAACTAAATGTATGACGTTGATGTACTAAGAAAAGAAACACTTAATATCAGAAAACATTTTTATAAATGTTTTCTAATCCTAAGTGGAATTACACTTTAAAAATAGTAAAATAAAAGAAAACGCATTTATCAACTAACGCGTTCATTCAAGTATTTAAATGATAAATATATATTCAATGTATTGTAATTAATTATTAATTTTGATATTAAAATGACCCGATTGTTTTTACAGGTGAATCGACATGTGAACGATCTGTTCGAGGATCTACGCGATGGACTCAACCTCATATCGCTGCTGGAGGTGCTTTCTGGCGAACATCTCGTAAGTTATCTTTTTATTTTGTATATACAATATTTTATATATTTTTAAGTGGAAACAGTTATTATGTAGGAGATGCTAACATATGTGATATAACGCCTATATATTTTTAAAATTACAATGCTATTTATTTTTTGTTAAAATAATTAATAAATCTAGTGCCACTTGTCTTTTTTTGATGAAGTTTCATAATTTAATTTCGTCACAATTCTAAATGTATGTAAATTATACGAAAATTATATCTATATCAATTTTGACCGGCCGTTAGTGGCGCAGTGTGACAGCGTCTTACTGTAAACACGATCGTTTGTGTGTTCGATCCTTACTCGGGGGAGTGATCATATTTAAATTATTTTTACTTCCTCGCTGTGGTCAAGACAAAGAGCGGCGTTGAGTTCCACCACTCAACACGCAATGTCTCGAATTCGGTGGAAAGTGAAGTACGGAGTGTGTTGACACTAAGTACTTTCTGTCTACCCTGCAATGCGGGATAAAAGCGTGAAGCTAAAAAAAATCAATTTTGACATTTTCATTTAGTAAGTAGAGATGTCAAATATCAACATTTATATTTCCTTTTTCTTATGAAACAAATAATGTAAAATACTGCTATAGGCATTTTCGTAGAAACAATGTTTTTATATGAATAATTTGTATCGAAACCTTATTTGACTCATTAAACATAAAAAAATATAGATTTCGAGTGCAAAACATATATTCGCAAAGTTCGAATTGTCGAATATTTTGTTAAATTCTTATGAAACTGACAGACAAATCACAGTCGCCGTATTTTCTTTAGCAAAACGTTTCTGACACCTAATGCCATCTTGTGTTCGTTACGGCTATTAGTGATGTTAAAGCTTCTTACGTTATTTACTGAACGTATCCATGTCAGTAATAACGAAATGCGTTTTAAGTAATGTAATATTTATATATTTAAATATAATAAAGTAGTTCTAATAGGTGAGAAAGGCTTTAAAAAACAGAAGATGCATGTATATGTATAAGAAATAAAGCAACAGCAATAAATTAAGTTCTTTCGAATATTACAAACCAAAGCCAGTTTAAAACAAGTAATCCGGAAAACCATGTCGACATCCTTGATACGAGCTCTTATAGACTACTATTCTACATTTTAAATGAAGTGGATATTGCATTGAATTAATTCAGTGTGTTTTATTATAATGAGGTATTTTGCTCAAGCGGTCCTCTTAATTAAGATGTTAATGCATTTTAGTTAAAGGATTTTTTCTTTTTTTTTTCTTTTTTTCCCCTTATAAGTATGCGCGACTTTTGTCGTTCTATTCACGCAGCAGTAACATTATTTGATTGCACAATTTAGTTCTATATTCTGCGCCTGTCTGTGACCATACCACTCAGTTTACTCTTTAGTATTGTCATGACTTCTATGCTCCTCTGAGAAGTGGCCCTTCTTAAGATGTAATTTGTAAAGGATTTAAGTAATTTTAAACCTAAATCCTTTATAAATTAGGTTAACACGTGAGTGTATTGACATTGAAATAGCCAAACTATAACACCAATGATACACTGTTGGTGGTTGAAGAATAATTGAATAGGCGCTTATATACAATAAATATTGTAAATACCAAAATCTGGGCCATCATGGTCCGGTGGGATCATCTAGCTGTAAAACGATTAGTTGTGGGTTCGATCTAGATTAGATTGATTGTATATTATTGTCATTTTTCCTCTTTGGTAAGTAAGACAAAAGCAAGGCGCGGTGTTGAGTTCCGTCACTCAAGTCATCTTGATTGTATACTTAGGATTTCCAACTTGTGGGGCGGTGTAAAGTATGAAACATGAAAAAGTAAACAAGAAAGTATATATATTGCACAGAAGCATTATTTAGAATTGAAAATTCCATACACATATTTTTCCTTAATGTTAGATTAAAAGCTTTTAGAATGGAAGATTTTGTCTCTGGATTTGCTATTAGAGGAACATTCGTCTGATTTTGTCATCTTATTACTGGGAAACGAAGCGTAATGTAAATTCAAAGCATAAAATTAGTTCAAAATATCTTCAAGAGGAATACAATTATCTTTGTCATCAATTCAATCTTTTATGTTTAAATTATAAATTTATTATTTGAACTGACTAAAGTAACTTTTTAATTTATTTTTTTACTAACTTGTATTATATCTTTATTATCTATTTTATTTTGGGAATTTCCTAGTAAGTGTTCATACATAAGTACATTTAAAACATAAAAAAATAACTTTCAAAAATGTATTTTTTTGAAAGTGTAAAGATAATTTATATGTTAACGAACCAAATAAAAATACACCTGGCCTCAAACGCAATATGTTGCTAATAAATTAAAAAAGGTGAGGCAACGGAAGCTAACGCTATCACCCTTAAGTTACGTAAACGTTATATCGGGGTAAATATATGTAGGTCGAGGGCGATTAATTTGATCTGATAAGACTAAAAGTCGGCTTACTAAAAGATTTTGTACTAGCGTTTAGCATTTCGTGTATATTGTTTAGAATTAATAAGATCTTTTATTTATTAATACATTTTAAATAAATTATAGAGGCCGGTCGTGGTGCAGTGTGACAGCGTCTAACTGTAAACACGACCGGTTGTCGATTCGATCCCTATTCGGGGGACTGATTAAAATTATTTTCACTTCCTCGATCTGGTACCACCACTCAACACGCAATGTCTCGAATTCGGTTGATACCGAAGCACGGAGTGTCTTGACACTAGGTACTTTCTGTCTATATCCAATTAAGTACTTTGTCTATATCCTGCTATGCGGGATAAAAAGCGTGAAGCTAAAAAAATAAAAAAATGAAGTTATTTTGAATGAATTAATCGCATATATTTTGGTACATTTTTAAAAACCTGACATTTCCAACACTTCACAACACGCCCGTGGTCACAGGTAGAATGAGGTGGCATTCGTTTGTTAGTTGATACAAAAATTAACTATATATGTATTCGAAAAGTTTAAAATTATATTTTTACCATCTTTTTAAAAATATTTTTATATATAAAACAAATCAATATGAAACTTTAGCATGTATGACTTCCTGTTTAACTATTTGTTAAAAAATATGTATGTATGCAAAAATAACCTAAAACTTTTAGTCTAAATTCAGCGTAATTAAGTACTGAGAAATAGATTTTTCATTTGTTACTTTGCATGTTCATTGTGGTCTATTACACTACACATTACACGGCCTATTAATTTCACTCGCACCATAATTTAAAAGTCATGTCATAATTAATGGCCATTTACTGAAATGAAAACGAAATTAATTATGAAAATATAGGAAACTAAATATTGGTGTATGTTCTTTTTATAATGTTATGCATCTCCTGTATATCCTTGCCAAATTAAAAAAAATAAAGCACATGTAATATTATATATATGTATATATATATATATATATATATATATATATATATATATATATATATATATATATATATATATGTATATGTGTGTGTGTGTGTGTGTGTGTGTGTGTGTTTCTTTTTTTAGCTTCACGCTTTTATCATGCATAGCAGGGTAGTGTAGTACATAGTGTCAAGACACTCCGTACTTCGCTTTATATACCAAATATTATATATACCAAATTCCTAATAAGTTATAACAAACGTATAACACTTTTGACGTAGCTCCATTTGAAAGTATAGCTTAATTAGCTAAACCTATTGAATAATTTTGAAGAAGTGGTGGTTCGAATCCTGCTGTGTTCGATTTTTTATAATTCTCTTATCTTAAGTTTAAGTTGACCCATCGTGGCGCAATGAGACAGTCTGACTGTAAACGCATTGGTTGTGGGTTCGATTCCCACTCGGAGGAATAGTTATTTTTAAAATTTATTTTGTCATATGTCTGCTCTGGTTTGAAAAATCGCGGCGTTGAGTTCGCAACTCAACAGACAATGTCTTGCTAATAGATTGTTGATCGATTGAGGGATAAGGCGTAAAATTTCTTTCATTTTTTTTTATCCTTGTAGTAATATAAAAATTTTAAAAATATTTTTCGTTTATTCCAGCCGCGCGAGCGAGGTCGTATGCGTTTTCATATGCTGCAGAATGTCCAAATGGCGTTGGACTTCCTAAGATACAAGAAGATCAAGCTCGTCAACATCAGAGCTGAGGATATAGTGGATGGCAACCCCAAACTTACCCTCGGACTTATATGGACCATCATTCTACACTTCCAGGTTAGTGCTTGTTTGAATTTTTTTTTTGATTTTAGGATTTACCTAAAGAGCTATTTAGGTATTTATGTGTATTTATTTATGTTTAATTGTTTTGATAAGCGGTAATATATAGAAATTGATAGATGATGCCTATCTTCCTTAAGGTCGTAGCGAATTTAAATCTCATTAGGGAATTAATATATAAAATATATATTTCTCACGTTTAATTGTATTGGGTGGTGTTATTGAATTTTTGTACTCAGTGTGCTATTTCGGTGAATAAGTAGAATGTCAAGATGAAAAGCTTATTTTTATTTTAATTAATATCATACTATGGTTGTCCATAACAGTTTGTTAAAATATATAGATTTTTGTATATATACATTATTATTATATATATAGTTTTAATAACAGTTTGTTTAAATATATAGGTATTATATTTTTTATAAATTTCTTATTAACTGAAAAAAAAGCTCCTAAGGAGCATTATATTTCGTGTAAGGAAAAACGATTTTTTGAATTGAATGTAGTGTAGTTATAGAAGAAAGTCGTAGAATTCCCATTATCATAGATTATTTCGAGAGGATGGGTGATGGTGTGATAGCTTGGTGAGAAAGATGAGTGTCTCGAATGTAAGTAGTACCAGGTCTTCGATACCAATATTACTTGGGTAATAGCTCACGTAATAAACACGAGGACCTCCTGGAGGATGTATAACATGAGATTGATTACTGTGGACGTAGTATGTAGGGAATATAGCGTTTGCCTTTCCGCTCTTTATAATACTGTGCCCTGATGATAGGAAGTGACGTTAAAAAATAGATTATTTTGTTTCTCAAATCTTTACTAAGTTATATTTTTAAATTAGTTCTTCATATATTGTCATGTCATCATAGCGTATTTAAACTGCAATTGTTAGTATAAGTTAATCCGCGTCTGACCCACTCCTCAAAACTGTCGACGCTGTAGTTGCGCAAGCGTCAACGTAATTGTTGATTCTGTTATTTTAATCTTAATTTTGAGAAAGTCTTAAGTATACATTTTCTTATATTATCTCCCTCTTCAAGCTTAAGACAGTGTCAAAATATTGTTTTTCACAACTTCTTTAATTATTCCATTTATTACATAGATTTACATAGATATTAATACTCTTAGAATCAATCTCTCACTAAAGAAATTATTTTTCTTATTATTGTACGCAAGTTGCCTTGAATGGGAATCGAACTCAGAATGCTCTTTATCATTACATTTGCTAGTCACGTCCAATCGTCTTCTAACGGTCTCAGATCAGTAAAACCAACGGCGGTGTTTTAAAAAAGCAAATATTTTACTATACTCAAACAAACACGACATATTTTGAATAAATTATTATGAGAGTTTTGTAATATTACTTTCAAATACGGAAAAAATAACCTTTTTGGCATCTAGAAAGCTCTCTTTATATCTTTCGTGATCTATCATATAGAGTAGAAATATATATAGAATAGAAGTTATTATAAATTTGAAAATTTTATCAAGAATTTTTTTTCCTATTAAAAGTGATAAAACACTACTGCATTGTTGTATAGTAAAACGCTTATTATTTAACGATATATTGAATATAATAAATTCGTATCTCGCTTAGAACAACATTTGTAATTTGTGTTTATCCAACACATAAACAAATGAATATTAAAAATAAAAGCCTTTTTTATCGTGTCAAGCATATCAGTGACATTTCATACATAAATACAGTTATTTTTTGCAAATATATTATGAACGAATTAAGCATGCCACCATGACACACATACATCGGTTGTGAAAATACCATATTAATACGCAGTACTCGCAGTATAGGACCTTGATATTTCTCGCCTTTGTATAATGTCCCCAGGATTTGGCGACGTTTTGGCGATCGTAAGAATTCGTTATTAACCAGTGCGTCGGTCGTTTCGGTTTAGTTTTCCATTAATTGTTATTTATAAATTACGTTAAAATATAATTATTACTGTATTTTCTGATAGAGGCCATAGTAGCGCAGTAGATGGCGTCTGATTATTCACAAGATTGTTTGTGGGTTCGATTCCCATTCAAGTTCGAGCGGAAAGAGGAAAAAGGTATTTTATATAGAAGGAAAGATAGATAGGTAAACGTGAAGCTGAAAACAGTAAGTAAATCTCCAAGTAGCCCATTAATTTTCCTTTCAATTTAAATTATAATAGAATATTATTAAAATAGAATAGAATAGGATAGGATAAGACAGTATAGTATAAGATACGGGAGGAAAGGATAGGATTCATTTCAAGGAATGAAATAGTTTTGTTAGCCAGTACACAGTCAATTAGGGATGTACTGTACCATAAAATCACAAACACGTACATATAAAAACTATTTATAAATAATTTATGTGTATACAGAAATGTTATTATTATTATGTCATACTAAACCTGTCGCGCTTCTGATGATGTGTTTACTTATTTGATTTCTTACATCATCGTTTACGATTTGACGTTGACTGATATGTACTTATTTGATATTCTAAACACGAATTTGGTTCAGCTTTTAAGAACCGCAAGTATTCATGATGAAACATTCAAATTGTCTTTTATCAACGGATAAATTGAATTAATCTTATTTTTGTTTATATATGAGTTTAATTTAATTGTGAATAATTTTATAAATATGCAGTACTATTTTTATTTGTATTCCATATATATTTTTTTATCCATTATTGAACAGAAAGGTACGTTAATCCGTGAAATGGGGAAATAATGTTAAGAGCTTTTATCATTTGCCCCAGTTTTCAGTTTGAAAATCATGAAATTCATTCATATTGGAGTACATTTGTAAATGAAGCTATGTTTTTCGAGGCACTGTTATTTGGTTTACCTTACTTTTCCTATTTATTATTTATTCGTATTGGTTTGAAATTTTAAAGCATAATATTTTAATTGATTACCTGTACAGAGGTTTCAATGCCTGATTGATTCAAAAACAATATTAAAAAATACTTAAATTGTGTCTGTATGTACCCAAAAATAATACATGAAATACTTAATTTTTGCTATTTGTAAAGTGTTATTCCACACTTTCTTAGAATAATCAAATCTCAAAAAAATACTTTCTTCTTAGTGTTGAGTTAGAGTTTTGTAATTTAAAAACCACTGCCGACAATCACGTCACAGTTGTTCTTTTATTTGGTAATGCATATTTTACTCTCGTTAAGACGAGCTTCTTGCGCGCTCAGTCACGGATTACCGAAAATGTCAGGTTACATAATATGTCATATATCATTCGATCAGAGTGCACTTTCTCTGTGACTGTAGTCTGTACTAGCTTTACATGAGACATAGCTTACATCTGTAAAAATAATAAGAAAGCTTCGTGTATCGGAACAAGTAAAAGGAATCTAGTGTAAAGGATGTATATGATCTCTATATATTTGAAATTGTAGCCTGTGTCATGTATGGTAATGGGTAAAGGTTCGAATTATAAGGCTGTTTTATTTATAGATTGTTTATTTGATTTAAGTAACGATTCAATACAACTTTGAGTTTTGTATTTTATTATATATTTTTTTTATATTCACATATTTGTCTTATTGATTTGAATATCATTATATATTCTTTATATTTAGAATAAGGGGTAGCTTCTAGCTTTCTTATTGAGACTTACATCCTGTTTCGTCCCTTAATGAATGCGCTAACCGGAATACGATTACATTATAAAAAAATACTCATAGAATGAGATTTGAAAACATTACTTAACTTAGTGTGGGTTTACTGGTCCATGGTCTTTAAAAATGAATAGAATATGACAGGAGTATGTCATGTTTTGCGGTTTGTGAGTTGCACAGTCAAAGAGAGAGTGCGTGAACTAAAATAATTATGTATGATAAAAAGTTTCAATGCAAAGTGCACTTTTTCGATAATTCTATGAAATTTCTAAAATTCTCTAGCAATCCCTAAAAAATGTTCACCCACCACTGTCTTAGAGTGTAAACCTTTTTCTTTTAACGTTAGGAAATCGCATTACGGATACCTTCCCGATTGGGGACTCGGGACATGTTATGTGGGTATCCACATTGGCAGATATACGCCGCCCCGTTTCCCCACTAAAACCTAATGGTACTCCATCTCGACCGCCACTAGCCGTGGTCCGGGAACCCTAGTCTTTAGTTACCCTGGCGGCAGGATTAGAGTGTAAACTGGCCAATTTTTAATATAAAGTATTATCAGTACCGACAAAAATACTTTTAATTTTTTAAGATAATAAAAAACCAGCCATTTTTCCATTTTAATTCATTTCACAATACATTCACAATATTGCATAATTATATTATATATGAGACAATCTCTTACGAACGCCGCGCCGGTATTGTTCCGGTGCAATTGAATCGGATGTCTTTAGAATTGTAATAAGGAAGGTTGAGAACCTGTTCTTGGTATTGCGTGTATGTATTGTTTTTCAATCTTTCGCTAGAAAATATCTAGCGTTACCGGGAAGTGTCTATTAGACCTACACTATGTATCGTAATGTAGCTTATACTAGGTGTACTTGCTTGTTTCTTAAAGGTCATGTAGTGTGGTGAAAAAAATGCGGCGTTAAATTTCGTGACACATTCTTCCTATGGTTGAATGGAAAATAGATGCTGTTCTTGACATTATGTTCTATCTAACTGCTTTTTTAAGCTGGAGAAATATGAAGCTGGTTCTTTATTCTCTAATCTACCGGTTAAAAAGAAATAAATATTACATATACGGTCCTAAACTATGATTAATTTTATAATTAATTTTATTTTGTGTATTTTTGATATAAAATTGTACGTAATTTTGTAATAATTATTATTTAGCCATAATAAATAAACAAAAATATATATTTGACATTGATCTTTATTTGATAATTCTAAAATCAAGCAATCTCAGTAAATTCTTACCAGATGAGCTGTCTGCCAGCGAGAGTCCAATTAAAATCGGTCCAGCCGTTCCGGAGATTGGCAGGAATTAAAAAAAATAAAATATGTTAACGTATATATGCATATATTTAATAGCGTTTATTTAATATGACAAATTTCACAGCCACAGTATTTTACAGCAACTATGAGGCCGGTCATAGCGCAGTGTGACAGCGTCTAACTGTAAACGCGACCGGTTGTGGGTTCGATCTCCACTCGGTGAAGTGATTATATTTAAATTATTTCCACTTCCTCGCTCTGGTAAGACAAAATGAGGCATTAAGTTCCATCACTCAATCGGCAATGTCTCGAATTCGGTGGAAAGCGAAGTACGTAGTGTCTTGACACTAGGTACTTTCTGTCTACCCAGTTATGCGGAATAAAAAGCGTGAAGCTAAAATAAACTATTTTATATATTTATGTAGATTGCGTAAACTTAAGATCTTGGCTGTCACACATTTTATTTCCCCCACTGCTGTTAGTTTCATTCATACCTGTTCTTAGAATGAATTGTATTTATATTATATGTACAATAATTGTTCAAATTAACACATTATTGTTTTGCTCTTGAGAACTAGTGTAGGTGGCGATAATAACAATCAGTTAATTAGCTGATTGATTACGTTGATGGTGTATATGCAAGTGTGTTTGTAAGAACGGAGTTTAACACCATACGATATCTATACTCGGGAAGATGTTTAAAATGCAGTATTTTTTTATTTTACTTGTAAAATGTTTATATTAGATTTTAATTAGCTTAAAATAATTTTCTGTAGTGTCGAATCTCATTTTTAGCAAAAAAGATGCTTATTATGGTGTCGATTTCTTACATGCTTATTATATTATTATCATAAGTTTAATAATGTTTTCTATACATAATATTCAAAATTTTCAGAGGTTACTGAAGTAGCTTTAAGTTTTACATCGCGTAATAGAGTAGTGTGAGAGAAGCTTCGGTAGAATTCCGTCCGAATTCAAGGTATTGCGTGATGCGTGGCGGAACTCAACGTCGCAATTTGCCCTATCACTGCGAAAATGCTAAGATTTAGTCGTTTTTTAATTTATTCTTGTTGTAAGTCCGATTCTGTTCCACATATCGATCTTTTTTATTTTGTAAAATCGTGAAAACATTACAAGTCACTACGAGCGATAAGACCTTTGAAAATAACTAAATAATTCATTCCACTATAAATTATTAATAAATAGCCTAATGTATTCTAAGGCTAGTATGTAAATTGATTTATTTAAAGCTCCACATGACCTTAAATGATAAGTAAGTGCGTCTACAAATCTATACACACAAATGAATCAACTGTCGGGCGCCACTGGCCATTGTTTTTCCAATTAACGCTTCTTGGGCTTATCTGTAGTCTGTATTTTGTGTTGTGAACCTAGTGTCCTATTGACATTGTGTGTTAAATGACGTAACTGAACGCCGTACTTGTCTTAACAGAGTAAACATATGAGTGGATTTCACAACCAATCGCGTTTACTGTTAAATCATTTCCCATGGCGCCACGATGACCAGTCTATTTTATACAATATAGAAAATAAGAAAATTAGCAAGCTAACTGTTTGAAATGCGATGCTCTGCCGGGTAAACTTGGCGCCTATAAAATATAGAAGAAAGAAAAGGAAAAAATAAAAAGGAAAAATAATGATTTTTTCTTGAGTTTTTTTCTATGTTCAGTACTAGTGGAGTAGGGTTTCAAAAATTATAGTTATAAGAAATATGTTATGGCATTCGCAATTGGCTGTCTGTAATAATGTAAACTTGTTAAATCATAAAACAAAAAAAATCTTTAAATTTATTTGCCTACTGGAAAAATAACTTTTCGATTCCTTTATTCTATTTGGTTAACAAACTTAGCTATATAATGTTATAAATGAGGTAGCAAAATTATTTAAAAATATATTGGGTGTACAAATAAGTTTCCGCGGTTTGTCAAAAGATGGCCCCACCAGAAGGTTTTGGAGAAATTGTCAGATGTAAAACGTAATATCCCAAGTTTCGTCATCCGGCAACACCATAACCTTAAAGTACTAGTGATTCCGTATCAGCATCACGTAATTTTTTTCGTGCAAAAATGTCAAGTTTTGTGCCCAATAAGCATCATTTGCGGGAACTTTTGATTTACTTCTTTAATTTGAAAAAATCTGCAGCTGAGGCGCATCGATTGCTTCTAGAAGCATATGGTGAAGCTGCTTTAAGTGAGAGAAGTTGTCAGGAATGGTTTCAAAAGTTTAAGAAAGGTGAGTTTTACGTGAAGGACAAAGAACGCAGTGGAAGGCCGAAAGTGTACGAAGACATGGAATTAGAAGTACTATTGGAGGAAGATTCGTCCCAAACGCAAAAAGAACTTGCACTTACATTACAAGTGACTCAACAAGCAATTTCACATCGTTTAAAATCGTTAGGAATGATTCAAAAACAAGGAAATTGGGTTCCATATGAACTAAAGCCGAGAGACGTTGAACGCCGATTATGCATGAGTGAAATGCTGCTTGCCAGGAATAAAAAAAAGAGTTTTTTGCATCGTATAGTCACTGGTGACGAAAAATGGATTCACTACGATAATCCAAAGAAGAGAAAGTCATGGGTTAAGCCCGGCGAACCATCAACATCGACAGCTAAGCCGATTATTCATGGAAAAAAACTTATACTGTGTATTTGGTGGGATCAGCTTGGTGTCGTATATTATGAATTGCTGAAACCAAGCGAAACCATTACTGGAGCTCTCTACCGAACACAACTGATGAGATTGAGTCGGGCACTTAAGGAAAAACGCGCCCATTACTACTCCAGACACGACAAAATTATTCTTTTACACGATAATGCTCGTCCACATGTTGCGGCGCCGGTAAAAACATACTTGGAAACACTCAACTGGGAAGTTTTACCCCACCCGCCGTATTCACCAGACTTAGCCCCTTCCGATTATCACCTGTTCCGGTCGATGGCACATGGTCTGTCTGAGCAGCGCTTCACATCATATGAAGACACCAAAAATTGGATAGATTTGTGGATAGCGTCAAAAGATGAAGAGTTTTTTCGACGGGGTATCCGAATGTTGCCAGAAAGATGGGGAAAAGTAGTGGCAAATGATGGAAAATACTTTAAATAAAACGTAATGTACTGTTCCTTCACAATAAATTCCTAATTTTTTATAAAAAACCGCGGAAACTTATTTGTACACCTAATATTTTTTAAAGTTATCTACTTAAAACGTTAGTAATTCTTGCTTTTAAGTTCTAAAAAAATGACATGTATTAGCCAAGAGAAGCTTGATCAATCCTTAAATGATAAAAATAGTACTGCATATTTATAAATGTTTTCGCAATTAGTCGGCAAGTTACATTGTAAAAAATAACGATCTATTAATATGGTATCGGCGTGGGCTGCCTGGCACACTTACTGTCGCCTTATATGGCTATATACAGTGTGTTGTCAGGACGATATGTCGACGACAATCACTACAAGGCCGTGTAACGGGACGCAAAGGTTAATGTTTGACGGTTTGCACTTGCATAATCTGTGCAATAAAATTTTGATATTAATATTACTATAAAATCCTCAATGTCAAAGATATATTGTTTTTAATAAGGTTAATAGTTGATAATGGTAAATAATTTCTAGTAATATGGCAAAAATTGTGTAAAGCGGCGCGTAGGATATCTGACTGTAAACACGAGTGATTTTGGGTTCGATTCCCACTCAGAAAAATGATTATATTTAATTTTTTTTTTCATTTCCTCGCTCTGGTAGACAAAAGCGCAGCGCTAACTTCGCCATTCAACATGTGATGTCTCGATTATGGGCCGAAAGCAGTGAACGGAGTGTCTTGCCACTAAGTTGTCTATGGCCACCCTGTTATGTACTCTCCTCTCCTCCTCAGTTCATAAAAATACCTAATATGTAACACTAGATATTTTTTCAATAGGTTAAACCACTTTACATAAAGCATAGCTCGAGTGTTTTAAGATACAAATGTCACTTAGGAAATTTTTATTACTTATTTTAATGAAAGAACAATATACCACTTCTTGTTAAACGACTTATAGACAAGTTGGTACAGATTCAAAGAAGTTTTCAACCTTGTCCTCTTGGCTCAGTAACAATGGCTCAATATTCCAAAGGCGTCGTCTAAAGTAATTCTAAAATGCTAAACGTTTTATTATAATATTCATTGCCAACGAGCAAATTTATGTCTTCTACGTATGTCGGGGCATACTTACACCTCTAATTGATTCTGATTTAAATAATCACATGTTGTTCGTATTTATATAGATTTTTTAATATTTTGTTTTTAAATTCATTGTGTGTTAAAGATAAACGGTTTATCGTCTAATACAGTGCTTATTACGTTATAATGTTTTGTATGGTTAAAAGGAATGGAGTCCCGATTTTGGTTGTTAGTCTTTGAAATATTATGAAAGACGATATTCTATGTTCTTTAATATATCGTATTAATTTCTTTTTTATTTTTTTTAAATAAATTATTTAAAAAACAACACCCTATCTGCCAGCAAACTTAAATCTATAGTGATGTCATTTAAAATAATACCGATATGTTTATTCATAAGTTATTTGCGACCGTTTGTGCAATATTATATTGCGAAGTTGTCTTAGATGTAATTGGTACAAAATGCTCATTATTGTCTTAAATTAAAAAAAAAAAATTAATTATTACCGCACAAAAATATTTTTTCTTTAAATATAATAAATTAATATAAATATAATAATATGTTAGTGATTGATGTCTGTACATGGAAGATATATGAGAGAAACTTTTATAAGGGGCATTTACTAACTAACTATTTTGTCTGCGTGTTGTTTTGTACTAATCTCGGTTTTGAATGTAGATTCTTAAATATGAAAGTTTTATCAATTTTAATTTCGATAAAATTTGTCGGCATACTCTAGTCTATAATATATTTGTTTATTTTCAACATATGTCTGAATTGAAATAATTTGAGTGTAGAGCGGAGTGTCTTGACACTAGGGTCTCTCTAACTACCTTGATAAGTGGGAAAAAGCGTTAAGCTCTAAAACAAATATTTAGGCTTAATGAAATAGTTTATTTCGTTTAATTTGAATAACTTAAGTATGCTTTAATTAATTAACTATACAAAATTACTTTAAATGTTTATCTTTTTATAATGTAAGATACATTATAAAAAGATAAACATTTCAATTTTTAAAATATTATGTTGAAAATTTTAAATTTTCTTATTCTCTCTAACTACACGGCTAGTTGCAGTAGTTCACAGTCTTACGCATGTCGCAGTTCGACGGCCGTTGCGCGTGCGCAACCACCTATTTGCTAAAACAATACAACGGCTTACTGTACGGCAGTAAATATTGGCTAGGAAAATATTGCTTTGGATCTTTAGAAAATATATCATATTGAGATATCGTAATTAGTCTTATAATATGAGATTAATTTTAGCAAATGTAAATTAGATTTCTTATATTATTAGTTTTTTTTTTATAAATAAATTCAACGTTTTTTAATTGTTTCTACTGATGTAATACTATTTTAGCTTAAAATCAAATAAAAAATAAATAAGAAATCTTTATTTTTTTTTGTATTATCAATTAAATATTACGATTATATGTTTGATTTGATGTAGTTCTAAATCTCGTATCACTTTCCCCACTGTTCAACATTGTTTATTTTTTCTCTCTATTAATTTAGATGAGAGAGATAAATATATATATATTTTAAAAAAGGTCTATATACTAAAACCAAGCAAAGGAGGAAAATTTGGCACTCAATAGTGCCAAATTTTATAAGACGTCTCGAAATTAGACTAAATGTAGATAAAGAAGTATCTTAACATTAGGTTCTCTCTACCACCTTGTTAAAACGAAAATCTACGATAAAAGTTGTAATAATTTACTCTTAACTACTAATAATCCGTTATTCCAGTAGAGTACGTTTGTTGCGCATGCGCCGGTGTTTGCTGTAACAATACCACCTGCGTATTAAACGCTCTATTGATCTTGGTACATATTTGATGTACTCGTTCTCCTTCTAATGAGCTTTTAATATCATCTCTGACTAACTGGTATATATCAGCATACTTGGCTAGGTTATAGTGTTCTTTATTTATTTATGTTATTTTTTTTAATAAAAAAGAGAAGTTAATATTGTTTTAGCTTTACGATTTTATCTGGCATAGCAGCGGTACACAGGAAATACTTAGTGTCACGACATTCCGTAACCCGCTTTCCACCGAATTGGAGACATTGCGTGATAAGTATTGAAAAATGCTTTAAAGAAATTGATAAAAATGTAAAACTTATCTTTTTATTTGTAACCATTTCAAATTCGTTTTATTTATTCTGTATTGTATTATGGTAAATAATTAAAAAAAAATGTCATTAGATTATTTAAAAAATGATTTTATTTTTATTTGTTTTCGGAATAACTCGGAAATAACGTCATACCGACCTTTTTTTAAGTCGGGGGTGTGAGCAAGGCCATACCACAGATGTTACGCCCACGCCGCCCGCGCACCCTCGCGCATGTTCACTTTCTATACTTTAAACTTATAATTGATAGAATTAGTTCTAGTTCTAATGGCATATTTAGATACTTGGATAGCAGGTTCGATTTCCGGCTTTGAGAAATATCGGCTTAAGGCCGGAAAAGGTAGTTAGGTCAAATCTCGTTATTTTAGATGATTGTAAAATATTGATTTAAAAAACCAGTTTCTTTTTTCTTATAACGGAATAACAGTTAAAAAAAGTAAAATAGGAAGTTACTTATATTAATCTTTAATATTTCCTTTAGACTCCTCTATAAATTCGAAGAAACGCTAAGTAGTGGTATTTTTAAAGATTATCAACAGTTTTAGATTTAAAATTAAAATCTATAGAGATTTTGATTTTTACTATTGAAATATTGAACGTTTAGTGAATAGATGCTGAATAAGGCTCACAATGATTGCAAGTTCGAATCCCACTACTACTAAGTATTACGTCTATTATATTCTTACGTAACATATTTATAACTTACCTTAGCTTAAAATATATTAAACTTGACATTGAAGACTTCACGTTTAAATTTAAATTTGTAATATTGATCTTTTAAACCTTCGAACTGGTTGGTATCCTTAAATAGTTTATTTAATACGTAATACAACGTCGCCATCATAGCGCTAAACGTTCCAATGTCAAACTTCTAGATACGTTTATGTCATTTCTAGATTAATAATCTATAGATCTTTTATATATATATTATACTATATATGATCTACAACGTACGTCTTGCGTCGTTTATTTATAATTGTTTTAGTGAATTAAGTATTGTAACCTGTATTTAACTGTGATATTAATGTTATTATAAAGTTATCATAAGAAGTCTATCGAAAGAAACATGACGAAAATAATTAAAAATACAAAAAAAAATAACTCGTTATGTAAACAAAATTATTATATTAATTATATATAATATTTTATTTGTCCACGCAAACTAGCAGACGATTATGGTAAGTCGTCAGTGGGTATATCGCTAAAATGCCTCGCTTGCTTACAACGACGCTAGATAGCGTTGTTTGACTCGTATAAGTAAGGCGAAGCTTGGCTAGGCTTCCGCCATTGGCCGATAGATGGCGTTACGTTAATGCTTTCCTCATACCATTTAAATATATACAAATATTCATTTGTAATGTGAAATAAAATGTTCATCGCTTAATATATCAATATTTGAAATATATTTGAGCTTGATTATTTATATGGAATATTGATATGATATTTCTGTGTTTGGATTTCAGCGTGTGAAAGAGTACCTACATACATATGTCTTAAAGGTCTTTTTATTAATGACGAGCTGTCCTCTCGATTTGGTCCGCGTGGAGTTTACCATGTCGGGATATTTATTCTATAATTGTAAAATAAATATAGCCTAAGTTACTTCTAATAACATCAGCTACTTGCCCGTTAAATTCCCGTCAAAATCGGTTCAGCCGTTCTAGAGATTAACCGGAACAAACAGACAGACAGACCAAAATTGTAAAATATCATATATATAGTATATGTATACATACATCCGGCCGGTCGTGGCGCAATGTGACAGCGTCTGACTGTAAACGCGATCGGTTGTGGGTTCGATTCCCCACTCGGGGGAGTGATTATATTTAAATTATTTTCACTTCCTCGCTCTGGTAAAGATAAAGAGCGGCGTTGAGTTCCACCACCCAACACGCAATGTCTCGAATTCGGTGGAAAGCGAAGTACGTAGTGTCCTGACACTAGGTACTTTCTGCCTACCCTGATATGCGGGATAAAAGCGTGAAGCTACATATGCATTTTGTAAACACATCCTTATTTTAATGTTATAAAGACACTCCAATTTTATTCATTTGTATAGATGAAATGTTACTGTAAATATCTAAGTAATAAATATAATATTATGTAAGAAAAGAAGTTTCGAATACTTATAACGAAAATTATATGGGGGAAGGAGATTTGAGATAGTTAAAGTTTACATAGAGAAAATATAAATAATATATTAAATTAATAGGTAACACATATTTAATCGCTCATATTTATATGAGCGATTAAATATGTGTTTAACTTGCACTTTTGTGTAAAGTGCGTTACGTTTTGCTATAAAGGCCATCGTAGTACAATTGGACAGCTTCTGGGACTGCAAACGCGATTGGTTATGGGTTTGATTTCCATTTAGGTAAATGATAATATTTAAAATTAATTTTCATTTCTACGCTCTGGTAAAGCAGTCAACAGTGTCTTGACACTAGATTGTCTCCGATTACCTAGCTATGCGGAATAAAGTTCTTTTTTATTAAATTAATAATTTATTTAATAGTACAATTACATAAAAAACATACGTACAGAATGCTGTCTTACCAATTTATAATCCCACACTTGTGTTAGATTCTTAAATTATAATAATTAATTGAATTATATCATGTAATGTGTAGGCGTAAATATGAATATAGATCATGTTTTGCTTAGAGCCGCTTAAATGTTTAACGAAGCCTATATTTTGACAAAGATGGCTATAAATACTATTTAAATTATTTTAATCTAATTAATCGCATATATATATATATATATATATATATATATATATATATATATAACCTAGTGTCAACACACTCCGTCCTTCGCTTTCCACCGAATTCGAGACATTGCTAATTGAGTGGTGGAACTCAACGCCGCACTTTGTCTTTACCAGAGTGAGGAAGTGATAATTTAAATATAATCACTCCCCCGAGTAGGAATCGAACCCACATTAATTAATTTGATTAATTAAATAATTAACCGCGTATATTTTGTTCTGTAATATATTATATATATATATAGATTAAAACTAAACGACAAATATTTGATGAGGCTGGTTTTGGCGCAGTGGGACAGCGGCTGACTATAAAATGCGATCGGTTGTGGGTTCGATCCCCGATTGGGGTAATCATTACATTTAAAATATTTAAATTTCCTTGTTCTGGTAAGATAAAGCGCGGTTCCGCCAATTAACACGTAATATCTCGAATTCGTTAGAAAGCGGAATATACGGGGAGTCACTTTCTGTCTACCCTGCAATGTAGGATAAATAAGCGTGAAGCTAAAAAAAATAATATTTAAATAATTATTGACTTATTTATATATTTATATAAAAAAAATATAAAAAAATCTTCCTCTCATATTATGTTTACCATTGGTTGTGAATTCGAATCCCACACGTTCCATAGCTTGCATTAGGTTATTATCATTTTTACTTGGTCTTTAGTCTGCCTTGCTTTTAAAATATCTTTAAATTTTAATATACAAAGAAAATAGAAGAAAAATAATATAATTTAAATTTAAATTTTGGTAAACATCCGCCCGTCTTGTTTTATACGGAACGTTTGTGTCAGCTGTTTTTATGAAGCCTTACATAGTTATGAATCTGATATGGTATATCCTTTTATCTAGGCGTTCCTTCCTCATGTGCGTTCGGTCGTAACGATCCGAGACTCAGTTTAGCTAAGTTGTGTTCTTAACTATAATACTATAGTTAGTTCAACTGACTTCTTCTTTCTTGTGGTTACACTGGAGCATAATTAAATTTTACTAATAATTTTTAAATTATGTTTTAAAAATCCATTTAAAATGTCTTATTAAAAGATGTTTTTTTTTTATGAATTGTGAGAAAAAATGCTAAATAACTAAAAATTTCAATACAACGGTAAAGTACAGAATTTTTTTTTATAATAATGCATCGGCAGTACGTTTAATGAGTAAATTATACAGATTTTTGTATAGTGATGACATACATGTTGCTATAACAACGGGTATTTTACGCGTCAACGGGTGCTCTAGTTAACATCATTATTATGCTTTAATATATATCAAAACCACGACAGAAACCATATTATAATGAATTAGTATTGAAGTCAGAAGAACCCACGATACGCTTCACCGTCACGGCCCGTGGCTGCGCCAGTCACCTGCCAGAGTCCGAGAGAGGCGCGCGCGCATTGTACACAATCCGACATAAAATAACTTAAACGATATATAAGAATATATATAAAGTGGTGTGTTTACTATTATTTGAGTTGTTTTTAAACGTTTTTATTACGAATTCGACACGTTTTGAGTTTTATGCTTAGGTGTTTATTAAGAAATGTGCAATATTCGATTTCAATAGTTCGCTAAGTTAACTAATTGTTTGGGTTGTCGGCTTGTGCATTGTTTTGTGATCTATGAGATGACTGTTATGTTGTTATTTTATTATTATTGGAATAATACACGTTGAATGGAAATGGATCGGATAATTTTACAATATTTTTTGTTTGAATCAATATAAAATTTGAATTATTATATATTTTTGGATTTATGGGTAATAACAGCTAAAGTCACTGACATCTAAATGTAGAACAATGGAAGAAATAAGAAGCCTTAAAGCCAGGAATTCTAGCTATTATCGATATGTGCATATTTATCATTTGATATATATGCAAAATGTCTAAATTTTTGACACTATCTAATCGATATCTGTTGTTTTTCTTAGATAAAATCGATTTTTAAGACTTTTATGCAATGGAAAGTTAGTGATAGTGTGAAATTTTAGTCTTTTTATTACAATTTTGTTTGGAGTAATCTCAGGTTATTGTTTTATTTTTTAACATAAAAAAAATAACAACAAAAATAAGTCTTTATAATCTCTATGAGAATTTCGACGTAGCAGTACAAAAACTTATGGTTTAGTCATCGTAACGGTTAGACGATTTTCCACAGGCGCGGGTTCAAATATCACTGTACAATTTTTTATACGTTTTCTAAGAATGTTTTTTGAGCATATCATAACTATATAGAGCAGCGTCTCGACAATAGGTTAAAATTAATAGTTTTTAAAATATATTACAATAGTCAAGTGAAATAGTCCTGCCTGCCTTCCCAGCATTCTTTAGTTCGTTGTTCAGCCTTTCAAGTATTAAAGTTAATTAACATGACTCAAGCAAACAACGCAATTAACACAAAATGTATGAAGCCAAGGTCAATATCAAAATGGAAAAATTAATCATTTTAAGATTTTTTTTGCTTTTTTTAATATAATTTATATTAAAATTTGAATATATATATATACGGTTATAGTGTTAGTTAGATATTGCGTTAACTTGAAGACTAGTAAATATTATAATTGTTAACAAAATGGGTCTTGTGTTCAAATCCCATTCGTTAAATACAACTGTGTGTTGTTTTTCGTAACAAAAATTAATATGTCTAGCTAGCTGCTTGCTTTCAAAACAAAAACAAAGCGCACTTCTAAATATACCGACGTCATAGTCTATAAATCGCTTAAGTAGTTAAACAGATTAGTTTAAACGAACACTAAGAAATACTCTTAACACGGTAATTCAATATAAAAATAAATTGAGTTGCCATAATAAACATAATGAGACCGGTCGTGGCACAGTGGGACAGCGTCTGACTGTAAACGCGATCAGTTGTGGGTTCGATTCCCGCTCGGGGCATGATTATATTTCGAATTTGGCGGAAAATTTAGTACGTATTATCTTGACACTAGGTACATCCTGTTTACTCTCCTATGCGGGGTAAAAGCTTGAAGCTAAAAAATAATATAAACAAAACATGAAATTGTATTGAGTTCCTAAGACACGAAAAATGTCTGAGGCACACTTACTTAAAGAAGGCGCTGTGTTAAATTTTATCGATAAAAATAATCTTGTTTGTGAAATTGAATATGTTTAACTAAATGTTGTGTTTATGGCTTCGTTTATAAGAAGGTGACATATTTGAATAAGTGTGATATAGCATTTAACATAGGAATTTTAAAAGAATTTAGACAGTGTATGTTTGGTGGTAATAGGAGTTTGTTCCCTTTGAACGATCATATTTCAGTAAGATAAAGTTCGGCGTTTAGTTCCCCCGCTCAGCAAGAGAAGCAACGAACACTCTATGTCTCAAACTCCGCAGGAAGCGGAGTATAGCGTGTCCTGACACCCTTTTTACCCTGTCTTCCTGTCTACCCTACTATGCGGGATAAAAGCGTGAAGCTGTAAATATTAAAGTTTTGATATAGTCATTTTTAATTCATTATAATATATTAAGCCTAGGATATTGGTACATAATATAAAGAGTTGTCAAGTTTTCCCACGTCAATATCATAATGCATATATAAAAACTATTCATTGTTTACTGAATCTCTATTTGTTACTGGTCTGTAAGTACTGTACGTAAGTAATATATTGAGTTATTGCGTATTATCCCTCATAGCAGAGTACTTAGAAACAATCTAGAGTCAAGACACTCCGTCGTCTTTCCGCCCGCATTAGAGACATTTAAGTAATACATAATTATAATATGTAAATTTTATATTACATAATTATAAATTCTCATGTGCCTCCATTTTTGAATATCAAAACAATTACAATATATCAAATCGATTATAATTCATGCGATATTAAAATCGAACCGACACTTACAGGCTCCTTATAAAGTGTTCCAAGGTTGTGTCGTGTAGGCGTTACCATTGAGTTATGTCCCCCGCAAAAAAATGTTCTGTGTACAGTGACACCTTCGTACATGCATGTTTTGCATTTTAGAGTACAAAAATTTTTAATTTTTAGTAAATTTGACATTTTTTTTATATTTAAAGAAAACTATATTAATATGATATTTAAAAATTTCTAAGTTTTTATTCAAAATAACATTTTTTATTTTTTTTGTCTTTTTTTCTGTTTCGGCTAATCTATGGAACGGCTGGACCAATTTTAACGGGATTTAAATAAACGGCGACGTAGGCTTACTTTTATTAGATATGTTAAACTCCACATAGTCGAAATCGCCTATTATACCTCTATGTAAATTATTCTCTTAGATATATACATTTGTATAAAAGCATTTGAACGTAGCGGAGCGGGTTCAATTCTTGCTACGTTTAAAAGTAGTAAATTTTATGAAGTTTATGAAAAAAAAACGTTATTAATAATGATTTTCTCATCATAAGTATGATGATTATATTTATTAAAATGATTCACTTAGCCCAAATGATTTTGTAATATTGGCTGTTATTAGTAAATTGTTAGCCTTTGTTACTCCACTGAGTTGTGTTCGTCGATCTGACGTGTGTATGATTAGCATCTTACTAATTTTGACATATGGTATGTTTATTTCGAAAATCTGTTAATTTTTGCGGTTCTAAGTAATAATTTGTGTTTATATTTAATAACAATTCATTTCGAACATTTAAATAATGTCAAGAAATCATTTTAAATTAACATATACAAGAAACAAGAATATCTACTTTGAGTAATACTTGTTCTTTTAACTTAAACTCAACTTAAAAGCTTTTATCTTATCTGTGGTCCAAATAAATAAATGTACAAGGCTTTATTTAAAGTATTGTTTTATTTTTGAATGAAATATTTTTCTTATTTCTACACATTTAATATTTAATTTTAATAATAAAACTAATTAAAATAGTGTATATATATGGTTTTTTCAATCTCATACAGATTAAATATTATAAACAAGTATTTAATTCCTCATTCAAGGATCGATGACTTCATTTTGATTCTTTATTTCAATTTATTACTTATTCGGCTTAACTTTGCCGAATATAAAGGTGTTGTTGCATACAAAAAATGTTATATTTTATTATATTTTATAATTGTTTATTTTATAAGAATAAACGAAGAAATAATTTAAAATTTCTGTATATAGGATAAAATAATTTCGTTAAATATTCTATATATAGGATAAAATATATAAAAGTAAGTAAAGGATAAATCTAGATCATTAAATGATATTTATTTAAAAAATATTTAAAATGTTACTTGTCAATCAAATTTATAATTTTATTTACAAGTGGAATTACGTCATTTATACGTTTTGTATCGTTCGGTTGTATTATTTTATATAATATTTCTTACGCAAGCTCCTAGGTCAAGGCCCACAAGCTTAATGAATTGTTAAAGAAACCTTCATATGTTCAACTGTAAATAATTTTTGTATATACACGATTATACTCGTGAAACATGCATTACGCCCGCGAATATTAAATATTACTTAGATAGCCAATAATTTGCCTTTGCAATATTTTTGGCAAGTCTACATGGTGGTTTATTTTAGATTATTAATACTAAAATACAATATTTATTGTTAGATAAAGTGTTTATTCGTTAAGTCGACGTATTGACGCCGTCCGGCGGAAGGACTCCATTTTAGCGATGGTCCTTATAAGGCTTGGAAACTTGCTTAATCTAAAACGTGCTCGACACTTTATAGCGTTGCTAACTTCACGTTCACTTTCCTTCCACTTTATTTATCTGTTCAGTACTTGGTACCAAATTTCAGATGCAAATAAAATAAGAAATATTTATTTTCTTAATGATTTACGCAAATGGATGATTCAAACTGAATAAATACCTTTAATTTGCGTCAGAACTACATTCAATTGAAATCCACAATGCACCTGCGAGCGACATTCTCTAAACATAGTAAATAGTTAATTTCCCACTCATCTTAGCCTTTAAAGCAATCTGTTTGCAAGTATTGTCACATAACGGTGTAGCGAGTGGCGCGCGTGTCGAATTCGTAATAAGTTTGAGAGCATTGCCGCAGCAGCGCAAGCCTGAGCAGTATTATGTACCGGCCCGCGACGGCCTAACAGAAACGAATCGAGAATGTCGATGTACAGATTTGTTAAAGAGGGCAGCAGTAAGCGCCTCTTCGTGCAGGGAACTCTCGAAAACGATGACTCCAAGCCTTTGAAATCGAGCCTAAAGAAATCTACGCCGTCACCAGTGGGATCTCCCATCACGACTAGTCTAAACCTCGCTTCTGTACCAAGAAGTCTTAGAGACAGTTTGACGAGACACGAGACAGTGTATGATGGGAACTACCCCGGAATGGAAAGGTCGAGCTATCGCTCCGGGTCGTATCGAGAGGAGAGTTACAATGGGAGGATAGTACACGACGGTAATCAAACGCATTTCGAGTATGATGGCGAAAGTGCCCTGGCCGTTCCATTGTCAGCCGGTGGGCAAGGAGTATCGGAACTGCAGGCGATTCACACGAACAAGCGCATGTCGACCGAGGTCCTGGGCTCTTCTCTGGAGTCCACGAAGATCTCGAAGAAAGACGACAGCGGGCAGCGGCGCATCACGACCCGGATTGTGAGGAAAGTGACCACGTTGACCCGCGGTGAAGAAAAATCGTCGTTGGAAGATGTCAGAGGCCGACAAGAAGTCCACAGATCAGCAGAGCACTACAGACACTTAGAATTGGAATCGGCGTCTCCAAGGAAAGTAAAGGTAAAAGCAAATCGACCATATCGTAAACAGTTTTACCGTAAATATTTCTTTCTATGCAGGAATGTCGTAATGAAATACACGTCGTGGCTGCAATGCTACACCTGCTTTGTTATATTCCTAATATAATTCTAGAAAATATATCATCTATTCTCAATTCCAAAACCTGAAATAGTCGTTTATTTCGGAAGTTGTCTCAGTATAAACAACTCATAACTATTATAATTTCTTTATAAATCTGTTTATTTCGAACTATTAATAGAAATTTCTAACAAAGTCATACGCCTTACTTGCCTATATAAACTGACTGCCCCTAAGTCGGTGACGCTGTCCTAACATGATTCATCCCGTATCGTTTGCTCCTCTTAACGGTTCTAATAATATGGATGCTCTAATCCCTTATCCAGTTAAGTATGACTAAGAATAAGTTGAAGCACTTGAAATATATATAGCTTAACTCTTAAACGAGTTGCTTCCCAATATGGATACTGATGTCGACATTTATCACCGGCTTCAATATTGGAAGGGATTTAAACAATCTTGAATAATTATTAAGATATTGAAATAATATTCTTACTTATACAACTTGTTCGTTACTTGTTTTCTTTTACGAATCAATGTTAAATTTAATTATTTTATATGTTTTAGTTTACATTATTTTAACTATAACAATATTCATCTGTAATCATATATTCATAGAAATCATTCATCTGTTTTAATCATTTTACAATATTCAAGTTTCTTAGAAAGCTAAAACCTTATAAATTTCTTCTAATTAACATTTTTTGGCGTTTTTTTTTAATTTCTTAATTTCATTGCAAGAAATATAATGTTTATTTAATTATTATACAATGAAAACCAAATTCTATCCAATCTTCCCCTTTTGTTTCATTAGTGAGGAAATTCGTTATGGATTACCGCCCGATTGGGGACTCGGGACAGGTTAGAACTCTAAACTGCCTGTATACCCACTAACACCTCATGCTTCTCCTCTACCGCCCCTAGCATGACTAAGATAACCACAATATTCCGTGAATCGGCCGGAGGAATCTAACTCAAGTAAATTTGCGCAGCTCACCATTACACTTTTAAGGCCGGTTGTGGCGCAGTGAGACAGCGTCTGTCTGTAAACACTATCGGTTGTGAGTTTGATTCACACTCGGGGGAGTGATCATATTTAAATTGTTTTCACTTCTAGGCTCTTGTAGGACAAGTGCGGCGTTGAGTTCCACAGTCAACACACAATATTTCGCAAAAAAAAACCAACATTTTAATAATAATCTGTAACTACATGTAAATGTAATCTAAGACATCTCAGATAGTTAGAGTTTAATATAAACTATTAACCCACTTAAATGAAAGACACAAATCAATTCGTAGAGAATAATGCACCACTCGTGCTCTATCCATTTTAGTAATCCTTTATTTATGCTCCACGTCGACCATCTGCTTATAAATGAGAGTATTGTGTTTCATCTTTTATGCACGTCTTGTAATATTGGCTATGTATAGTTAGTTTATTGAGTAACATTCATTTGATTTGGTGGCCGCTTTTGTTAGTTTTGGTGTAGGTTCGATTCCTGCTTTGTGTAGATTTTTCTGTTATCTATATTGGTATATTTTTATATTTTTTTTAGGATTATACGTTGCAATATGAGTCTAGAGACTGTAGAGAGTTAGTCTTTTAATATTTTAAAAATTCGAACACATACTTATATCTTGTTGTGTGTACGCTCGCATCTAAAATTCCCAAAGTAAGGATATAATTTAAAATTACCCCGTAAAAGGTAAATTTTATATAATTATGTATAATATTTTCTGATATTTTATTAATATAAATTTTAAAAAACCCATCTAATTCTTATGTATTTCTTTTATATTTTTTTATAGTTTTTGTAGTAATTTAAGTCATACATTGTACTTCTGTTCAGTTCGAAACCAAATTTTATTCTTTACATTGCCTTGGGTAAAACCAGATGCACACCATTACTATATTTCTATGCAAATGGCCAGTGTTCACTACATATGTATGACGTCATCGACGTTTTTATAGACACAAGTCCATACGTCAGGGCGACACTTGAATGCGAATTAAGTAGTTGAGTCCTCAAAAGTAAAAGAAAATATTTTTTTTATAAATTTCGAAAATATTATTTTTAACTCTTGAAAATTTGTTACTCTTTCTCCCAACTACTTTACATATTTAGATGAAAAGGTTTTAGGGTAAATTAATTTATAAGAGACCGATCGTGACGCATTGCGCCCAGCGTCTCAACGTAAACTGTAAACGCGATTGGTTGTGGGTTCGCTTCCCAATCGGTGAAATGATTATATATAAATTATTTACATTTCCTCGCTCTAGTAAGTGAAAACATATTATTGAGTTCCACCACTCAACACGCAATGCCCCGAATTCGGCAGAAGGTGGAGTGTCATGGCACTAGATACTTCCTATGCAGGATTAAAGCGTGGAGATTTTATTTGATCATTCATATGTTCTCCGTTCATTAATATCTCACAATTATTCTAATACATGTATTACTTTTACTGTGCTAGCAGTAAAGCCATATGATCTATGAATTCTCAATAAATTAAGTTATCTCAAAGCCTATTTATAAGCTACACGACATTACTTTGGTATTTAGAGTTTAAATAAACCCCCGTTGCGAATTTTGATGTAAGAGCAATGCCGACGTCACCTTTTCGTGACTGGCGTGATTGTGTTGGTCATAGTGCACGATTGTTAGAAGATTTTACAACTGTAGCTATAGTAGGTATTATTCTATGGAAATCCAGTTAAAATTGTTATATTTTAAAATTTTTACTACATTTTAATATATTGAGTTTGGAGCATAGTGGAAGTCCGTCTGTATACGCGATTAGTCATGGGGTTCGATTCGCACTTATCATGATTATATTTAATATTTATTTTCATTTATTCTCTTTGGTAACACAAAGGGCGGCGTTGATGTCGACACTCCGTATTCTGTCTCGATTTCAGCTGGAAAGCAGTCGGCGGAGTGTCTTGACCACTAAAATGTATCTAAAAATGTCTTGCATGTTAGGCGGGGTAAAGCGTGAAACTGTTTTTTTTATAATGCAATTTTAACACTATCGTATAAAGGTTACTTGTTTAGGATCAATATGGAATTCAAAATTAGTTAAAATTTGACTATGATAAATGATAAATTTAACATAGCTTTGAATATGCTCTCTTTGAGACAATACGCTTTACAGTACTTAGTCTATATAAAGATGTATATAGAAGAGTTTATCTATGAATAGAATGTGCTCAAGAACTGTTCAAGAACAATAGACAGGAAGACATTCTTCGGACGTTAAAGTTCAAATCTTAAAATAATCTGTTTCATGCCGTTGCAGTACATTAGTACGTGGGACACTTGTTCTTCTAGCTCTAGTATATTTATACGTTAATATGTGAACGATAATATTTCGACTTCAGACAGTCGCAAGTCCAAATAATTAATATTTCTTAATAAGAATTCACAAAATTAATATTACCCATTTATTTGACATATAATTTTATATAAGTCATGAAAATAGAGTATGAGAAAGTTACTAAAAATTACCTTGGCAGTATTCGAAGCCGCACCTATTGAAATTCATCTAAGCGCTCTAGATATTTAAACAATAAGTTCTTAACGAGCTACTTTGTTTATCTTTAAACCTTATTATTTGGTGTTACCAAAATTTCTGAGACACTCCTTAACTGCTTTTCTCTGGAATTCGAGATATTCAGTGTTGAGCTGCGGAACTGAACACCGTGTTCGATTATCCTAGGGCAGAAAAATTAAAATATTTTTTTAATATAATAATTCTCCCGTATTTGACTCGAAACCACAACCATTCGCTTTTACAATCAATCGTTGTCCCATTGCGCCATGATGATCATTTGATTGTGAGAATTTTATTATTAGGCTTTTTATTATTACTTAAATATTTAATTTTATTATATAACAACATTGTAAAACCAATAAGAAAACAATATATTTTAATTTTACTGTTGCATATTTTCTCTTAATTACAAGCAAAAAGGAAGATGGGCGTACACATTCCAGACAGGCAATTTGCGTGATCAATTGCTTGCTAGACATGCCACTCGACTGACCAATACACATTAATCACATTTACACGTTTACATATGACTTTAATTTTTTTTATTATTATATTTAAATAAATAGGTATACAATAAAAGTTTTATTTTTAATGTTTTTTAGTTAACGGAGTGTCTTGACACTAGGTTATCTTTCATTTGCCTACTATGAGGTATAAAGTATGAAGATGCATTTTATTAAACGTAAGTATTGGTAGCTTACTGTTCAACTTTTAGTAACGAGTAATTTAAAAGCGGAACGATAAAAAGTACGTTTAATACGATGTTTTCGTCTATATTCATAAATTATTATTATCTGCTCTGTTATCAAACAACGCACAAACAGCGTTAAATCCCGCAACTTAATGCAAAATGTCTTAAATTCGGGTGTAAAACGGAGAAGAGTGTGTCGTGACGTTAGCTTTTACCTACCATGCTTTATGGGAAAATCGTGAAGGTGTTAAAAAAAACGAAGAAATCTATAGGATATTTTAGTAAATATGTATTTAACATATTAATATATAACTAAATATAATGTATTGCACTATTTGTACAGCGCTATAATGCCACATTTAATAGAGATTTACCTTATAATCATACACGCAAATAGTTCCGCACAGAGATCTCACGCATCATCGCGGTAATGATAATTGATGTGAATTAAATTGCATTGTGCATTCAATGCTAAAATAGACATTACGATTTTTGTGAGAAACATGCGCCCTTAAGTAGGCAACGCTTTTTACACTCAGAAATGACGATCAGTGTTGATTTTATATTAAAACGGTATAAATAAATAGATATTCTTTTATTATTTAAGCACTACATAGCAAGTAGAAATTGAAGAAGAAATGTATTAAAATGTATAACGATAGAGGCGGGTCGTGGCGCAGTGGGTTAGTGTTTGACTGTATACGCGATCGGTTGTGGATTCGATCCCCACTTGAGATAGTGATTATGTTATTTCAATTATTTTCACTTTCTCGCTCTGGTAAGACAAAGTGCAGTGTTGAATTTACCACTCAACACGCAATTTCTCGAATTCGGTGGAAAGCGAAGTACGGATTTACTTGACACTAGGTACTTTCTGTCTACCCTGCTATGCGGGAAGCTAAAAAAATGCATAACTTGCAGATTTTTTGTAAGTTTTTTCGTTCAGTATTGCTACATAAGATTATTTGGTATACTTTTTTATCAATACCTTATTATACAAGTCGTACAATATTGTATTTTAGTAGATATATTTTTCTTAGTATTAACTTCGTTCTACTTTCTCTGTTTATATTTCATTAAGTCATATTGTATTAAGAGGAGCTGGGTGGAATGCCTGTGACCAAAATTTACGATTAGGGGCTCTTTTAAACGCGTATAAATGCTCTCCCCCAGATTCTTTTACTATATCCGTTTAATGTTATCTTGTTCTTTCTTGCTGCTAATTATATCACAAAATTTGAACCCATTACCGTCGCATATGAAACAAGCAAACGTGGCTTTTACAAACGTCGATTTTATATATATATTTATATATATATATATATATATATATATATATATATATATATTTACTGCAATTGCAGTTCGTTTTTTATATATAAGGTACATATCAAGTACCTACTTGGCTACAGACGTAATTATGATTTTTTGCTATTACTCTATCGTATGATTCTTATTAATATTATAACCTTGCTGTAATATACTATATAAGTACATGTACACGTGGCTAAGTTACATATTATAGTTTAGCTTGACATGTCATACCATGAAGTTAGCATTTGTGAAGTTAAGTCGTTTAACCAAACTAGAAATAAGTAAGAATATTTTATTAG